>BMAV01011683.1:309894-324618 GCA_019973955.1 Trichonephila inaurata madagascariensis | reverse complement strand
CTAAAACATTCTTGATAACTTGCTGAGTTGTCAGGAGAGTAAGCCCAAATGAGCGACAATGTTTACGAAAATGTAAAATGATATTTTAAAATGAATGCTCATATTATAATTAGTTTTAAGTGAGCTGTAATTTTAAGCCTCACGGAATTAGCATTTAGAATTAATGTTAAACAATGAAAAATAATATAAAATTCCAATGAAGAATAATAGTGTTATTTTTAATATTTAAAGCGAGAAGACTTCAAAATGTTGTATCCCGGGTGCAGACACACACTCGATACTAGCATTAATGGTCACGCGGGGTGATTGAGTCACCCCAATACTACTTTTTTTTATAATTATTTTATAGTACACGATACAAATCGTGATTCCAGTGAATAATTTAATTAAGAGAAAGTAAACTTACCTACTTTCAAGGACTTTTCAATTTTTCTTTGGTAACAATTTTTCTTGGTTTTGCCAGAATTAACGATTTCGTGATCTGTGTGTTCCGCACGACCACTTTCGGGTAAAAAGTGTATTCATTTTGATAATATGTATGTTACTGCTAAAAGAATTGTGTAAAATGTTTTTCGTTATGCTTTATATGTTTGAGAATACTCATAAAAATAAGTCTTGGCCAAGTAATCCTTCAAAGTGCTCTCCGTGGTTTCCCAAATATCATAAAACTCTTTGCATGGAAAATAGCGCAACAGAGAAATACATTACTTACAACTTCCCTAAATGAGAAACAAACACATAAGAGAAGGGTCATAACTAACTGTACCAATAAGAAGGTCAAACAGATTATCAGCAAAAACAGATTACAACTATAATGTGCAGTATTTCAAAAATAATCACAGTGATGAAATTTTTATGTTCCTAAATTTTTCCATTCTGGGTCTGGGATTTGTTTTTTCTCTGAAAGAATAGTAAAAATAACTCATCATGAGATTACAGCAAATCAAATAAAAGTTTTTTTTTATTTGGTTATAGGATCAAAGATAGCTAATTAGGTATTGAAGAAGTTTTTGTTTTTGAGAGAGAGATGACTTAATATCGCCTATAAATTATATCAGAGTAAAAGTGCATTTTTTTTTATTATGTCTGACTTATTGACTTTTTATGTAGGTATGTTATTTTATATCCTTTTTTAAAAATAATAAATATATTTCAATAATACAAAGAAAATTCCTTAAAAGATTTAAGAATTTAATATCAGGAAATTTTACTTGAAAGCAGTTCATACATCACTCAATGAAAAAAAGTTCATGTTTTCATTATACATTGAGGGGCCAAATGATTATGACAACTTAACACTGATACAGAGATCAGTCACAAAATTTGTAGCAACAAAGTTTGCATATGTACCTTGTAGTGAAATTTAAAAGTAGTTTCTCAGTAAAATATTTGCATAACCACACACAGTCTTGTGTAACGCGATACATATAAAATCAGGTTCACTACAGCAGTTGCTATTTCTCATAACTTAAAGGCAGCAAATAGAGTGTTATCTCACTAATTCTTTTAGTCCACTAATCAGGAAGCTCCCTCTCAATCCAGGCCTCTCCACTTCAAGGCCCAAATACATTTAGATATGGGATGGAGGAACGTTTTGCGTTCCACATTTCCCAAGGATGTTAAGCTTTCTTCTTTCTTCAGTTGCTGTTTCTTACGTTGGGTTTATTTTTCATGTCATTGTCCAAAATTTCTGAAAATAAGTCGTTGTCTGCAATTGAGTGAAAACATATACAGGTATGCAATCAAACGGATCTTTACTAGAAAAAGACTGTCGGAGGTGTCCCGAGCCTTAATTTTCGATCATCAACCGCTTGTGGGATAGCTGTCAAAATGAATGAACTGTATCACGAAAACCAGGTAGTCACAGTCTCTACTAAAAAATTTTGCAAGTAAACATTTTTCACACAAGTTAAAGCAGTGGTTCTCAAACTTTCAATATTTGCGACCCGATTTTCAGTTATAATTTTCATCGTACTAATCCCCCCTATAGGATAAAAATGTATTGAATGCAATAATAATACACTTTAACGCTAAAGCTTACAATATATACAACCTTAACTATAAACTATACAAATTATCAAGATAAGTATTAAATTTTTTGTGTTACTTTTAAGTAATATATATTTTAACTAAGTTACTTTTATAAATGATAATTTTTTTTAATAATCCTTTTTTTCTTTTAGAATTTTTTATATATTCGCATCTTTCCCCCCCCCCCTCACGTAGGATTGTTACGCCCCCAAGGGAGGCGCAGCACACAGTTTGAGAATCACTGAGTTAAGGTCATTATATATAATTATATACTTCTTATATAAAAACTAAATGTTGGTTTATTTTGTTATTTTGAGGCCTGTCCTTATGTTCAACATCATGAGAAAATTTCATTGTGTTTCAATAAACTGTTTTCATTTTATTACAAATTTCTGTTTGCTACTTATTTTCAGGCAGAGTGTTGTACAATATAAAACATACACAGTACTCAAAAAAGTGCTAAATCATTCAAACACTGGATCATTTGCTTTTGAAACTGTAGCTCATTAAAAATAGCTTACAGTTGGGGTTCGAACATGCATTCGTTGGAACACGCTGGAATATTGGACGTGTCTAACGAAAAGGATAAAAAATATTTTTTTTAATACTTTTTCTTACACTCAAAAGCGCCGTCTGTCGAGGAACTTTGTAACTACACTCATGTCCAAAATTAAGGTAACAAATATAAATTCTTTGAAAACGGATGAACTTTTCTCTGCTTTGCCACGAAATTTGGCACAGAGGTGTATTACAATGTGAGATAGAATACAGCAACATAAAAACACAAAAGAAAAAAAGATTATAACTTTGAATTAAGATACATTGTTTTAACAAAAAGTGTGAAATCATGAGTCAGAGATAAAGCATTGACCTCGGGAAAAATCTGTTAAATATGAAGTGTGATTACTATCAACTGCAATAGAATCCTTACAACGAGCTGAAATATTGTTCATGAGAGTGTTAATAAGTATTTGTGCAACAAATCCCATTTTTCCAAAAGTGAGACTTTTAATTCCTGGGAGGCGAGCTACGCTGAGAAATGGCTTTTCCTAGACCATCCCAAATATATTCAAGAGGATTCAGATCTGAAGCCCTCGAGGGTCCATCCATACGGCGAATATCCGCTCCTTCATGAAATTCGTCAAAAATGTGAGTTCTGTCTGACCACGTATTATGGACCATAAAAATGTAGTCCGGGTCCTCAATACCCAGAAAAATCTCACATAGGCTTCCAAGATCTCATCCCTATAGCGCAATAAGTTGATAGTTCCCGTATCGAAAACGTACAGGGGTGTACGACTGACCAACATTATGCTACCATACACAAGGATTTCTTTGCCACCCAATCTCAATTGTCGCTATGCAGGAGTGATGAAAGCAAGCACCACATATTTTATCTCCAGGTGAAGACTCGACGAGAATCGCTTTGTCTGGTACATTTCACACATCACTGAAAAGAACATGCCCCCCCCCCCTATTCTTGTGATGTCCACAACTGATGTTTTAACTCCAAAATATTCCCGCTGGATGCAGTCAAAGGGACTGGACACCGGGTGGTGCAAAGGCTGGTCTCTGCAAGACGACTGTAGACTGCCTGGAAATTCTTCTTCCAGACACAGCAGCAAGGTCACGAGCAAGCCGAGGCACCGTTGTCCACCTATGTTGTCGTGCACTTAATGTCAAGTAGCGTTCCTATGCAGATGTCGATGTTCTGTGGCGTTTTGGGCTGTCCTTCCTGGTGATAGTACCACTTGTTTGGAATGTATTCCATAACCGGGAGACGACCACTTTTGGGCCACTTGTAACCATTCAGCCATCTCCACTTCAGACGGGTTAGCTTGCGACATAGCCATCTGTCGATAGCTATGTCTTGGGGTTTCCGCGTAAGTTAGAGGTGTGGGATTATCGGAAGGATGAGACATTCTATAATTCTTAATATGACTTTTATTAAAAATTTAACTTAAATTACTTAGATATCGAACACAAACTTATATTAAGTGAGAATAAACCAAAGTACGCCGTTTTAACTAACTCAGATCACGCAATTAGATCACTTATCAATATAACTAATTAGATCCGTTTCAATAATATACTAGCGTTCAGAATATATTCTCCCTACCTTGGTTGAATACTCAATGATTCAATTACTTTCAGGTAGACTGATGAGCTCGTGTGCAATAGTATGCACCTTGTATAGATGAGCGAGGTGGGCGTCTTGATTCTAAACCGTCGATCCACACATTTTCATTTCCGAACTGAGCTTTCTCTAAATTGCCATTTTTGCTCAATAAACTTTGTATCCTTTTAAAGGTTATCTTATTTGCATCTATGCTTCGTTTTACTTCTTGGATTTGGGTTGGAAAAGTTTTGCCATTAATTGTTACCGTAAAAGAACGTAGGGGTCATGTTAGAAGAAGAACGCGAGAGATGTCACAAGCTTCAAGCCTGCCATTGGCTCTCCACCTCAAGGAATCATCTAAACGATTATAAGAAGTCATTCTCATAGTAAACAGACTAACTTGTTTGTTTTAATGCAATATTCACCAAACAGGAGGCAAAATCCCCATATGTTTGAACGATCTCAATCCAGTAGTTCTAAAAAACTAACGCTAAACAACGCTTTTTTCCCAAACTTAAAGTTTATACTGTACTCTACCCGTTCTTCAAAATATATAAAATTTTACTGGAGGTATTTTAAAATTTTGACGAAAAATTTGCTTGTGACCTTAATTTTGGACATGAGTATAGTTTCGAAACTTGGTGAGAGTAAATTCCCTGGATAACAAAGCATAATGCAGCAAAATATACATTTCTCTATTGCTGTCTGTTCTTTTATGTAATTGATTTTCCAATCGTAGGTTATTTTTGGAACACCTGATAAATAGAGTTAAAAAAATTGAGTGATACTGAATAGAGGGATACATTCAAAGAAAAAAAATAACTTGCTAGTGACAAAATATTTTCTAAATTCAAATTGTAAATTCAAACAATAATATAATCGCTTTGTAATTTTTGTGAAAAATTACAAAACGTTTCAGAAACTTCTTAATTATTAACAGGTCCTTGCGAACCCAATCCCTGCAAGAACAAAGGAACCTGCAACGATGTCAAGAACGGATTCGAATGTGTTTGTCCTTCAACACACACAGGAAAAACGTGCGAAATAAAAGGTATGCCTCGCTTTTTAATCACGGACATTAAGTCATTTAAAAACAAAAACATTTTAAGTCGTGCATCATGCATTCGTCATACAAATAAGGCAAAAATTAATATCTTAAGCATGAGTTGCTTTTAAAGAAATATAAAGCTTGGATTACGATTTATTTTTATATCGGCTCTTAAATTTTGCAGACGTTGTCTTGATGGCATTACTTCTGAATTAAATGCAATAATCCTCTGTGAAAGAAGATTTTTTAAAAATTTTGATTCCTTTTCATTCTACGCAAAATCATACTTTCCAAATGATTACGCTACGTTTTCGTTATTCAAAACATATTCCTGATTCATTGCTCAAAAGCCAAGCGATCGACAGGTGGACCGCCGAGACATTTTGGGGTGACCGCCTAAAGATTTTAGAAGGTAGTAATTATGCCCGGAAAATTCCAGATTGGCTGACATTACGCAGACTATAAGTCTTCTACTGACAATAACAACGAAAATTAACTTAAGAGGAAAAAATTTTATTTTTTAATGTATTTTGAATTGTTTCATAATAAATGTATCATTTGATATTATTATATTCGTGGCTATTATTATTATGTTTGTGTATCTTGCTTGTTGGTTTAAACGCGGTTTAAAAGAGTTGTTACAAAAGTTTACATATTCCGCTTTTATTATTAAGTTACAGTAATAGCCTTTTCCTTACCTTACCACACCTACGACACTGGGTAGTGGCGCACACAAGAATTTATCAAGAAGGGGGAGTCGAGGGTCGAAAGTCCACCATTCTCGTATTATACCCCAATACGTAGCCAAAAATATTTTCTTTTTCTCGATGGTCAGGAACAATAAACAGCAAAAAAATAAATTACTAAATAAGTAATAAACATTAATTAATAATAAAATACTATAATAACAAATACTTAATAAAATTTTACATTCTTTTACATGGGATTATAATCAATCGGGGAAAAAAATCAAGGGCTAGGAGGGTGTGTCCGGGGCCCCCCCCCCCTGCGGCGTGCGCCAATAATACTGGGTGGACCGCAACACCTTGAAAAAATTAGAAGTAGCTCGTACCCTGGAAAAGTCTGCCCACCCCTGCTATAAGGGGATATTGTTTAAAGTGCTGAATAACAATTGTGTTGATTATTGGATTTTTTGAAAAACTCTTGAGGGGGGAACAATTCACTCTTCTCTTATATATATATATATAATTGGATGTCCAAAATTTAATTTTGAAATTTCTAAAACTTTTTGAATTATTGATACGTAACTGTAAAAACTGCAAAGCGTCTGCCATGTTGCGTCAGCCTTCGAAATGCTTCATTTTGCTTTTTTAAGAAAATATTCCCTATTTCCTAAGAAAATCCTCTTTTTTGAAGATGACATTATGTGTCCCAAAATTCAAAACGAATTTCAAATTCCCTAAAAGAAGACATTGGAAGCCGGAGAAAGTTCTTTAGTTGTTTATTCTATTTTGTAAAACACCATCGATGAAAAAGAGCAACAGATTTTAACTCGTCGCTGAAAAGAGCAACAGATATTAATAGGGATGCCAAAATTTAATACGAAAATTTCAAAAAATGTTTGCTCGGAAGTCCTCCAGTTCATCCCCTTACTGTGGCTGAAATTACTCACGTGATATTTCTAATCTATTGATCAGCTCCTAATGTGACTCTAGTTAATGATGTAATACAATATAACTTATGCACAGTACGCAAAAAAGGATAGAAGCATTCAAAAACCTTTACGTCTGTTTAGTTTTTATTGATTAATTTGCTTTTAAATAGCTCAACAAAAATAGTCTAAGCTTTGAGAAAGGCTTTCCACGAATATTAAATCTTTTTTACGTGGTAGATATACTCTTCGAAATGCCATGTAAGAAAATAGGCAAAAAATACGATTTCCTATGCAGAAAGAGGATACGTTTCACATAATCCAAAATGAAATAAAGAAGTTGGTTTAGTTTAATAAATTAAGTGTAAAAAAATTAAAAACCTGTATTATTTAGTTTTTTATTTTTTACGCATTTTTTCTTTTTATATTTGAGAAAATGTAAAATCATTGAATTAGTAATGCTACTACTAATAATAAATAATTTTTCACCACACTGTTTATTGATGATAACTGCACTTGCTTACGTCGAGATGACTCGAAATCGCGACCTTCACTGAAAAGAGCTTCGATATCCTTTATGTTTACTTTCAGTAATGAACAGTATTCAGTCAGTAGTACAGAATTCAACCCGGTAATGGCATTTTGAGATAAACTGCTTTATAAAATATTTTTCTATAAAAGAACATTTATAAAAAAAAATATTGTTTGTTTTAATGTTTGATCTTCCGGTTCTTTATGTACAAGAGTTGTAAATAAAGTAGTCGTAACGTGGACCAAAATGTCGCAGAAGATCGGGGACACAAACAGGATCTTGGAGCAATGAGGTGGCGCTGTTGTCGATGCGCACAGGGGATAAAACACTGTGAGAGAGATCCAAAAAAATTCAAACATTTGTTGTTGTTACTGATACCACCTGATTGGCAAAGGCCAGATCGAGGTCCACGAAAATCGTCATGGCAAAGGGCTAAGTGACGCCCGTCGTTAGCCGTAGCTTTGAGCACCACAGGTGATAGTGCAATCCTACCACCTCTCTTCCCTTTCCACCCACCTCACGAGAGGACTTGCGGTTCAAAAGCTATTTAGAGTACCCCCATGCCACGAAGGCACTACACATTTACAAATGTCCATGTCTTCTTCGGGATTCGAACCCAGGCCTCACTGCACAGTAGTCAGCGTCGCTAACCACTATACCGGATGGGCGACTATTCAAATATTTAAAACTCTAATTGAATTAATATAAAAAGAAACCAAAAAATTTTTAATTGCAATCTTTATAAACAAATTAAAGGTTTACCACAAGGTATAAACCTGCTAGTAATAGCTTAACTAATTTACAATTTTTAAGAAAATAGTTATTCAGGTATTGCCCCTCTCCGATTTATGCGGAAGATAAGTACCTTAGAAAAGCGTATAAATCGAAAGCTTAAATTTTTGTACATAAAACCGTGTAAATTGAAAACATACTAAAATGCTGTTGTTGCTAATGCCACCTATCTGACAGTATCAGATCGAGGTTCATGTTCATCTTGGCAAAGGACTAGATGTGCGCCTGTCTTTAGCCGTAGCCTTGAGCACCATATAGGTGACAGTACGATTTGGCTCGGTTCCACCCCAATTTTGAGGGAAACCCTCTGGAGGTGGTCAGGGGCCACTCACTTCTCTTCCCCCTTCCATCAACCTCACGAGAGGACGGGCTGCTCGAACACTATTTAAAGTACCCTCATGCCGCAAAGGCCCTATACATATGCAAACATCCATGCCTTTTTCGGGATTCGAACCCAGGCCCTACAGCACAGGTATCAGCATCACTAATGAATGAATGAATTGTGTCATCTACAGAATTCATTCAATATTTTTACATATTTTCCGTAGCAACATTTCTTTCGTATGAAACTGTGCTCATACTCGTTGAATAAAAATTCTGCAAAACTCTAATTGTATTTATCACTGGTCAGTAAATATGAAGTTTAAAATATGTGTTTAATTAAAATATGACGAGAAATATGAGCGCCAATGTAACCAAGCGAATAGAATTAAAAAAATAACTGTAAATTTTTTTTAAAAAAATTTCCCATTTTTTTAAAAAGCGTGTAAGAAAATTCATGTAAGTCGTAGAATAGGTGTATTAGTAATAATGATTTTTACATATTTCCGTATTTTTGGATGACTTAATTGTTATTGGTAAATATAATGAATGTACTTCTATATATAATATTGAATTTTATCCCAATTCTTTGAACCTCTTTTAAGCAAATAGTAACAATATCAAAAATAATTAACTTGTGTATTATATATTATAAACTAAACAGTATTATATTTTTATTAAAAAAAAACTAATTTCTTTAATTTTATTTTCATTTTGGTACATTTTTGGAACTCTAATATACGTATTTTTACTTACAACACACACACACACACATATATATATATATTAATTACTTGCATTGTAACAATATTTCAGTTAATAAAATAGGGACATAATTAAAAAATATTTAGAAACTATTAATGATTGTTTTGAATAAAACTATTCTTTAAGTATTTTATGCAAACATTTGCAAAAATTTCAATATTTATAATTTGTTTCAAGATGGTATTTATTTATTTTTTTCAATTATCATTTTTTTAACGGAATTCTGCATAATTTTTCGCAAGATTCTATATCAGGTTATTTTATTTTATAAATTTTCTCTTCATTTAGCATCTTTTTTGCTGAAATCTAGGTCTTTTCTTCCTAAAAATTTACTTATTGAATTATGTATATAGATTTGTGATGTTTCCTAAGCTACATTTATGATACGTTTTAAATTATTTTTTTTATATTTTTAAGTGCAATGCCACGCATCGCTGCTCAAATAAGAATATTTTTTTCCTAAAAAAAATTCTATATTTATTAAAATTTTTTTTTTTTACTTTGATGCGTACATTATTGTTATTTTAATGATATTTGGTTCTAGAAATTATAAATCTTACAACATTAAATATTATGAGATAAGTGTGTGAATCCTAAGTTTTACTAAACTTAGAATATTTTTCAATTACTATTATTAGTTCACTCTCTCTACCTATATATATATATATATATCTTGTTCAAATTTTCAATTATTAATAAAATAACTTTTATTCATTCATTCAAGTTCAAATGATATTAGTACAGTTTTTTCAAATATTAATTCATTAATTAAATAGTTACCGGTTTCCGACGCCAACTTAAATTTATCTCCATTGTTGTCACAGTGTAACTGTTAAAACAATGACAAAAGTTGGCGTGGAAAACCTGTTTTTCAGCCAAACTAACCAAACAGGGTGTGCATTGTTACAACAATGCAGTCAAATTATGTTCTTTTTCCACAATTCCTATTAGTCCACTCTCTCCCTATATATATGTATATCTTGTCCTAATTTTCAATAGTTAGTAATATACTTTCTATTCATCCATTCAAAGCAGGAATTCACTTTTAAAAAAAAGTTGTATTACTTGTTTAAAACTATCTTATTTTAAAAATAATTTCTCTTCCATTAACCCATTAGATAGAGGCAAATATAAGGGAAGGTTGGCGAGCCTTAAAACTTTGTGTAAAACTCTAACATTTTAGCTCATTAAACGATTTACTTTATATTATTGTGACTTAGACATCGACCCATATTGTCTTATATTTACCCATATGTTTATACTTATTTATTAAAATAGAATTAGAGAAATTAAAGACATAAAGTTAATGATTATAAATGCACATGAATTATTTTTAGCTGATGCCTGCACGCCGAAACCTTGTAAAAATGAAGGCACGTGCAAAGTCAAAGGAAAAGGCTTCAATTGCGCTTGTAAAGCTCCTTACACTGGAGATACATGTGAAAAAGGTAATTAAAATCATTATTATATAGCTTAATTTTTGTGATAATTCTTTTTCTCTTCATTATTTTTTGCTCTATCTCAGAATTTTATAGAAGAAATCTTAAGGTTTGATATTAACATTCAAATTTCTGTAGTGGACCCCTGCGCATCGAAACCCTGCAAAAATGGAGGCACTTGTACAGTGAAAGGAACAGGCTTCAGTTGCACATGTAAAGCTCCTTACACTGGAGATGCATGTGAAAAAGGTAATTAAAATCATTATTATATAGCTTATTTTTTGTGATAACTCTTTTTTCTCTTCATTATTTTTTTACTCTTTATCAGAATTTTATAGAGGAAATCTTAAGGTTTGATATTAACATTCAAATTTCTGTAGTGGACCCCTGCGCATCGAAACCCTGCAAAAATGGAGGCACTTGTACAGTGAAAGGAACAGGCTTCAGTTGCACGTGTAAAGCTCCTTACACTGGAGATACATGTGAAAAAGGTAATTAAAATTAATATACAAAGTGTCCTTTCAAAACTGGATAAACACTGCACAGCCAAATTCGTTGTTTGGAAAACGTACAAAATGTCTAAAGAACTGTACCGCTACAACTCACAATTTTCGCGAGAAAAATGTTAGGGAAATTGCATGATGACAGTTTCAAAAAAACTGACGTTTGCAAACTTTAGTAATCGTAGGCAAATTTAGCATAAGTTTACATAGGAAGGTGTTCGAAATAATCATCTTGCATACAGAAGCACATGGAATGACATCACGCCGTTGCTTAAATCATATTTAAAAGGCTGCAACTAGTAGTTACCGATATTCCGTTTGTAAATATTGCGACATGTATTTTATATTCAGCCATTGTAATGGCCTTACAGTCCTCTTTGCTATCCATCACGTGATCCTCCCCATGCCAATACCATCCACAGGAAACATAAAACAGGAAAATACTGCACACGTTTACTCGACATCAATCTCTACGGTGTTTGCTACTCTGTAAAGCAAACACGACGATGTTTGAGGAAGAACGGACGGTGGACACAGGAAAATGCAATATTTGGACAGATGGAAGAATCTCCCGATTGAAGTGCACACACACTAGCCAGGAGATAAATGTCAGTACTAGTACTATGCAAAAGATTTTACAGGCTTACACAACCGTTAAAGTTCTGCATTCAGGTGATTTTCAGTGATGACTCTTCATTGACTCTTGTTAACGTCATGGCGCCTATCTTGAGGACAAATGAAGTACAATTTCTTCGTGATGGAGTTTTCAACAATTACAACAATCCTATATGGTCAGGTTTTAATCTTCGTGCAATCCGCTTGTAGAGAGTTAATATCTGCTGCATAAAAGGCTCACAAGACATCTGATATTTCTCCGTGCCGTATTAAGTGATGCCCTACGTGACTTGCCCTTAATGGCAATATGGGGCCTATGATTCCAACAGTATGGAGCTCCAACGCATTTCATCTCTCTTATGCGTCATTAGCTGGTTATTGAACATTCAGGCCACTGGATTGGACGGGGAGGGGGGTCACTGTTATCAGCCCATCACGATCTCTAGAAACTGATCTCCTGTTAGGAACTCTTAAGCAATTAGGTTATCGAGATTCATGTGCTTCAGAAACAGAATTAATTGCCTTCTCCTTAGAGGGTGTACTTTTGTGGATACTACTCTGCTGGAGTGTGCACAGTCAACCATTCCATGATGCGTATGTATATCCTCCATATACTAAGGGGACATTTTGAACACACATCTTCCTATATAAAATTATACAGGTACGAATATTCATGTTTCCAAAAAAAAGTTGTTTTTTTTCCCCCTTCAACTGCATGTGACGTAATACACTTTCTCCAACGTTTTTTTTTTCTCCCGAAATTTACCGGTTGTATAGGTATAATTCTTTGAGCACATTTTTACGTGTTTAAAAAAATAATCTGACTGTTAAGAATATATCCAGCCTTGTAGGATACATTATACAGCTTATCTTATCCCTTTAGAGAATATTTTTTTCTCTTCATTATTATTTTACTTTTTCCCACAATTTTAAGTAAGAAGTCTTGAAGGTTGCTACTCAAACTCAAAGTCAGAGGTGCACCCACCCTTGAGGGCCAGGGCCTAATGTGCCCATCCCAATATACGTGACTATTGGGTGCTTAGGTATATGAGCAGATGTCGCGATCAGGTGATCAGTCTGAAACGAGACCCTCAGTCTTTAAGCTATCAAGCAAGCTTGGTACTCATTTATAGACCCACTGCTGAGGATTAATATTTATATACAAATTTATCCTCAATTCTGTAGTGGATCTCTGTGCATCAAAACCCTGTAAAAATTAAGGAAGTTGTAGAACTAAAGGAAGCAGTTTCAACTGTACATGCAAAGCATCTTACACTGGAGACACATGTCAAAAATACACTCATGGACAAATAAATTAGCGCACCAAGAAATAATTGCGGGATCGTATCGAAACTTGGCATAACGGTACATGTCGGGGAGATATGCAAATGATTAGAAATGCACCGTGATTACGCATTACGTATATCCGGTAGAGGGCGTTTAACGTCGTTCTCCGTGGGGTATAAAACAGGTAACCAAATCTTGTTTGAGTGTGCTGAATCATTTAAAATGAAAGAGCTGAGATAGACATGCCATTACGCCGTTTTCGAAGACAATATGAGCAGCTGTTGCAGTTTAAGAAGAGGAGAATCATCGGCATGATGGAAGATGGATGGTCAGCTAGGCGAGTAGCTCGTTACTTAGGCCGCTCTGATTGTGTTGTGAGGAGGTGTTGGGATCAGTGGATCCGAGAGGTGTCATTTAAACGAAGACCAGGCTCAGGACGCCCTCGACATACCAGTCGTCGAGAAGACCATCACATCGTAAGAAATGCACGCGTACAGCCAACTGCTTCATCAGCCGCCATCCAGGCACAGGTAGCACCTTCACTAGGAGCCCTGTGTCTTCTCGAACTATACGAAGGCACCTGGCTGAAGGACTTTTGTGACCGCGGTGCCCATTACGTGTGCTGCCCTTGACGCCTCCGTAGGGAGTGGTGCCGCTTACGAAACTGGACTGCAGCGGAATGGAACCAGGACGTCTTTAGCGACGAATCCAGATTCTATCTCAGCAGTAATGACAATCATTTTCGTGTGTGGATACCCCGTGATGAACGCCTTAATCCTGCCTTTGCTTTACAGTGACACACCGCTCCCACAGCTAGTGTGATGGTATGGGGTGCCATTGCCTACAATACACGGTCACCCCTACTATTGATCCGTGGCACCATGAGAGCCCAGGGGTATGTCCATGACATCCTGCAACCACATATGTTGCCATTTTTCAACAAGATAATGCTCAGCCTCACACAGCAAGGGCATCACAAAACTGTCTCCGCACTATTACTACCCTTCCTTGACCTGCCCAATCCCCAGATTTGTCTCCAATCGAGCCTATCTAGGATCATTTGGGACGGCGAGTTGGGCATCACATGATTTTGAACGAACTAGAGGCAAGGTTATGGCAAATATGGAACGAAATGTATCAAAACATAATACAGAACTTGTATGCCTCAATGCCCGATCGTATCGCATCGTGCATTTGCGCTATAGAGGGGGTTCAACAGGGTATTAAATCCTCCGTTCTTTTACCTTTTTCTCTGAAATAAAGGATCCTTTTTCTTTGATTTTCTAATCATTTACTTATATCAAAGTATTCATTACGTATGTAAAATTTCGCTTCATTTTGACGACTCCTTCTTGGTGCGCTAATTGTTTTAGTCCCTGAATGTATAATTCAAATTATTAATATAAAATCTTTTCACTGAAAAATATATTTTTTTCTCTTTATTATTATTTTACTTTGTCTGGGAATTGTACGAAAGAAGTTTTAATGTATTTACATACAAATTTCACCTCATTTCTGTAGTGGATCCGTGCGCATCAAAACCCTGTAAAAATGGAGGAAGTTGTTCAAATAAAGGAAGCAGTTTCAGTTGCATCTGCAAAGCACCTTACACCGGAGACACATGTGAAAAATGTAATTAAAATTATTAATATATACTGGT
>BMAV01011683.1:196744-304307 GCA_019973955.1 Trichonephila inaurata madagascariensis | reverse complement strand
TGAGCTCTAACGATGCGAACTTGTACCAGGATTTAATTTTGCCTAGAACATCCAAGCCCAACAGATACTCTATGGATCTTTTACATGCCATATAATTATACGACATGGCCGCTGTTGATTTTCGGCATCATGAAAGTCCACCGACTTGGGCCGGGGTTGAACCCGCAACCTTAGGTCAGCGACAAAACAACCACGCCAACCAGCCGGCTCTCCTGTCAATGTAAAGGACTATATTTCGGAAAAACATGCGAAAAGGATGTGTTCTTCTGTTCAAAAATATTTTTGTAGGATTGTACTACTTCTAAAACTGCACACTGAATTTATGTGGTCATTTTGCGTACATCTTATGAAGTATTTATCAAAGTGCTTTTGTTTTCGAATTTTATAATGAATTTTTTAATTTAAATAAATCTGAATATTCTTCTCTCTCTTTTGTACAGAGTGTAAATGCAAAAATGGCAAATGTCGCCTGACCGCGTCTGGCAAAGAAGTGTGTGACTGTCTTCCAGAATTCGGAAAATATGATGATAACGTTTGCAAAGGTAAGATTGTATTTTGAGTGATTTGTCTTAGGAGCTGTTATACATACTGATAGTTTAATGCACTGGATGCATATTAATACTAGGAATTTATTGGGAAAATCCCAAAAATGAAATACTGAACATTAGCTGGACCCCTATAATCTCAAGCATTATTAACGTCTATTGGAGGGTTATTTCAATTTCAACTTTATAGTGTCATGTGTATTTCGTTTCGAGAGACTTTTCTAATGAAAATTTCGTTATTTTGCAAGCTCTATTGTCAAAAAAAAAAGAAAAGAAAGAAAGAAAAATTGAATCCTTACATCAGGAACTATATATCATGCACTATTTTTCGACATAGTCACCACCGACATTGAATCATTTATCGTTGCTTGAAATCAGTTTAAAGAAACTATTCTGATAAAACTCGGTGGCTGCGATGCAAAGAATTGTCGCAAAGCCTACTCCATCCCAGCACTGTTTTGCAAGTGTGCTTTTTTCAATAGTGAACTTGGATGCTTCCACGTCATTGAGGTACGAAATACCCTACAGTCTAGAAATGCTGTTTTCATTTGCTGATACGATGGAACACCCATTTCAACCTTCATTCTCCACATTCTGCCTTCCTTCAATGAACATCCAACACCAGTGACCAACCCTTTGCCGTGACATGATCTCTTTACCATACACGGTCCGTAGGCTTCCAAGGATGACCTGCACACTAGTTCACATGTGTTCATTCGTTCCGGATAGCAGAACGCACTGTCATTGGTGATCACGTATGTCTGCCAACGTGATTCATACTCAAATTTTCTCGGGCACGCCTTTCTGCTGCTATTCTCTCCCTTCTTCTGTGCTCTGGGCACGCCTCTTTCTTCCGACTTCTATCTTTTAACCAATATCGAACGTAGTTTCTTTTGGGAACTGTTTCCCCTGGTGTACAAACTTAACTCTTAAAAAATTTACATTCGGAAGGTCCCTTCTACTTACTGATTCAACAAAAGAACTACGAAATAGTTGCTGTGGTGGCTCGCATTCTGCATACATCATCGAAACCATGTTATTCGTAGAAATAATACATAAAATTTATAAAAACTTAAAATTTTTTTTCAATCAAAATATCAAAAAGAATCATGTGTATGGAGGTACTTACTTGGTAAAAACATAACCGAGAACATACATTTTACTTAACTCTCGAGAAAGTTTTTGTTGTTTTATCTTGAAGACACTTGCTGTTTTCCCATAGGCTTATCTCAGAGGTTTGGTTGATCACAGTGTGTAATTTTCTAATATTTCGAAGCATTTGATCGCGTAATTTTTCACTCACTCTTCTCTCTTAGAAATGCTTTATGGCATACATCATGATTCATATAATTTGGGCGAGGTTCTCACTTCAAGTAACATCTTACTGAAAAGTTTAGTTTTTGGAGAAACACTTGCGAACATGCTACACTATTTAAAATGAAATGCTGTTCATTACATTTTTAACCAAGTAGTTTATCCATTTATTACTAATTTGCAGATTAAATCCTGTGTCTGTGTTATGTTCCTATGTTTTTGTCCTTCTACAAATTATAGTCAACTGTAAGCCATCATTCAAAGAGTGGTGATTTGCAAATATTTGTTTATGATATTTCCTACATTCGGGATAAATTTTAACATTATAAAGAAATAAAAATAGTGCAGAGCTCTTTCGCGTGAAAAGGCAGCGGTGTGGGGAAATTTTAATAGTCAAAATAAAAAGACTGAATGCAATAATCGAAATATAATTTAACCTTTATAAGCATATTTTTTTTATTTTTTGCATCTTAAAAAATCTTTTTTTATGGAATTGCAGTATCAGTTAAAGATAAATAAAAAGAATTCAGGTAATAATATTCATTAAGTTGTAATATTACGGCAACATGCAGTATTTCCTACAAATTTGGTAAATATCCAGTAAAAGTTTTAAATACAATATTAAACATTGATAGCTTACCTGACAATAGATGAGAAATAATTTTTTTCAACTAGATGAATCACTCCTTTATAGGAAACTCGAAAATATCTCTCCAAGTAATACATTGAACTCTATCACTCCCCGCATTGAAATGCCAGAAGAAAATACAACTTACTTGTCAAAAGTAATGTCAACTTTTTCTTTCAGATTTCGAACACAAATATCAACATTTTAAGTGATGTATTCGAATATTACGTAAAATGCTACTCAGCAAATACAACACAGCTCACAGTTGAATCATGAAAAGAAAAGCATCCAGTAGAGCAACATTCCAAGATATCCAAGTTCCACAAAAACATTTATTGAATTTCAGCATATTCTAAAATTCGAATAACATATCTTGCCAATGTAGGCAAAAATAACTGTTGCCAAATATATATTCAATACAGGCAGGAAAAAACGGCTGCCAGATACTTAAATGCCTCTTTATTTAAGTAAACAGATAAAATAAATGTTAATAAAATATATTCACAGATAAAATAAATGAAAATTAAGCCACGTGAAAAATATATTTACATCCATAAATATTTTAAAAAAAAAAAAACCCGAAACATATTATTTCTAAATTCAGTTCATAATCAAACAGCGCTCTTTTTTCTGTATCCAGCTATGTAGCATAATGATTCTTTCCACGTATATATGCAAATAATTTTTATGAACACGTATATAAGTTTAATAAATTTATATATGTGGGTGTGTCTTTTACACACACACATATATATTAAGTTGGGGAAAAAGAAATCCCTTATTTTTTCGATAGATGGCTGTAGTGTCGATATCTCGTGAAGTATCGATCAAACAATTTCAAATGTATGCTCATTGTCAAGGTGACATTTCACACTAAGAAAGTTAGTAAGCTGTTTTTTGTTTGGTCCATTTAGCTGTAAGTTTCAAGGCGTTAAAAATGGAAGTCAACAGACAGAAAATTCGGTACATTTTAAAGTTTTTCTTTGATAAAGGTGAAAATGCAAGCCAGGAGGCTGAAATTGTGAATGGTGTTTATGGTGCTGATACTGTAAGAGCTAATTACGTGCAATTTTGGTTTCGTCGATTCCGTTCAAGCATTTTTGATGTTAAAGATATACCTCGCACAGGCAGGCCCGTCGTCGAAAATGTCGATAAAATCACAGAAATAATCAAAGTTGACCGGCATGTTAGTAGTCATAGCATCCCCCAGGAGCTAAGGATCGACCATAAAACAGTTTTAAGCCATTTGCGCAAAGTTAGATTAAAAAAGAAGTTCGATGTTTGGGTGCCACACCAATTAACACCAAAACACATGATGGATCGAATTTCCAACTGTGAAAAAGGAATGAAATCGACCCATTTCTTAAGCGGATGGTGACTGGGGATAAGAAATGGTTCACTTACGACAATATTGTGCGAAAACGATAGTGGTCAAATCGCGGTGAAGCAGTTCAAACGGTGGCCAAACCAGGACTAACGGCCAGGAAGTTTTTACTGTGTATTTGGTGTAATTGGAAAGGTATCTTTTATTATGAGTTGCTTCAGTATAGCCAAACACTAAATTCAGATCTCTACTGTTAACAACTGGACCGTTTGAAGCTAGCGATTGACCATGAAGGGCCAGAATTGGCCAACAGAAGAGGTGTTCCATTAGAACAACGCCTTTCACACACGTCTGTAGTGAATCGCCAGAAACTCTGAGAGCTTGGTTGGGAAGTTTTAATGCATCCACGGTATAGTCCGAACCTGGCACCAAGTGCACACACCTTTTTTTCTCATTGCAAAACTTCCTGAGTGATAAGAAATTGGGATCAAGAGAAGATTGTGAAAATCGATTACTAGAGTTTTTCGCCAATAAGGACCAAGACTTCTATGAGAGAAGCATTATGAAGCTACGTTAAAATGGCAACAAATTATACAACAAAACGGTGCATATTTGACCCCAATATGACAGTCCGAAGTATGTTAAATAAAGTCTTGAATTTCATGCAAAAATAATGGATTTCTTTTTCCCCAACCTAATATATATATATGCATACTGTGTGATGAAAAGTATCCGGATACCTCTGTGATATGCCACCTTTTACAGCAATAACAGTGGGTAAGGCTATCCATTAGATTCTTAGTTGTTGCAGCAGGAATTATCCCCCATTCTTACATAATAAACTCGTCCGTTCCTTCATCAATTTGGGGCTTTGAGGTCTAGCTCGCAGTCGACGTTCTCATTCAACCCATAGATGTTCTTTGGGAATCAAGTGTGCCCCTTCAACATTCCCGTTCAAGTCCTGAACATCTCTGTCAACAGTCCACGTTGTCAAAGGCCTAGCAATATGGATAAAAGCACGGACCTGTTGAAACAGGAATTGATCTCTCTCAACTGTATCCACAAGGTTCGCAGAGCGGAATTGCTTCAACTTTAAGAGTTCCTTGTACATGAACTATACTGTTCAGGTCAAACAATAAAAAACACTCGCAAAACATTGTACCTCCAAATTCCACTTGTGGCACAATGCAGTCACTTTCAGAGCATTCACCAAGTAATCTCCTCACTCATCGAGTTACCAGATAGTATATCTTGATTCGTCGCTCCAAAACAGAATTTCTTAGTTATATTGAAATAACAAAGCTTAATTGTTTTTCCAGACATTTTTCTTTCTGCTATATTTGTCAGTTTAGTGCAGTTTACGCACACACATGGCTTTTACTTTTAACATTAGAAAGACTGAAACTTAGTATGTACCTATATTCCCAAAAGCAGTCAAACTGACTGCATTGTGAAAGAATAACTAATGTTTAAATAAATTTTTAGAAATTAATTTTTAATATTGTTTATATTATTTACAGTCATATAACAAATTATTAGTAAATATTAACAATAAAAAAAATTTACCTCACTTGTAAAAAAAATAAATTCCAAAAAATTCTAAGAAATTGTGTCATTATATACACCATTGTTTTTCCAATTGAAATTAAAAAGCAGTCAAAATGACTTCCTTGAGCAATATAGTGTTAATATGATTTCATGTCAAGGAAATTTCTTTTCTATGTAAGATAAGTTTATCTAGAAAAGTCGAATAATTAATTTGTGGCATGTTACTAAATAAACAAAATAAATGCTACCTGCTAAAGAATGAGCAAGTATGCTACTAAGCGATAGTTATGATGGTAGTAAAAGAAAATTTTAATATCAAATATATAAATAAACTAAATTTTTTTCCCTTTCGTTAGCATGTGACTGTGGTACTGGAGCTAATTGCACATTCGATAAGGGATTTTTCTCTGATGACAAGTACTGTATTTGTCCTGATGGCTCGACCAAGAAAAATGAGCACTGTGAAGGTATGTTACCGATTTCAATTAAAAATTGTCGTTGAGAAAATATTCTTGAAATGCAAAAGTTTCAAATATGCATGGAGTTTCAAGAGATAATTTGAATTTATATAACCATAACTATGTGTTATACGAATAAGACTTATCAATATGAATTTGTGATATCGCCCCCCTAGGGTGCCTTTCTCCTTGTTTATTAGCCTGAGCTAGAGGTGTAGAAAACGAATTAACGAAATTAACGAAGAATTAACGAAAGAACTAGAAGATTCCATGATCTTAATTTGTCTTTATTAAGACCTTCAAACTTAAGCTTCTAACAGATTAGATAATAATAATATATGTGAGAGAAACTACGATGACAAAACACATAATATAAATAATACCGAAATAACGTAACTCGGAACACTAACAATAACTAACTCGCCTAAGCTCAATTCCAATACTATCACAAGTCCTAATATTAAATAGTCAATCCTACCTTAATCCGATTGCCGATCCAATCTTAAAGAAGTTGCGTATTTACTCGAATGCAATGGTATGCACCTTGACTTAATGGCTCTATCTTCAGGATAACCTCTGTTGACTGTCACTTCACAATTGACTCACGTACTCTCTTAACATTCCCCAAATTGCCACCTTGCTTACTCTAACTTCTGATATTTAAAAGCTTTCTAATTTGCATCTTTTATTCACGTTTCACTTCTTGTGTTTTGGTTGGAAAAGAGTTGCCATTAATTCTGGCCCCAAAAGAACCCAAAGGACTTGTTAATGAAAAGACGCGTGAGCCTGTCACAAATTTTTTTAAAAAAATCCGCTACAGCACCTTGTTTATTTTTGCAATGCTTAGATTCTTTGAGAAGCGAGATAAGAAATTATAGAAAATCACATGCATAAGACAACAAATCTTCATCCAGTGTACAACCCAGGAACTGTTAAATGTTATAGATATAATGATCCAAAAGTTTTGTATACACTTTAAAGTAGCGTTTCTCAAACTGTGGGTCCCGCCCTCTAGGAGGGGTGTCATAACCTTACGAGGGGGCGCAAGCATATGGAAAAGTCGAAAACCGAAGATTATTTTAAAAAATTATTAATTTACTGAAAGTAAAACAAAATACATTCTGACGTAATAAAAAATAAAATACACATTTACAGTTATATAATATACTTATAAATATATTAATACTGCACAATGTATCTGATAATTAATTTAACAAGACTAAGTTAGGAACAAGTTTAATAATTACTGGTGATCCCATGGGTTTGTCATATATAAAATTATTTTCAAAATTTAAGCTTTTTTTGGTAATTTGTACCTTTGATATATAATTAATAGCTTAATTGCCGAACATAAAATTACATAATTCGCCCCCCCCCAATGCCACCGTTTTCCATGTAGGCGCCTGTATGTGCGCGGGGAGGAGAAAAGAAATAAATAAGCAAATGTTCCGAAATAAATAAATGCTTCGTAAAAACTGTCAAGGTCAGTGCATTGCATTCAAAAGTCTTTGGAATAATTTTATGGATAGCAGTGCTCAGAAAAGATCGGAAAGACGTTTATATACGTTCGTTACAATTAACGCATTGAGTGAGCGAAACGTTTATATACGCCGGTGGCATTTAAGAGGTTAAAGTCGTATTGTAGCTTTAGCGTCAAAGTAGAGTGTTATTGAATTCACAAACATTGTTTTTGTATGGGAAGAGGGCGTGAAGAAAATGATAATTGAATATTGGGTCGCAAACATTGAATGTTTGAGAAGCACTGCTTTAAGGAATTATTTTTAAACTAAAAAGGAGTGCTGTTGGTGGAAACTATGCTTGTTGACCTGGATACGTTCCCCAAAGTACTCCTAAAACTAAAACCGCTATATACATAGAGTCCAATGCTATTAATAACATCCAAAAGCTTTTGAAGGAAACTTTCCCGTTCCTTTTTGCAGTCCTCAGATGAAAATTCCTTACTTGTTGTGGCTGTTGTACACCAACGAAATGGCTTTTAGAGGCATCCCAAAAGTTTTCAATTGGATTTAAATCCGACGGACATGATGCCCAGACTTCATGTGTAATATGTGACGTGAGCCATAACGAAGCAAAATAAAAGTTTGCAAATGCACCATGTTCCTTTCAGCATTAGGCACAATCATGCTAATTCAGGGCTTCTCAAACTTTCATTATTTGTGACCGAATTTTGAATCAAAATATTCACCACGCCCCCTACATACAATACCAATGATTTGAATTCAGTACTAATGCCCTTTCACCCTACAGTATATAGGTGATTGTAATTCGTATGAATTAATCAAGACAAGTATTAAATTTGGTATATAATTCTGTGTATAACAAGCCCATAGGGTCACCAGTAATTATTAAACTTGTTCTTAATTTTTTGTTGTTATTACTAATGCCACCCTATTGGCAAAGGCCAGATTGAGACCCACGAAATTCATTATGGCAAAGGGCTAAGTGACGTCTGTCGTTAAACGTAGCTCTGAGCACCAATCAGGTGACAGTACGATTTGGCTCGGTTCCACCCCAATTTAGAGGGAGAACACTCTGGAGGTGGCAGAGGCCTCCTACCTCTTTTCCCCTTCCACCAACCACACGAGACTATAAGACTCGACGGCTACTTAGAGTACCCCCATGCCGCAAAGGCACTATACATTTACAAACATCCATGTCTTCTACAGGATTCGAACCCAGTCTCTACGGTACCGCAGTCAGCGTCGCTGACCACTATACCGGTTGGGCGACGTTCTTAATTTAGTATGGATAAATTAAGGCTCAATAGTTTGTGCAGCACTGATACATTTATAAGTATATTACATAAGTGCAAATATACATTTTATTTTTTTATTATGTCAGAATGTATATTGTTTTTCTTTCTTTAAGTAAATAAATAATTTTTTTAAATAATCTTTTATTTTCTACTTTTTGTTATGCTCGCCCCCTCCTGATAAGATTATCATGCCCCCCTAGGGGGTGCACCCCCACAGTTTGAGAAACGCTGTGCTAATTTAATCCTGTCACAATGGGGTTGTTCTTGTAACTGCCAACAAGGAAATAAGATACGCCCTTGGTTTTGTGTACCGATATATTTGTATGCTAGTGTGGATTACTGAAATACCGTACGGTAAAATTTAAGGGTATGGTTCAAATTTCGGAAAACACAGTGTGGAAAAGTATTGTTTAGCTTGAAGTTACAAATAGATTTTGGTACGTACTCCAGATATCGAAAGGTTAGGTAAGTTTGGTATAGTTTGAAATAACTTAGCTTTTTTTTATCTAAAATTACACAAAGACAGTTAAGGGATGAGGAGGATACCTAACCGCTGTCATTAGCTCTGATAAGTTATTTGTAACGAGAAGTATTTGGTTAAGTTGTTGCAAAAACAAACATCAATATACTGCACAGAAAAAGATTTTTAAACCAGACTAACAAGATAAAACATCATAACAGGATTCAAACAAAATACTTTCAAACAGACGAGACTTGTAACAAATGATCACATGATCCGTTCTAATCAGTTAAGATAGTTTCCAGACATGAATCGCATTTAACATGCCGAATTCTTTTTTATTTCATATGATGCATAATTCGAACACCCAACTGGACGCTGTGGTGGTCTACACATAAGGACCAGCTTCCTGTTGAGAAACTTATTATTTCCCAACGATCGTTTAGTTTCTCGAGGGAATGTACCTCGGTATTGAATTGTAATCTCGGTTAAGTTCAACAAAAATCATTCTACATCACTTCTTTTAAAGGTATGACATAATCTCTATTTAAAAAGATACAGGAAAGCAAAACCAAAGACTAGATCTTGGACCAGACTCCAGAATCTCGAATTTAAAATTAATTCTGTACCAAGTCGTCTTGAATACCTTTACCATTACGAAAATAACCAGGACTAACTTAACATCGGCACTCCACGACACTGGCGAGCAGAAACATCAACATTTTCATCCATAATGTTCGCCTTCACAATAATATTTACTGTGTTTTAAAGGATCTCAGAGTAATAATATAAAAACTAACACTCTGTAGTAATATAAGTTCTTTGTAGATCATTGATAATAAATAATTTACTTCCATTTTCTCGAACAGATCCTTGTAAAATCAATCCTTGCAAAAATGGTGGTTCTTGTAAGCCCGATGGAAAATCCAAAACGAAATGTGAATGCAAACTACCCTACATTGGACCCACCTGTGAACAAGGTAACTTATTTATTCAAGTTCTTAAGAATTTCAGTATTTTTTTAAGTATTTATCCCCACTATCTTAAAATGCCAAGAAGTATTTGCATTTAACAGTAGATTGCCCAAGGAAGCCATTTCGACTGCTTTTTACTTTCAATTAGAAAAACAATGGTGTATATAATGACACAATTTCTTAGAATATTTTAAAATATATTTTTTTTCAAGTGAGGTAAATTTTTTTATTGTTAATATTTACTAATAACTTGTTATATGACTGTAAATAACATAAATAATATTGAAAATTACTCTTAAACAAATTTGTTTACACATTAGTTATTCTTTCACAATGCAGTCATTTTGACTGCTTTTGGACAATATAGGTATATATTAAGTTTCAGTCTTTCTAGTGTTAATTGCTCTATTTACTTTGTAGATCTGTGTTCGAATAAACCTTGTCAAAATGGCGGAACTTGTGAAATTAAAAATGCTTCTTTTAAGTGCAAGTGTAAAGTTCCTTATTCCGGACAGAAGTGTGAGAAAGGTGAGTTATCTCTCCACCCCCCTCACCCCCACCCCAAAAAAATCTCTTGACTTTAAGTTACGACGGTATCCGAACAGTATAGCTTCACTTTCAAATATTAGATAAAAATAAAAAAGCAAAGGTAAAACTTACGATTTCTTATGTTCCATAAAGAAAATATCAAAATTCTTTAACTGTTTTATTGCACGATTTCATGTACGCACTACTATGTACGCGCAAAACATCGAGTATATACGAGATTTCTAAAAACGTTCCATGAAGTATTGCAGGAACAACGTTCTGAATGGCTGCTGTATATAATCCGACTTTTCAATTCACCAGTGTCACGAATTAGAGACTGGTAGACATCGATTTTCACGTATCCCTACTAATAGAAGTCCAAAAGTGTTAGGTCTAGAGATCTAGGTAGCCACGTTATTGGACTTCCTCCTTCCATCCATCTCTCCCGAGGAACTTTTTCTCACTTTCAAACTCTGGTGTGCTGCCGGCCATTTACGCTGTACATGGTTTACAGATTTAAATTCGATTAATCATGCTACACATTGCGCTTGTGTGTGTGTGTAGTGTTGCCATTTTGAAACACGAATGTTGCAATGGAAGTGAACGTTGAGCCATCTAATTTGCATTTCACAGACAGGAACTTTAATCTTTTATTTATGAAACACAAAAAAACTGCAAATGAAAATCTTCGTTTGTTTATTTTTAATTCATTTTTGAAAGTGTAGCGATACTTTTCGGTGACACGGTACTATTTCTGTTAGTGTCTATAAACTGAATGTCATAATGATAACCTAAATTATTTATTTGATCTCACAGACCCGTGTACTGACAAACCTTGTTTGAATGGAGGAATTTGCAAAGTGGACAAAGGCTCTTTCATGTGTAACTGCACGGAACCCTACTCGGGGAAAAAATGCGAAAAAGGTATCCCAAGCTTATTTTCTTATTTTTTATATTTTATCACAAAAACGTATCAATTTTTAGCTTTTATTGCCAGCGCATTGGGTAAATAAAAAATATTTCTTTAAAATGTATAACTCTACACGACCCAAATTTGTTTAAACAGTGGGACTTGTAAAATTGTGGAAAAGTCTCTTAAATGTGAGTGTCATTGTCTAGAAAGATATTAGAACTCTCATATATATACAAGGGAAAGTCATTAAGTAAGTCACAAAAAATAATAAAATGAAATGTGTGTGCTTCTCTGACCACACGATAAAAGTAATAACTTCAAATTTTGTAATGTTTTTTCAGGATTTAGGTGAATAAAAAACTAGGGGATATTAGTATTGTCCTATAAAATAATTCATTCATATGTCTGTACTCATAAAGTAATATTTTTGTGCGAAATATTTTGAGAATTTTGGGAATATATTTGGAAATTAATTGTATTCTAAGAAGGAAACAATAGGTTTATAATAGCTGTGAAATATGTTATAAATCCTTTAGATTCAAAACTTTATTTAAACATCTATTTAAAAAAAAACTCCGTCAAGCGTTGTTCCGTACTTCCTCGTGCTTCATTTGGATCATTTGACATAATTAAATTGAATTTTGATTTTAAAAAACCAACTTAAGGTTTTGATTTGTCTTTTGAAAAATCTACTTTAAAATTCCTACTTAAAATCATAGGTAATTTGTTCAGAAGACCCGATCCGGCTTTGTGAATTTTGGTTGTAACTTAACAATATTTAATTCTATCCATGAATTAATTTAAGCAAAGGGATAGTAAGACAGGTAGTTGATTGAAAAGAGAGGAATCTAGGTCACAAAACCTTTAAAAAGGGATTTAGTCAGAAGATTTATATCACATAATCTCTGGCTTATACTAGCTCTTTGTCATTGTATGGCAGTTTTGTACAAATATATCTGGTGCTGCTGCAAGGAAAGTTTTCTTAATTATATTTTGTTTTCTTGCATTTAAATTATTTAATGTAGCTTTTTCTTAATACCTGTATACATAATTTTGTTATTTTAAATTTTTAATTGTCTTAATTTTCTTTTTAGATTCAAAGTACATTTAAGTAATGTGATTAATATAACTGTTTGTTCATTTCTATTCCGATTCGCTTACAAAAATAGATTTTTATTCTTAAGATCACTGCAATATTGATAATGATAATTATACTATTTACTTAGTTCTATATATATTTGTCCTTTTTCTACATCTTTTGTTTAATTTTAGTGTAGGATTCCTCTTTCTCTCTAAGCTTATTTTTTAAAAATATTACGTTTCATTTTCATGCTTCAACTAGGATTAGAAAGAATACCGCGTTCATTTCTTGTAGAAAGAGGTCCCGGTTGGGAAGCCCCACTTAGATCGAAGCTAGGATCTTTACTTTTACGGCGTATTTGTGGGGGGGGACGAACTCCCGCTTTTCAGAGTGGCGGGGGGAAACGTCCCTCTTTTCCTTTTTAGGGATGTGTATGTCCGACTAAATACGGAAAAAGCCGAAGGAGCGTTACATACCCGAATGTGAAGTTCATTCAAGTTCACTCTCCGTCAAAACGCGCCAATAGAAGCTATCACTTCAAAAAGTAATTTAGCATGATAATCACTTGGAAATCATTTTTTAATTTTTCGCATAATCTTCCGCAACGTTGATGCACTCATCCCATCGTTTTATCGGAGCTCCAATTCCAGCTGCATAAAGTTCTTTGGATTGCTGAGTCATCCACAGTGGGACTTCATGTTGGACATCTGCTAATTGTTTGCTTCCAAAATGTTGTTTCTGTTGACCAAACAGATGAAAGCAAATACCTTTCGATTCTTTTTTGTGTACCTCGTCAGTTGCCGGGGAACCCAAAGTGCGCATAGTTTTCCGAAATTCAAACGGTCATTGCATTATGCTAAGCCATGAGAACATCCTACTGCAGTTGCTGTGCTGTCAATTGTCACTCTTCGATCAGCCCGAATCAATTCTTCCACCTGTAGCTCAGCTGATTTTGACGTAATGAAAACTGGACGGCTGCTTCGATCTTCATCAACAGTTTTGGAACGGCCTTGCGAAACTTTCTTCTCCCACTTTGCGTAAAAAACACATCTTTCCATAAACAGATAACATTTCTGTATGAATATTGTTTATTTCCTTTCGCCCAGAAAAATAGGACCACAGCACGCAGCTCTTTTATAGTACAATCATTCAGAAACATCGCCTTTTTTTTGAAATTGCATTACGCATGCGTGCGAGTCCGACCTACTCAATATGAATTGAACATCATAAGGATGTCTCTTACTACTTTAAATACTGCCATATATATTTATGACTTACTTATACTCACCTACCCTCGTACATTATTTTTCATTCATTCTTCATTATTCCAATCAAAACGTTAATATTGGGAGCTAACGGGTTTGCTTAGAGCGAATGAGGTTACTATAAGCGACAATATGAACAAAATTTATTTAAGCCTTAATTGCTGAATAGAAGATACGCGATTCCCCCCCCCCCCTTCCCAGTGCCATCAGTTTTTAAATAGGTGCTCGTATGCGGTGTATGAGGGGGGAGCGAAAACGCATAAATAAACACATGTTTCTCTGAAAAATAAGTAAATCCTTCGCAAACACTGTCAAGGGCATTTTATTGCATTTCAAAGCCTTCGAAAGAGTTTTACTGACAGTAGCGCAACGAAAAGTACCGGCAGGGAAGTATATAGAAAGCCGTCAAGGCGAATGGCATAATTCAGAGCTCAAGTCAACCGGCTAATTGATTGTCAGGTTTTGCAGTTTGATTACATAAGTTTCAGCTACCAGATGCCAAAATTTTCTCGAGCACCATAGAAAAGGCCAGATTAGAAGGTCAATACACAAGGAGAGATTGTTTTGGGACAAATCTGGGCGAGTAAGCACGGATCTCCGACGTAATTCTTGTCAATCCTCACTATCATATTCAAGTGTGTTTAAATCATAGGTTCCCAAAGGGGTTCCTACGAGTCCTTGAGAGTGCTTAGGGAGTTCGTGGAAAATTAAAATTAATTTGGGGATAACTTGAGGGAGTTCGCTAAAGATATGCTATAAAGTAAGATATTCGCGACTCATTTCCATTATTGTGACAAATTAATTAACCATGATTTTTATGTGTAAATGAAAATGTTCGTCACCTAGTCGAATTCGCACTGGTTTCTGTCTGTAAATAGGAATGGAATCCGGCCGCTACACGCAGTAACTTGTCTAAAATATGGCAGTGCAAAAGAGTTAAGAAATGTGAAATGAATTCAATAAATTTTCCTTAGGATTAATGGAAAGCAATAATATTCTTTGTCATGTTAAGAATACGTTACGCAAGTATTTTTGAATTGCGTAAGTAAATTTACTAACCAGAGCTACACTTTTGTTAAAGTTCACATTTATTAAAAATCTTCTTTCCAAGCACTACAGCCGGTTACTGGCCAAGGCTGTCATAATCAGCTTATACCAGCGATACTTAACCTGCGGCCCATCGGGTCTTTTTAAGTGGACCGTCCATGGCTCTGTGAAATTCATTGACTAATGAAAATTTGGCGGGAAATTCTTCGTTAAGAAATCAAATACATTAATTTTGCTGTCAATATCGTATGGGTGCGAATTGAAATTTTTTTTTCTGATTAATGATAATAGACAACAATTTATTTTTAACTATCTTTCATATCTTGCAAGCGAAAAATATTGAAAGAAAATAGGTTGTTTCAAGGCGATTGGCAAGTTGACTGCTTGGTAAGGAAAAACAAGCATGGTTCAGTCATTGTTTGACTTGTCATGAAAGTGTTGTATTTAAATATACAAATAAACAGGAATCGTTCGATGACATTTTTCCTCGAAGATCTTTTTCAAGATGTGATAAACAGGCCTTCTTGAATAATCTTTACAACAGCAAAAAAAAAATGTTTTGTCCGTGGTAATATCACAGCGGTAATAAAGGCATTCTATGAAATTAGTTATATTATTGGTAATTGCATGGAACCGTTTACTGATACAGAAATTCTGAAGGAGTCACTCTCTTAAATGCTTCCAATTTAGAAAAATTCAGAGACAAAAAAAAAAGTGGAAAAAATAATTTAAAAAAGAACAAAATTGGAGTTTTAATATTTTGGTCTATTTTCGATGTTTTAAATTTTCTATGTTAGCTTGGTCTCATTAAGCATTTCTTCTCCATTAATCCTCATGTTGTGGCCCGCGTGAAATAGCTAATGTATGTGTGCGGCCCAGCAGTAAAAAAGGCTTAGACCCACTTGATCTATTGGACGCTATGTTCTTCCATCGGTTAACTCCAAAGTCCTTCAACCACTTTTCTACTTTTTCCATCTACCTTGTTCTCTGTCTTCCTTTTTCCCTCTGGAGTTTGGAAAGTTCTTTACAGAGGTTTCATCGCTGTATCGAAATACATGTCTCAGCCACCTTATTTGGGAAGATCACTTTGACTAAAAAGTCTTATTATATCATTTTTATTTATCATTTTCAGGGCCTTAAAATTAATGTAATTATTTTAATTTTGCTTTGAAATGGAGTTATTTCACTTTGTTGACCAAAGTTTTCGGCATAAAAAGGGATCCATGGGGTCAGTAAGTTTGTGAACTACTAGTTTAGTTTTTTTTTCTTTCAGACTGTCTTCGAATTGGTACTTACCATTCCAGACCTGGTACATTACAGAGCTGGTATCACTTTTTAGTGTGGCACCATTTAGGTGAATACCAAATGCCGCAATGTAATTTTGACGCCCAGTTTCCAGCCCAGAGGGAGGCATCTGGGCTCTGACGATGCACAATTGTACTGGGAATTTAATTTTGCCGAGAACACCCAAGCCAAACAGGCACTCTAGGGATCTTTAACATGCTGCTGGACTATGAAAATCCATGCGGCATGAAAATCCACCGACTAGGCCCGAGGTCGAACCCACAAACTTGGACATACATGTCTAGCCCCTACTGGTTTAAATAGTGGTACCTATTTTAAAATATCACTGTTGTGCTATACAAGATGTGAACAGCAATAGCTATTAAGTCTCATTCCTTCGTTTTGCTACTCTACATAACAGATCCCTACAAGCAGAAATCAAAATTTTTGAAAGTCTTGAAATTTAGTATTGTGGAGCTTTTTTTTTTTTTTTTTTTTTTTATAAAAAAAAGTATACAACGACAACCAAGAACAAAAATCTCTTACGAGCACTTCTCGGCCGTAAGTGTAACAGATGTACATCTTGTGCGTACAAAATAAAGGTTTCTTTAGTGTACCTTATCAATTAATGTTCATCAAATGAAATTAAAAGCAATGTATATGTTACACTTGTAGCTCGAAAGCCTTTAATGTGCAGATTAACTGTTTTGCTCCGTTTAAGTGTGACATCAAGAGTTATATCCAAAAGTTTGTTTCTCTCCTGTTCTTTCTGTTAGGAATTTGGATTGATTCATCCCAGAATAATGCATCCTAAATACTCAGAAACAGAGAGGCAGATATAGTAAATGTATTCGATTAAAGACTCCTTGAATTCCTTTAATTACGGCGACCAGTATCTTCTGGAAACAATTAAATGTTACAAGTTCCATTATTACAAAGTACAGCTGCACATACCGATATAGCAATCGTGGCCATGATAAAAGAAATTATAGTTGACTAAATTACGTAGCCTAATAAGACTCTACGCCATTGATCACAGAATCCTTTTAGGCGAGGAGCCACAAGACAGCTAATTTCATTACTGTCGTTCATTAAACCATTTGATTCTATTATAGTTTTTCAATTGAGGGATTATTGATTCTATCAACTAAGGAGTAAATTTGTATCGCAAGTTTTTTTTTCTTCTTGTAAGCAGCAAATTATTGGTTGAAATTTGTTAAGAATGTGATATAAATTGGTTATAGTGTATACGTAATTCTGACAAATGGCACCTTTATTTCTGTACAGTAATACCTCAAACTTACACGATAGATGTGGCTGAGTGAAAAGACGAGGTATAATTTCGCATATGAAACACTTATAAATTTTTCTCAGTTAGAGCCGGTGACGGAATACTAATAATCGTCCTCGTATGCTAATAACACTCCTCGGACGTAAGTTTAACAGATGGGCAACTTGCACGTCCAAAATAAAAGTTTATTTAAGGTATCCAACTACGTTCGGAACCGTGATATTGCAAAAGCGGGTAAATGGATAATATTTATGATATTTAGTGTCACTTAGATTAGAATACATGTATGAAATTGTTTTAAGGACATTATGACAAAAAAAATTATTTAAATACAATATTTTGGCAAAAAATTAAATTAGAACAACGTTTTTTCCAAATGTTCTCCTTTTGTAAAAAATGCTTCTATTGTATTAATATATTGCCTGTATGTAGCTCACACCTCTGTACAGAGGCTCAACTAGTATTTTTGAAATGCATAAATCAGAAATCGGTTTATCCATGCTTTACGAAAACAGAAGGGAGAAATTTTAAGAAAATTCGCCGAAAATTATTTCAAATGGTTGTAACTCTGAAAATAATGTGAATTTTTTCAAAAATCATAGTTGAGCCTCTGTACAGAGGTCTGAGCTATATACAGGCAAAATATTAATACAATAGAAGCATTTTTTACAAAAGGAGAACATTTGGAAAAATTTTATTCTAAGTTAATTTTTTGCCAAAATATTGTATTTAAATAATTTGTTTTTGTCATAATGTCCTTAAAACAATTTTATACATGTATTCTAATCTAAGTGACACTAAATATCATGAAAATTATACATTTATGCTCTTTTTTAAAATCATGGTACCGAACGTAGTCGGATACCTTAATGTAACTTATCAATCAATGTGTATCAAGTGAAATTAAATTCACTGTAAATGGTACCTCGAAAATCATTAATGTTCAGATTAACTGTTTTACTCCGTTAAAGTGTGGAATCAAGAATTATCCACATTTCAACTAGATAATCTTCACAAAAGTGGTTTCTGTATCGTTCAAGTTCAAAAGTTTGTTTCTCTCCTGTTCTTTCTGTTAGGAATTTGGATTGACTCATCCCAGAGTAATGCATCCTAATTACTCAGAAACAAGAGAGGCAGAGACAGGAAATGTATTCTATAAAAGACTCCTTGAATTCATTTAATTACGATGACCGCACACAGTATCTTCTGGAAACAACCTATTAATGCTTCATTAAATGCTTAAAATTCCAATATTGCAAAGTATAGTGGCGCAATCGCAACCATCCTAAAAGAAATTATAGTTCGCCAAATTGCGCAGCCGAGTACGTCATGGATCGCCGAATCCTGAGAAGCCCGCTCGATCTTAGGCATGGTTTTTCGTAAAACAGAGGATGGGTTTTTAAACTTGTTGCTAAAACGGTTATTTTAAAACAGTTGTATGCGAGTTCAGTGTTTGCAAAGAGAAATTTTTAACGGAAGAAAATGTCCCTGCTTCAAATGGCAATAAAACAACCCATTGGTACAGAGCAGTGCTTCAAAAAAATGTGACTGCTAATCTAAATGAACTACAAATAGGTGGGCTAATCGTAAAAACCATTTTCTATGCAATTCAGTCACCAATCTTTAGTTTGCACTAGTAAGTAAGCATGATTTATCATAAGTTTTGTAAATTCATTTCCTTGTTTGATTCTTTGTATTGTAGTTTTTCAATCGATTCATTCAATTCCTACTATTAGCTCAACTCTCTATATATTTACTTATTTATCGTCGTGGAATTTTCAATCGTTCATAAAATGCATTTTAAAGCTCTCCGTTGAGCTGAAATTTTATATACATGATTATTTTGATGGCAATACAGTATTTTAATTATAATTAATAAAAATGAATGGATTAAAACTAATTATTCAAGGAATTACAAATACAGCCACGTTGACATCCTTTTTGGAGACTTAGTGACTCTTTTGGCGACTTGCGTCAAAACTTTAAGAGGTTTTTTTCTCACATTTTAAAGCGTTCGTTTGAGCTGCAATTTTCTTTAGTTTTGGGTAAAAATACGATAATTTGATTATAATTAATTAAAATGAATTGAAAAAAAAATTGATAAATGAATTGAAATTTTAAATGCTTTAAAACGTGAGAAAAAAATTCTTTTAAAGCTTTAACCCAAGTCGCTAAAAATGAAACCAACGTGGCTGTATCTGTAATTCTTTAAATAATTAGTTTCAGTCAATTAAACTGAAATTTTATAGACACGATTGTTTTGGATGACAATACAATACTTTAATGATAATGAATAAAAATTAATTCCCACTTAATGTTGTGATTCTGTCCTATGTATATACATATTTATATTAATTGTAACTATTTAATGAAAAGAAGCTAAAATAAAAATTTTCTTTGTTGATCTAAGTAGGAATTGACTTAAAAATTTTATATATTACTTGTTATTGTGTGATACTACCTATTAATGTGTTGACTCTCCGATTGTATTACCTTGGTTTTCGAGATATAAATAAAATGAACAAACATTTAATGTAAACTTACAGAAACGTTCCTGTTGTTCCACCTAAGATTTTCTTTTCACTTTAATGAGTGCCTAGTAGGTAATGTGCAGATTATTTAGATCAGTGCTTCCCAACCTTTTTATTACCGCGGACTGGTCAATGTGCGACCATTTTACCTTAGTCCGGTGAGAAGGGAAGTTGATTGTTTGTATTTTAACATGTTTTGATTTAATAATTTTAATTAAATTGTATTCAGAATAAAATACAGTTAAACCAAAAAATGAATGTAAAGTGATTTCCATGGAAAGTCACACAAGCCCAATAGAAATGCACCACAGTCAATAAAATGGAAATAGTTTAGTGTTTCTCGGTTGTTCCACGGACTGGGGGACCAATGATCTAGATCACCCTTTTATTCAGAAGGGCCGCATACATATGTTAGTTACAATACTTCAAGCGGGCGGCAACATGAGGAGAAATGCTTTAAGACCAAGATAACATTAAAAATTTAAAATGAGGAAAATTGATCAAAAAATTATAAATCCTGTTTTGCTTTTTAATTATTTTATTTAATATTTTTTTGTCACTAACACTAAATTGGAAGCAATTACGAAACACTCGTTCACAATTTCTGCATCTGTTAACGGTTTCATATGACTACCAATAATATAACAAACGTCATAGGCAATCTTTGTTACTACTGTGATATTACCACAGACTAAACACTTTGTCGCTGTTGCAAAGATTATTCAAGAAAACCTATTTATAACCTTTTAAAAGAGATCTTCAAGGAAAAGTGTCATTGAATGATTCCGGTTTATTGGTATTTTTTAAATACAGCACTTTCGTGACAAATCAATCAAACAATTACTGATTCATGTTAGTTTTTCACTATAAAATAATCAACCTCCCAATCGTCTTGAAACGCTATATTTTCTTCGAATATATTTCTTTTTCGCTTGGAAGCTATGAAAGATAGTTAAAAATAAGTTCCACCCATGAAAGGGTCGCTACTCCAATGTTGTCTTTTATCACTAACCGTAACCGTTCCAAACAGAAAAATATTATCAATTCGTACCCAGACGACACCGACAGCAAAAAGCAAAATTGATATATTTTATTTCTGGACAAAAAATTTCCCACCAAATTTTGAATACAATGTTCTTAAATAAGTAAATTTCTCAGAGCAATGGGCCATGACCGGGTCACTTGAAAAGGCTCGGCAGGCCGCAGGTTGAGTATCGCTGATCTAGATTATATGAGAAATGAAACAATTTTTCCTCACTTGAACGGATCACCACTTTAATGTGCAAATTATATAGCTAATCTTTACATTAACTAATTTCTGCACTTTAGCGGTAACATATAGACTTTAAAAGCATTATTTCATCTTACAGATCCCTGTAGCAACATGCCTTGCTGGAATGGAGGCACCTGCGTAATGGTGGGAACCACCTTCAAATGTGTCTGCCCCACTAACTACTCTGGAGTTATTTGTGAAAATGGTACGAATTATTTTTCTGCTTATAATTTTTTGCTGATCACAAAAAGCATTAGTTTCAAAGTCTCAATCAATGGTCTGAATTCATATCGGTCACATGGTAAAATGCAGTCACGTGTTCTCCATTAAATTCGAATCTGATACTATACTTGTATTTGTTGTTGTACATGCAAGATCCAGATGCAATTTTAATTTTAATAATTTTTTGAAGGCGTCCACGCACAGAAGGTCATTCGCACTTTATGGGAACAAACAATTTTGTAATTCATTTTCTCGTTTGAATTTTGAGATAAAACTTTGGCAACTTCAGAATAATCGTCTGTGCTAAGGTTTTCTTTTAATTGGAATGTAAAAACCAAAAGATTTATTTTTAAAAAGTCTCCTAAAAATTGTATATGGCTCGAAGATTACGTAATTACGCTTTCCACGGAGAAATATTCGTATCAACAAATTAAAAAATGGTGTAAAAATCTCGGTTATTGTACTTCAGTCAAAGTTTTATTTAATTTTAAAAGGAAAAAACGTCTAGCAGAAATTAAAAATGAAAACATGACCATCCTAAGACTGTTTAAACCATGGCAACTCTCAAGAATCTCTGATCCTAAAAGAAAATCCATCCCGACTCACGACACTACTCTTTATCTACAGTTAACCACCACTCTCTAATAACAAAGTATATTTACAACTTCTAACTACTCACACTTTATTTATTACTAACTATATCTCACACCTTATACACTCTCACGCCTCATAATACCTCACAAACGCTCCTCTGTCTCTTTCGTCATACACACAACTCCCCGCACTCCCGGGGATACACTTACACAACACCGCTGTCGAAACAGTGCCATCTATAACTTAACACAAATGATTTAAAGTTAAAACAGGTGTTGAAAGTTCGTCTCCTTTTTTTTAAAACATATTGCTGAAAGAAAATCAAATTGTAGAAAATTATGGAAAAAAACACCTAGCTGCTGAAAAATGGAAATTTGTGGTAACACAAGATGAGGTATGGGTATATTTGAGTGACTATAGTAAAAGAAGATCAATTGACGGGAATTGATCGTACGAAATGACTTCGTGAGTGTACAGGAAAGTTCCTAAAAGGATTCATGATAGTTTTCATCATGATTTTCTAACAGCGGCAAATTAAAAATCAAAAAAGTCCAAAGTGAAGCAGCCAAAAATAATTCACTCTACTATCAACTGAATATTTTAGAACCAATGAACTTTTGTTCTTTCCGTTTATTAAAACGAGTCTTACTAAAACGGCGTCCAAGAACACTGAAGGAACTTAGCCAAATGGTTCAAGAGGAACGGTGTAAAATTTGCATGACAGTGCTAAGAAAAAGTTTACTTTCATGAAAAATTCAATTTAGAGCTATTGTCAAGAATCATTGCTATCAGATAGAAGCTTTCACAAAAAATACGGTATTGATTGATAAAAATTAACTATCAAAATCATTTCCATAAAGGGAGAACGACCGTCTGTATTAAAAGATTCTTTCAAAAGTCTTTTCCAAAATAGAAATTAAGAAAATTATGCGGATACTTTTAAATCAAGGGCGTTTTGCTTAACTTTGTGCGTTAATACTATTAAAAAATGCGTGCATGACAAAAGAATATCTGTAGTTGGCAACAGAGTGAAGTCTGGAAACACGGAGCTTCATTGACCATGTGACTATGACGTCATGTCAATTGTGCATAACGTGAACTCTTTGTTAATGCAGATCCGTGCTGGAGTGAGCCTTGCCTAAATGGAGGCATTTGCACTGTTTTCGAGAGTTCCTTCAAATGTGAATGTAAGGATCCATATGAGGGGGATAAATGTGAAATAAGTAAGGAATATTTTATTGCAATCCTTATTCCGATAAAATAATAAATTTTTAGTTTATGTTTTACTTAAGGGCATGTTCTTCCCTGAGTTCCTCCTGTTCCCCCTCCCATTTTATTCTATAGTTTGTCACGTTTAAAAAAGTCTTCTACTGGAAAAATATTTCTATTATTGAAACTTTGAAGTATAAAGGAGTAGTTTTTCTCGAAATTTCAAATAGTGGTTCTTTTTAATGAACAAGTATTCATTCGATAAGAATATAAAAATATCCTTTCGCGCGACAACTGCAGAAGCTTACACTTAATAATTAATTTAAAAATAGTAAAAATTGATGACATAAAAAGGTGCATCAGCAGGGGAAGGGGATCGTCGGTGAGTATTACCCATAAAATACAAAGTGGATCCCGAGTGGAGGTGATTTTTCGAAATGATATGATTCTTGTTTTGAAGGCCAAGTGGGCAAAATATTTCACCAAGATCGGAAGAAACCTAAATTACATACACAAAAGGGATTTTTCTTCTGCTATCTATCTATATATATAAAACTAAACAAAACTCAGTGGCGTAACAGCCCTTGAGGGCCAAGGCCTACTGTGCCCATCTCAGTATACGTGGCCATTAGGCACTCGGGTGCATGAGCAGATGCTTCGATCATGTGGTCAATCTTGAAGTGAAACACCTAGTGTTTAGTTCCCAAGCAATCTTGGTACTCATTTATCGACCTACTGAAGGGATGAAAGGCTGAGTTAACCCCTTGCCCAGCTCGAGGATAGAGCCCCAAACCTGTGATGTGGAAGCGCCACACGCTACCACTTAGCCACTGGTCCTTCATCTTCATCTCTCTCTATATATCCGTAGATAGAGATAGAGATATACCTTCATTTTCATTTTAAAAAAAGTCAGGTTATTGCCACTAGTTGAACCGTGATTTAAAAGCGCATAAATGGATACTTTTCATGATATTCAGTGCACTTTGATAGAATACATGTACAAAATTGTTATCAGACATTTTGACAAAAAAATTTATTTAAATAAATATTTCGGCAAAAATTAACTTAGAATAATTTTTTCCAAAAATATTCTCCTTTTGTGAAAAATGCTTCATTATAATAATATTTTGCCTGCATATAGCTCGGGAAATTTGTACAGAGGCTCATCTAGAATTTTTGAAATATATAACTTAGAAGTGGGTTTATCCATTTTTTATGACAACAGAGGGAAAAATTTTAAAAAAAAACGCCAATAATTTTTTAAATTGGGGTAACTCAAAAAATAATTGAATTTTTAAAAAATTTATTGAGCCTCTGTAGAGGGTTTGATAATACAGGCAAAATATTTTATAATAGGATTTTTCAAAAAAAGGAGAAATTTAAAAAGGTTATTCTAATTTTTTTGCCAAAATATTGTATTTAAATCATTTTTTGTAAAAAATGTCCTAATAAAAATTTTTGTACATGTTTCTAATCTAAGGCAAAATATCATGAAATTTTTCCTTTATGCCATTTTTAAATCACGGTTCCGAACGTAGTCGGATACCTTAAATGTATCAATCTCCTTAAAACATTTTTTGTTTCAATTTAATTGTATATTATTATTTCATTTCTTTAAAATAATTTAATTATTCTTTATCTGTTAATTACCCAAATAAATGATTTTATTTCCACTTATCTAGAATTTTTTTTGGTATTTTGTGTATTTTGGTTCCTCCATTCATTTGGTAGCACATAAATTGAGTAAATTAAACATTCTTTTTTAAAACATGTATTATTTATTTATTCGACTAAAGTTGGGTAATATAAAAGATTTTCCTCCTAACTCTAAAGCTCTCAATTAGGTAAATATATATATATATTCCAATCATATGTATATCATTACACAAGTATTAGCAATTCAATTCCTAGTTTTATGTTGTAATCTCTTGGTCTACACAGGGGGATTTTTTAAACTGACACTATTCAGAGTCACCTGAAACTCGATTTAATAACCACAATGGCACCGAACTTGATATGAAGACTAATGATACTATGAGAAATAAGATTCCGTAAAAAAAAAAAAAAAAAGGAAAAGGAAAAAAATTAGTTCCAAAAATCACCGAAAGAGGTATTTATGGCATTATTGTACTTAACAAATCAAGGATCAACATAAAACATGAGTATGAAAGCAAAACCCGAACTTTTGCTTTTATAAACGGCCACCACGCTAGTAATTTGGGCAAGAAACTTACATAGACAGCTCCGAAGAATAGTATTCTCAGCTGAAGTGAGTCAGCTGAAATGATTATGAAACTCACATTACCAGAACGCACATTTTTGGTTAGGCTGTATATTATCTTAATCCTCCAAAGCTCTTCGTGAGTTTAGAGCCTTACAGAAGCTACGTAAGAGGATTTTATCGTTTGATGCTTGGAAGGCAATTATTAAGAAGTTCGAATGAACAGAGTCACTGACAATACGCCAGGTAGGGGACTGTGTCAGGAAAGGTGATTGTCAATTCTTATTCTTAAGCTTAACTTCAATTAATTAAAAAATAGCCAAGCTTACCTCAGTTTTCCACAGCCCGAGAGCGATGTTGTGAGAGTCCGGATGATTCAGTAAGTTCATAAAAAAAATTCAATGAATTCATAGAATAAGTTTAGAGAAGAAAACACCACACATGAGTAAATAAATAGCAAGCCAAATCCACAGAACAAGTAGAAGCTTTATTGTGAACTGGAGATAAAACATTTCTCGTATTTTCACGCTAGACGCAGTTCATTGCTACACAAATGCAACGCAGCAACAGAAATAATTCAATTAAAAGTATATTTTAAAAATTTCAAACGCGCGACGAGTGGATTCGAGACAGTGATAGCAGATGTTGCATGTCTAATTGTCGACGGACCACAGTAAACAATGTTGGTACACATATTACATACAGAATAGAATATTCCTTGTAGCCTGTTGTGTACGGCCTTGATAATGGCAGTTATATTAAATGTGGTCGAATTCCTTGCCTAAGAAGAAAAAAAAAAAATGTAGTGAATATATATATAAAACTTAACACTTCACTGTTATTTTTTGAAATTATTCAATTCCTACTATTAGCTCACAATCTCTATATATTTAGTTATTTATTTGTTTATTTATTTATTTATCTTGATGGAATTTTCAATCGTTCATAAAATACATTTTAAAGCGCTCCATTGAGCTGAAATTTTATATATATGATTATTTTGGATGACAATACAATAATTAATTATAATTAATCAAAATTAATTGATTAAAACTAATTATTTAAAAAATTACAAATACACACACAGACAGCCACGTAGGCGACTTAGCAACCCTTTTGGCGACTCGTGTCAAAACTTGAAAAGTTTTTTTTCTCACGTTTTAAAGCATTCAGTTGAACTGAAATTTTATAGACACGATTGTTTTGGATGACAATGCGATACTTTAATGATAATGAATAAAAATTAATTCCCACTTAATTTTGGGATTCTCCCTATTATATACATATTTTTTAATTGTCTATTGAAAAAAAAAAGTAGCTAAAATAAAAATTTTCTTTGTTGAGATAAGTAGGAATTGACTTAAAAAAAAGTTTTATATTTCTTGTTTTTATAATACTTTTTGCACTGTACAGCACCATAAATATTCCTATTGGAGGTTTTTGGAACTAAAATGTTTCCACTGAAACCTATTTCCCATGTCATCACTCGTCTTCGTACCAAATTTGGCTCCATTTCTTTTGTTAAACTTGCTACAAGAGGCTCAGAATAGTGTCGGCTTAAAAAGAATCACCCCCTATGCACCACACACACACACATAGTACACACATTTAACAAATCTGCATTATTATTAAATATACTGTGTTTAATAATATTTCCTTATCTTTTCATAATCATGATATGTAATTCTAATCTTGTTGCATGTCTAGTGAAAACTTCTACTACTCAGACGTCTCCTCCAACGACGATCACCAGACCAAACACTTCTACTAGTAAGAAACTAACTTCAACTACAAACCCGACTCCACACACCAGCCCAGATTTCAACGAGACAACTTATACACCATCGAATTTCACGGAGGAAATCAATATCACTACATACGAGCCTTCTTTTTTCTGGTGATTTAACCGATACTTACGAACCTTCAAACTTTCTTGGTGACTTAAAAATAACTACTTATGAACCTTTAAACTTTACGGGGAAATTCAACCCTTTCTCTTATGGCCTTCAAACTTTACTGGTGACTTCAACCTAACTACTTACGAACCTTCAAACTTTACTGGTGACTTCAACCTTACTACTTATGAGCCTTCAAACTTTACTGGTGACTTCAACCTAACTACTTACGAACCTTCAAACTTTACTGGTGACTTCAACCTTACTACTTATGAGCCTTCAAACTTTACTGGTGACTTCAACTTTACTACTAACGAGCCTTCAAACTTTACTGGTGACATCTTCATTACTACAAATGAACCTTCGAATTTCACAGACGAATACAATATTTCCACTTCGAAATCCACCGAATCCCAATCTACGACTACAGCGATTCCAGGTAATTACTGAAATTTTGTATTGTTTATTTAGAATTTTCTTCACTTGTTCAATATAGATTTTAACTTTCTTCCATAGCTACGAGGGCAAAGATTTAATTATTAGTAAACAATAATCAAGACAAAAACTTAATTCTCATTTCTTATTCTTAAGTTCCTACAAATTCACTGTCCAGAATCATACTGGACGTCTAAAAAGTATGACTATATTTTCAAATATTAATTGCAAAATAGCAGTTTTGTAGAAACTATCAGAAATAGCAGAAACAATTTGCACGATTTATTGCACGATTTCAAAGTGTGCACGAATAGTTGCGCACAAAACGTTGAGTCTACTCGAGATTTCTGCCACGTTCTTTGAAGCGTTGCGGGATCAACTCTAAATGGACAATGAAATTAGACTCTTCATTTCATCAGTGTCACAAACTGCATATGGGAAAACAATATTTAACACGTATCCATACAGTAAGTCCAAAGATTTTATGTCTAGAGATTTGATTGATCACGTTATTGGACTTCCTCTTTCCATATATCCCCCGGGGAACTATTTCTCACATGCAAACTCTCTTCTGATAGCACCCTATTTACGCTGTACATATACTACAGATTTAAACTCGATAAACCATGCTACAAATTGCTCTTGTTCTTGGGATGAGACCATGTTAAAACGAGACTCAAAGTGTGGACGTGGCGTCATCTAGCTTGCATTTCATTGACAGAAACTTAATTTTTTTCTTTTTGGAATATAAAAAATCGTAAGTGTTAATCTTAGTTTATTTTTAATTAATATTTGAATGTGTAACCATACTTTTTGGACACCTTATACTTGTATTTACACATATTTCTAACGTTGTTTTTGGCTTGTATTTTCAGACGTCTGCAGTAAGAATCCTTGCCAAAATGGAGGCACTTGCGTAGCAAACGGTACAGAAGCTAATTGCATCTGTGCACAACCGTACGCCGGGAAGACTTGTAACGAAAGCCTCTGGTGCGTCGAGGGGCCAGGAAAGACGTTATGCCCGGAAAGAAAGTGCGCCTTCAATTTTAAAACAAAAGTAGGCCGGTGCGAATGTCCAAAAGATCAGTATTTCAATTACGAGAAGAAGCAGTGCGAAAGTAGGTTCTCTATGTATTTGCCTCCAATTATCTTATCCTAGCATGAGACTGTTATACACCTTGTGACAATTAAATTACCTGATTTATCTAAAAAGTTAGCCTTATTGAAAACAATGTACAAATATCTTTTAATCCCCTTCAACATACTCCTCTTCTCTATCAATACATAGGTGCATACGAGTTTTCCACCGTTCAAAGCAGTTTTGTGGTTCATTAGGTGTCACCATCTTCAGTATGTCTGCCGTTTTTTGCTTTCACCTCATCTACAGATTGAGAATATATGTTTCCTTCAGTGCATTTTTCACTTTAAGAAAAAGGTAGAAATCGTATGGGGCAAAATCTTGTGAATACGGTGGATGCTCGAGCGCAGTAATACGTTTGTCCGCCGAGAACTGTTTTACGGAGAGCGCAATGTGCACTGGGGCGTTGTCTTGATCAAATTTTTCTGTACCTGTTTTGAGCAAACTTTCCCCATATGCAAATTCTCGGCCAAAATTTTTCTTATTGTCTCTCTGTCAATGTTCGTAATATCTGACATCATCCGAAAACTCGAACGTCAGTCTTTTTTTGCACGATTTCATCAACTTTTTGTAAAGTTTTCATCAGTTATTGAAGACACATGTCGACCAGAACGTTTATCATCTTCAAAAGACTTCCAACCTTCCGAAAATCAATTGTGCCATTAAAAAATTTGATCACGTGAAATACAGTCACTTGCAAGCACTTCTTTTAACAATTTAAAACATTAAATTGGATTTTTTATTATTATTATTTCACGGGGAATTTCAAATGTATGTGCAGCTCGATCTTTTAGTTTATCATCATCGAGGCTATCGACTCGATAATGTCTTACTCAAACAAGGATAAAAAATAAACTGAACTAGATGGAGGGATGGGGAATAACCTGGCACCAGCCCCAGAAAGATCAAGGTCAACTATATTCTATTCCCGCTCATTCACACCAAGCCTAACGGCTAGAGCAGCGATACTCAACCTGCGGCCCTGTGGGTTCTTTTAAGTGACCCGGTCATGGCCCATTGCTCTGAGAAATTCATTTATTTATGAAAATTTGGTGGGAAATTCTTTGTTAAAAAATCAAATATATCAATTTTTCTTTTTGCTGTCAATATCGTATGGGCGCAAATAATTTTTTCTCTTTTTTGCTGATTAGTGATAATAGACAACAGTGGAGTAGCGACCATTTTATGAGTGAAACTAATTTTTAACTATCTTTCATATCTTGCAAGCGAAAAATATTCGAAGAAAACAGATTGTTTCAACTATTCAAAATATTGTAGTTGACTATCTTGAAGTAAAAAACAAGCATGGTTCAATAATTGTTTGATTTGTCACGAAAGTGTATTTAAAAAAAATACCAATAAACAGGAATCACACATCCAGTAACACTTTTCCTCGAAGATCTTTTTCAAGAGGTGATAGATAGACTTTCTTGAATAATCTTTACAACAGCAAAAAAATGTTTTGTCAGTGGTAATGTCACAGAGGTTACAAAGGCACCTTATGCAATTTGTTGTATTATTGGTAATCCTATGAAACCGTTTACTGATGCAGAAATTGTGAAAGAGTGATTCTTAAATGCTTCCAATTTAGAAAAACAGAGTGACAAAAATAAAAAATACAAAAAATAATAATTAAAAAAGCAAAAAAAGGAGTTTTAATATTTTGATCAATTTCCCCATTTTAACTTTTCTATGATATCTTGGTCTCCCTTCCATTAATTCTCATGTTGCGTCCCGCGTGAAATTTGCTGACACATGTATGTGGCCCGGCAGAAAAAAAAAGGTTGAGTACCCCTGGGCGCAGTGAGGGAATTTAATTGTAGCACCTTGTATTTCAATAAGATTTTGAATTTAAGAACGAACGTTGATGAAAACATACCATGGCACCGATAAGTATCAAATGTTTTCCTTCCATTTACTCGCCTTTTATAGATTTTAATCTTATTGAGTTATTCCTTTAAAATTTCTTTTGCAGTTGCGAGAAACGCTAAAAATTTTATTTAACCCAATTCTGAACATTGAATACGTTTTTCTGTAGCTATCGACAGATGTCCGTTCATGCCTGGGAAATGCACGGGTGAGAACGAAGTGTGCAGACACGGAGAATGCGAGTGCGTGGAGCATTTCACAAGGAACTCTGAAAAGAAATGTGTGCGTAAGTATCCAAATGTGTCGCCCTCTTCTTGTATTTTGATTAGCTTTAAAAACATTCTATTTCTTTTGGGAAGGGTCCACTTAAAATTATTAATAAAATATATCACTAACAAGAGTAGTGAAATTTAGAAAAAATATTCTCTATCACAAAATTTTACTAAGCTACAGGAAATCAAATGCCAACACCAGGAGGAAATTAATTTAGAGGAGCGAAATTTAGGGAAAGCACATAGTCTGGGTAGCATTTATTGAAATCATGATCAAAGTCGCAGCTTAAAATATACGCTAGAAGATCCATTTTAAATGGGAATTAGGGTTACGTGAAGAACTGCTGTAATCGCCTCGACCTTGAATGCAAGCCGGCAAATGTACATGCATTTTAGGGCCGAGGGTAGCCTAGTTAGAGGATAGGACTGCAGACCGGAAGGCCTGGGTTTGATGCCCGATGCCACCAAATACCCTCCGAGTAGACGCGGAGTACGTGCTCGTTAAATCAGTGGGTCCGAAAGTCTTGTGGACTGAATCACGAGTGCAGGGGACTGGAGAATATGTCCCTCCCCTTCCATTCCATGACTAAATTATGGAGGTGGAGATAGGTGGTGTCACCATCTATCGTCCCTTCAGGGAATTTCGCCGAGCTAATTCGTACTGTCACCTGTATGGTGATCAAGGCCAACGACAGGCGTACTTCTATCCCCTTGCCACGATGAATTTCGTGGGCCTCGTTCTGACTACGTCGAACAGGTAGCATTAACCACAACAACATGCATTTTATCGTGTGAGAGTGAGCCCTATATTAAGTTTTGAAAAACTGATTTTCTCAGAGTTAATATCAATTAAAATAATAAACGATATTTTTTTGTTGTTAAAATTCCTCTACTCTGATATATTAAAATATAAGTAAATCGAATCAAAACTATGTATTTTAAAAAATCCTAGCCCAAATAAGTCTTAGCTATATATAAGAAGATACAGAGGCATTTTTTTTGTAAGAAAAAGAATGTTTTGAAAATATTTTTTTTCCTTCATAATATTCTTAAAACAATTTTGTATACTCTAATTCAATTGACACTAAATATTAAAAAAAACTATTCATTTATACGCTTTTTCAAAATCACAATTCAGAAAGCCGTCACCTTATCGAGCCCACAAAGCGTTGCCTACGCGACAATCAAGTCAATGCCTATTCAAAGTTGTCTGTTTTCGAACATACTTGTGTGTGTGATATAAAATCAGGCTTAATTTCTTTAGACGAGGGGAATGGAGAATTGATGCCTTTGTAACGAATTAAAAGCTACTTTTTAGTGTAAATATTGAAAAGCGTTCGTATTTTGTCGTTTCAGCCAATTTCTGTGCATCTAATCCATGTGGCGAAAATGAAGTGTGCGAAGATCTTGCAACGGATCCAGGAAATGTCAAGTGCAAGTGCAAGAAAAACTTCTTTTCAATGGAAAATCCTGTCAAGAAGGTAAAATTGTGTTCTTTAAAGTTATAAATTTGCCCACGCGACTTTAAAGTGGAATCTTTTTTCAGAGTATATACACTCACACAAAAGTTATGACAAAGATGTAAATTCAAAACTACTAATATATACTAAACTTAGATTGCAAAATTAGCGGTAAAGTAGCAGTTATAAAAGTTTCGAATAATGTCATATGAGACTTAAACAGAATTATGTATAAGTAAAACAAACATAAAAATGAAAAAAGGGACATTAATAGGGTATGTGATCCTCCCTCATCTGTATGCAAAGCTTACACCTTCTGACCATGCTTTCAATTAGGTGGTTAACCACTGCAGAAGTAAGCAATCGTCATTCTTCTTGTAGAGCAGATTCCAGCTCAATAAGAGTGGCTGGAGGTGGGAAACGTGAAGATACAGCACGGCCGAGAGCATCCCAAAGATTTTCAATGGGATTAAGGTCGGGCGAATATGCTGGCCACGCCAAACGCGCAATCCCTTCACTCTCCAGGTAATCATCGACGATGTTAGCTCCATGAAGACGTGCGTTATCGTCCATTAAAACAAAAGTAGGGCCAACTGCTGTAGCGTACAATCTCACAATGGGTTCTAAGACTTCATCTCGATACCGGACAGTCGTCACAGAGCCCCGTTTAAAATGTGCAAGTCCGGTGCGGTATACTAATGAAATCCCTGCCCACACCATAATGCTTCCGCCTCGGAATACGTGATGTTCGGTGATGTTTTGGGCTGATTGCGTGTTCCTTGTTTACGCCATATCCTTATACGCTTGCCATCTTGCTCCAAAGCAAATCTTGACTCATCAGTAAACATGACATTGCCCCAGTCAGACACAGTCCAATTGCCATGTTACCGGCACCACTTTAATCGTGCCCCTCTTGATTGGACGGATTAAGGAACACAAGCTCGAGGTACCCGGAGCATGCAGTTCCATTCATATGCAATCTTTGGTGTACAGTAGCTGCAGATATAGCTTTACCAATGAACGCTGTAACCATAGATGTCACACGTGTGGAGGTCGCTCTGCTGTTCCGCTTGGCTACAATAGCAATATATCAATCTTCCGCGGGGATTGTAACCCTTGTGCGACCGCCTACGGGGCTTCGGACAACTGTCTGTGTGGTTTGGAATTGTTTCCATAAACGTGAAATTAGAGAATGATGAACGCCGAAGAAAAGAGCAACATCTGTGATCGACTGTCCTGCTTCAATGTGCCCCACAGCATGCCAGCACTCAGAATCTTCCATTCGTTTTCTGGAAGTCATAGAAACACGTATGTCTTGAAAACAAATTGTACGAAAGTTCTAAACACCTTCTATCAGCACTTACAATCAACTTCTGTAACCCTTTATAAAGCTGGCTTCTTAAAGGACTGCCCTTTTTGCATATTTCTTGACATGAAAGCACAATTGGCTGCTGCCTAACATATTTGCATACTTCCATCTACCTCTGCAACGAATTGCATCCTCTCCAATTCTGATTGGTTTCCGGAAATTAGCATTTTCCTCTCCGTGCTTAACTTTTGGAAGTGAGTGTACATATGTAATAATTCCCTCTAGTGTCCTTTTTATTTTAACTCTTTGTACTAATATTTAAAATAACTTTACTTCTTTGGTTTAAAAATAACATTGTAATCTTAATCGTAATCGGCTAATTCAAATTGCCTATCCCCCCAATCTATCCAATCAGAACTACTATTACGTAATAACCACAGCCGATATAAAAGCAAAGTCTTGTGTAATCGCGCTTTTTTTCTGCTTGCCGTCATCATGTAAGAATGTAAATAACTGCAGCTCTTTATCTTTGTGTTGTGTCTGCGGCGGTGTGATATCTATATATGAACTAGTACCAACATCACGCGATGACGATTGCTTTGGCGTGATCGGTTAAGTACTCGCGTTCGGAACGGAAGGTACCCAGAATGAACCTTCAGTCCTTCATTGGTGACCCTGACCGTGCAAAGGAACCGCACTCTTCACGCGCCGCAGCCGTGTCGCCATCTATCCACCGCAAAAGCAACCAAGCCATCAAACATTGACGAAAATAAGCCGTTAATTCTCAAAGTCGTCTCACACAAATGATGCAATCAAACCGTCACACAAATGACGTAATTCTCAAAGCCGTCTCGCACGAATGACGCAACCCACCAAGTGACGCAACTGCTTACATGCACACACGAATATAATATCGTTTGTTCGCCTATTCGCCGAAACACTGGCAGGGGAGTATGCGGCGGTGTGATATCTATATATGAACTAGTACCAACATCAAGCGAAGAGATCGTTTTGGCGTGATCGGTTAAGTACTCGCGTTCGGAACGGAAGGTACCCAGAACGAACCTTACTTCCTCATGTCCATCAAGATGTCGCTTCTGTATATGTGTCTGCGTACATATTTTTAACAAATAGATGTAAAATATAAAGTGATTGACTAATTACGCTAAATGTGCTTAAAAATAAAAGATGAAACTCAATTCTGAAGATGTCTTCAATAATCCGGATATGACAACAAACCAACAACGGCAAACGCTACTACAACACTTAACATATATACACTGCTGGCCACGGTAAATGCAACATCCTGAAGGAAACATGCAAAAAACATGAAATTTACACCATGCATTAGCGAAAATGAGATATGCAAATGATTAGAATTTCAGCGCATACACACATCATGCGAGCCTGTGGCGCCACCTCAAAGTGCTAGTTAAGGCTTGGAGATTTCGACAATTTCAAGTTCGGCAATTGTGTTTTTCTTGTGGTTTCTTCAAAAACCGATCAGTTATGTCTCGAAGAAAACAGCGATCAGCTTTTGATCAAGTATCCGAGTTCGACAGAGGAAGGATAGTGGCCTACCGAGATTATGGAATATCTTTCAGGAAAATCGGTAGTCGTGTTGGACAAAACCAAACAACTGCAATGCGGATATGTGACCGTTGGATGCAGGAGGGTACGACGGACCGACGTGGTCGATCGCAACCACCTCAGGGCACCCCTTCAAGTGAGGACAGGCAAATTGTGTGCATGGCAGTGACGGATTACTCAGTCACATCACGAACCATAGCACAGCACATTGAGTCTGTAACGCATCATTCAGTGTCTGCGCGTACCATTCCACGCCGTTTACAGCAGAGTGGTCTGTCCGCAAGACGTCCATTGGTTGGTCTACCCTTGACGCAGAATCACAGGCATCTCCGCCGGCAATGGTGCTATGAAAGAAGGATCCGGCGGCAGAATGGAATGAAGTTGTCTTTACTGACGAGTCACGCATCTGTCTGCAACACCACGATGATCGGATTCGAATTTGGAGACACCATGGAGAGAGGATGCTGAATAGCTGCGTTATGCACCCCACACTGGTCCTGCACCGGGTATTATGGTATGGGGCGGTATTGTATATCACTCTCGCACTCCTCTAGTACGCATTGCCGGTAGTTTAAACAGCCAGCGCTACATCTCCGAGGTGTTGGAGCCAGTTGTCCTTCCTTACCTTCAGGACTTGGCCACAGCCATATTTCAACAGGATAATGCGTGATCACACGTGGCACGTATTGTCCAAAGGTTCTTCGTCAATCACCAGATTGAATTGCTTCTCCGGCCGGCTCGCCCTCCGGATTTTTCACCGATAGAAAACATGTGGTCCATGGTTGCTCAACGATTGACCCAGATTACACCCCCCAGCTGCCATACCAGATCAACTTTGGCAACGTGTGGAAGCTGCTTGGTCTGCTGTACCACAAGAACACATCCAAAGTTTCTTTGAATCAATGCCGAGGCGTGTGGCAGCGGTGATCTCCAACAATGGCGGTTACTCTGGCTACTGATTCTGGCAGGAACCACACTTCACAGAAGTCCATAAATTTAATCATTTGATACTTGGTCAACATGTTATCTACAAAATAAATTTTGTCGTGCTATCTCTTGTCTTTCTTGGTGTTACATTTATGGTGGCCAGTAGTATATATATATATATATATATATATATATATATATATATACCTTCTACGTTATTTAAAACCTTATTTAAAGTAAAACAATAATGATGAAAAAAGCACAAGACAGTACAGGGCAAAGTAATCCAGCCACGGTGTGTAATACATTAGTAAACTCGTTAAGATTTTAGGCTTAAACAAAGTTTTAAGGCATCTTTTTATTTTATTTACTTTTATTATTTTGGACTGAAATAAAATTCAGAAGAAAAAATAGTTAACATTAATGTGGAATTGTAAAGGTACTAAAATTAATTTGTAAAAAATTAAAACCTTTGTAACCCAAGAATACCAAAAAATAGTCTACTTAATATTTCACTAAAGAGTCAACGCAAAAATTATGTATTATTTAAACGAGTTTTGTGAATGCGAAAATAAATTTAATGGGGAATGCCATCGTCTCTGTAACAGAATGTAAGGTTATTTCGTTTAATTTAATACAATTGGACTTCGACGCAGCTGAAATGTTTATATTTCTTTGATAACGAGTAAAGTCTGACTCTAATAAAGACCTAATGCCTTTTGAAAGACGAACTTAACTTTTATTAGAATAATTACCTTTGAAAAAGCATTAAAAATTGGTTATAAACTACAACAATTAAACGGTTTAACAAACCAACGAATATATCGGAACAAGAACTGCTCGATTCTCCTTTGCTGAAGAATTATTGTAGTTGGATGACGTGGATCGCATATCCGGGGTTTCCATAGATATTTGATTCACATTGAATGAAAAGGGATATCGTACATGTAAAGCATATTAAGTGATAAATAATCTTTTTCAAAATAATTTTATAAACGCAGGTATTTTTAAAAAAATAAAATAGATATTATTTTGATTGTACCACTTTTGTATATGGTTGTGATACATGAATATGTTTATTAAAAAAATTGATATTGCAGAAAAACTTATTAATTGAATTTTTTCTACAACTCTCTTAAGATTTCATTATTTATTTTATCCAGAAGCATAGTAATCAAATGTATTTCTTATAGGTAACATCTGTAGTGTCCCCAGTGTTTTGGGATGCAAACAAATCTGCAACGCCACGATGGAAAGTTGCGATTGCATGCCGGGATTCACTTTGCAGCCAGACAAGAAAAGTTGTCGTACGTTTATTCAAATACTATCCATGAACCTTCTGCTTCATTTCAGGATGCTGGTGGGCTGTAAAATGTTTTAAGTTATTGATATTTAAATCCTAGCATTGAGAGAGTTATCAATTTTATTATAAAACATTCCTATAGCCCTAACCGATTTATTTTTTAAAAAAAAAACAGGGCTTAAAATGGAAGTATATTTATGTTTTACGCCAACACGTAACCTTTCTTCCTCTTCGAGAGCTGATTTCCATAAACCGCATTCGCAGTGGATTTCAATAAAAATAAAGATGCTTTTCGGATTCAAAGTGTGTAGATTTAATGGTGGAGAAACGGGAATTTGCACTTATAACGCCTGAGTAATATCCCTACGGAGCCGATTTCCAAAAAAGTCATTCTTAGTAGATTTCTGTTCAACAAAAAAACTTGCTTGCCAAATTTCAAGTATGTAGGTCAGAGTTCTGAAGATGTGTATAGTGAATGAATCACTTTTCTCCCACACATATATCGACAGATTTTGATAATTTTTTGGAATAATAATGTCACTTCTTTTAATCCAATCGAAATTGAATGAAATCAACTGAGGTGGGCTAGAAGGAGGCATTGATATAAAAATTTTGGAATGTTTTAAGACACTATTTTTTATGAATATAATATGACTATATTAATATAATATTATGACTATATAATATGAAAATATACATTTCTCTCGTATATCAGCGTTTCTCAAACTGTGGATGTGCCCACCCCTTGGGGCACAGGATAACTTTACAAGGGGGGCGCGAGCATATTGAAAAGTCAAGACAAAAAGATTATTTAAAAAAATTATTATTTGCTGAAAGTAAACAAACAAAATACATTCTGACATAATAAAAAATAAAATACACATTTACACTGATATATTACACTTATAAATGTATCAATGCTACAGAATGTATTTTATAATTAATTTAACAGCACTAAATTAAAAACAAGATTATTAATTACCAGTGACACCATGGGCTCTTGTCATGTATATAATTTAAAAAAAATTTTACACTTATCTTGATAATTTGTTCAGTTTATAATTAACCCCTTGACTGCCGATCAAAAGTTTCGGAATTCGCTTCCAAATGTTAACCATTTTCCACGTACGCACGCGTATGTGATGTATTGGTGGAGGTGTGTGTGTGTGGAGGGGGGGGTAATAAAGAAGAAAATAATCTGGAATAAGTAAATCCTTCGCAAACATTGTCAAGATTCTTTTATTGCATTCCAAAGTCTTCGGAATAATTTTATGGATAGCAGTGCACAGAAAAGGTCGGACTTCGGAAAGACGTATATATACGTCTGGGGAAATAAACGCTTTGGCTTAGTGAGACGTTTATATACACGGGGATGGTGCTTAAGAGGTTAAAGTCGTATCGTAGTTTTAGCATCAAAGTATAGTATTATTGAATTCCGTACATTGTTATTGTATGAGTGGGGAAGGGAAGGGCACGATGAAAATTATGATTGAATATTGGGTCGCGAATATTGCAACTTTGAGAAGCACTGTCGTATATCCAAATATATATATATATGTGAATCCTTTCCAATATACCGGGTGTTTCTAAATGAATATATCGGAGTCTTAACGCTTTATTGTATTTATTACATATAACTTAGAACTACAATTCATACATCGAATGAAAGACCAACTGAAACAGCTTAACCTACAAGCTTACAAATGTTCAATGTGAGCCCTATTCGTCACGCGGCACACATCAAGTTGATAGGCGAGTTCACCCCAAACTTTGTTCAGTGCTTCAGAGGTAATTCTTGCAACAGCTGTGTGATACGTTGTGGTAAAAGGTTTAATGTTGTTGTAGCTTCACCAACAGACGTATTCTTAAAGACAGCACGTTTATTTACAATGAACATGGAAATTTTAAAATTAAAGGACCCACGTGGGTAATATTTCAAAATTGCCACCGACCTAATGCGCCGGTGCCCCCCCGAGAAGCTATCTTCTCCACAAAAGAACACATTCTTACCGGAGGGGAGCACAGTGCACCTCCTGGTGAAGAGAGGAAACAGTACGAGCTGCTTTAACCCTGTACCTTAAGTCTGGAAGGCCAGCTGGTAGCGGAGGTTCACACAGAATCCTTAAAGAGTCCCCGCAGATAAAAATGACATGGCCTCAAATCGAATGAACGTGGAGGTCATGCGTAGTAAGCTTTATCGGGAGGCCCTTTGCGGAAACTCATTGTCGAGTACAATGATGTTCAACTAATCGCGTACTGAGAGATGCCAGTGTGACGGGGCACCATCTTGCTGCCAAATGGAATTATCTGGTCCACTTTCTTTCAATTGAGGAAATAGCCATAGTTGCACAGCATCAAGATAGGCAGAACCAGTTACAGTTGGTTCTGCGAAAACGAAAAACCCTTACACTTTCCGCCGAGATATGGCACAAAAACATTCAATTGAGGCGAGTCTCGTTGCGATTCTAGCACCTCGTGTGGATTTTCTAAGCTCCAGATGCGCGCATTATGAGTATTCACATGTCCCCCGGAACGCTCGTTGCACAGTCATAGCAGATTCTGTCTTTGCAAGCTGGGGAACACAAAACGCTTTCTATTCAATTAGTCGCAATTTTTCTACTAGCGCACTAAACGGTGGGGAAGGGGAGGGATTAATATACGTTTTGCGCGCATGCGTACCCCCCCCCCCCCCTTTTTTTTTTTTTTTTTTTTTTTCCAGAAAAAAAATTTTCAGAAAAATTTTTTACTAAAAAGGGGTATTTTTTTTTTTAATTAAAAACGTTACGGAATTTCCCATAACAGGGTTAAAAAAGATGCCAGCTTAACCCCAAAGATTTGGATTGAACTTTTTATTATAATTAAGGATTGGGTTTTTTTCTTTAAAAATTTTCAAAAAAAAATATAAATTTAAAAATTTAAAAAGTTTTTATACATAAGATATAAATTAACCTTTTTAAAAAAATCTTTTTAACAAAAATTTAACAGGTAAAAATTAAAAATTTATTTTTTTGATGGTTTTTTTTCCTGAAACAGTACGTCTTAATCGGAAATTTACCTTTTAAACTATGTACTTACTTTTTTATTGAAAATTATCGCACCATTTGTTACCGATAAATGCATTGAAGTATTGTCTCCATTTAATGGGCTGGAAGGAAATGAACGAAAAATGATTCAATTACCTGGAAAACGACATGCTTATGAACTCGAAATAGCGACACAAATAAGTACTGGTGTTTTATTTTTAAATTTATTGCTTGATTTGAGTTACACATTTAACGTAATTTTTTTTTAAACAAAATCATTTTGTAAAAAAAAGGCAATAACTGTTTGGGATAGAAAAACAGAAAAGTAGCAAGTGTTGAACTATTTTAGAATCTTAACGAAATTATTCGTTTTTAAAGAACTTGCCTAGGGTAAAATGCAACATTTTTCTTTTTACGAAGAGTCAAACTTAGGTGACATTATTTTTTTCAAATCAGGGTTTATTTATAAACCAGAAAAAATTTTATTACTTTTTTTGGGTTTTGGGCAATATAGTGGGAAAATGGACAAGATTTAGCGAAAAAATCACTGTTAAATTGTGAAATGCGTAGTCACAGTAGCTAATGATGTGATGGAGGATGTAGATCTTCCACGTTTTCAAAAATATGCTAGTCATAACTTGACTAAGTGTTTAGTTTTTCCAGAATTCATATCATGCCCCTCCCCTCTTACCCCGTACCGTTTGACGTTGAGTTTCGGAACACCCTTATACGCATCAAGGCTCTCCAAGTCCATACCACTGGATGTTCCGAAACTTTTGGCCTGATAATGTATTACGTAATTTATGTCCTTTGTTATTTCGAAGTTGCGAGAAGTAAGTTCTGTTTTCCCTTGGAATAAACCTACCTTTCTTTGTTATGTGATGTGGATGGGAAATTCAAAAAGAACAATATAAATTATGGGTGTATAAACTATAACCGTTTGAGGGCCCCATTGCAACAACAAAAAATTTGCTGGAGTACACATACAGCATTTTTTTAACAAATTGAAATAAAAAAATAACTTAATTTATTTTAATAAAACTACATAAACTTCTTTTTATTATAATTTTTTCAATTTGAATTAGATATGTATACATAGGTACACATTTATTTTAAATTTGTAAAAGTTTAGTTTCATTCAGTTTGGTTTTCATGAAGATGCAAAAATTTCAAATTAATGAGTTTGCTTTTGTTGAACAACCCAATCGATATCGAGTTCAATAGACGAGGATGCAATACTTAATGCATTTTCAAGATGTTTGTCTGTGATCTTTGTACTTTTTTTTTTTTTTTTTATATGCTTCATTCTTGAAAATAATCGTTCCCAAATATAGGTACTGCTAAAAGCTGAAGACGTTAATAAAGCATGATTGTGAAAATTAGGATATTTATCGTGGCTAGGCAACCTTTATAAAACTCCAGTGAAAAAACATTCCCAAATTTTTCTTTCAGTTGAATGTCATTTTGCAGTTCAATGCATTTCATTTGAAGATTTGAAGGTATTGAGGGTAAAAATTCGCCGTCGAGTAGATTAATTCGAAACGTAAATTCTCGTGGCATACTAAGATGTTTTATTTAAATTTTTATTTCAAAATAAGTATCAACTAAAAGATTGCATATGAAAAATATTGCAAACATTTATTTTTTTAATAAAAATGTGTAAATTTAAATATTTTCATAATTCGCGTTTGGGCCACATGTGGCCCGTGGGCCGCACTTAAGACAAACATGATATAAATCTTTATACGAAATATTATCAGAGACAAAAAATTTTAAAAGATATATCTGAAAGACCTTTCTTTTTATTGAATTTTTAGTCAAAGACAATTCGACTGACCTGTGCTCCCAGAAATGTGGTGTGGGTATCTGTGTTCTACTGAAAATGAAGAGACTTGCCTTTGTCCAACAACACACTTTTCCAACGGATCCTACTGCGTAGGTGAGTGATAATATATAGAATCAATACCTTTTTTATTTCCTCCACTATATTTTAAGATGACTGAAAATGAGTTGCTATGACTAAACCATTTTTAAAGAACATAACAAGATAATTAAAAATACTTAAATGCTATGTCTGGTTAAAAAAATTAAAGAGAATAAAGTTATATTTTTCTACTGGTTGCTCCTCAACAATATAAGGGTCACTCTGAAATTTTTGAAATACTCCTAGGTTTTTAAAGGTATACTTACAAAATTTTAGGAGTGTTCAAAGTAGTCTCCTCTAGTATCAATGCACTTTTGTCCTCAGATTAAGTGCCTGAAGCCATTCATTTCTTGGAATTGATGAAAAAATGTATTTATAACCACATTAATCTCTTCTTCTGAATGAAAACGATGTCCACGTAAGCTTTTTTATAGATTAGTCCCTCACATGAACTTCTTGGAGAATTTCTGGAAGACATTTAGTGATATACCAGTTTGCTGTTACTGTCTTTTGTCCTTCCAACTGAATGGCTTTGATCAATCCCGTACTTCTGAAGAAAACGGCACACATTACTTTTTTCATTGCTCGTTGGCCTTTCACTATTGTTGGCGTAGGATCATCTTCAAAAACCCTCATACTTTGCTTTCTTGACGTGTTGGAACGTCAAAAAATGGCTTGTACGTTTCATCACCCGTTACAATTTTAGAAATGATGCGGTGGTCCACCATCGCTTAGCAATTTAAGGATTTTTTTTACTAATTCTGACACGCTCCTCTTTTTGGTGCTGTTAGATTATGGGGAACCCAACGGCAAGCTACTTTTTTCATGCGTAATTCTTCATAAATAATTTTGTATATGGCTGCGGATCCAAAGTTAGATTCCGTATGACAGACACATTATCCGGGATTACTGCCGACCATGGCCTTTCTGTATGTTCTTCATCCTAAAGAGAATTGGGACCACTGCAAAATTCTTTAAACCATCTGAATACAGTAGCACGACATGGAGATTCATCACCAAATGCTAATTGCGCCATTGAACTCATTCCTCTTGATTTAATCCAGCTTTAAAATCATAGAAAATCACAACACGATAATGTTCTCGCGTCAATTCCATTTTCTCTTCTGTCTAAAATTTATTCTACACTAAACAACTTAAAGTAAGTCAATAAAAAGTTGTCTGCTGTGTTAAAATACTTGGTATTTTCAAATTAAACCATTAATTTTGTTTTGTAACTTCTTGTCTGCGCGTATCTCAAAAATTTCAGAGTTACATTCGTATTTCAGAAATAAAAGACCACGTTTCTTTTTTTTCTAGATCTCTGTTCTGCCGGTCAAGTTCCCAAAGGGCTGTGTCCCAATGATGATTGCATACCAGATGATCAATTGGGATTCAAATGCAAATGCGAAGGAAAATTAACCTACGATCAAACCGGGGTCTCTTGTCGAAGTAAGACAAAAAATGTTTTTTAATGTATTGCACTTTTTAAAAGAGGCTGTAAAACTAATATCGAAGGTCATTTTGAAAATTTTCAAAAATTTATATAACAATAACAGAACTTTTTAGGTACAAAGAAAAGCGATATTTTTCACTTAAAGTGTACGTTTCAAAAATTACAGATAAATGTATTCCAAAGATTCATGCGAGTAATAACCCTTTACCAGGTCATTTTTTCCCAGTAATGTTATGTTTAATTATTTTTGGGATTTAGAGGATTCATAAAAATAAATTCATTTAGCTTATTTATTAAAATTTATACTTGATTTTTAAGACCACTTTTTGTGAGAAGTATGTTTATCACCACCCAATGGGGCTATTTAAAGGCAGAACATCATATTTTTTTGCATTTCTTTTTACAATGCATTACACGAAATTTAAAAAATACAGTGAAAATATTAAAATACACAGATGGAATTATAAATGAGATTTTTCATTCAAAACTTTAAGAATTTATAGATACTTATAGAATTTATAGATACTCATAGAATTTACTTTCCATGAAATTTCAGAAAACAAGAATCAATACATAGTGGGTATACTGTAAGCTACACATTTTTTGTTCTCATGTGCTTTTAAAGAGCACGAATGGAAACTTCTATATGTTTCTTGTCAAGTTCTGACATATAGTCACTGACCTGAGTTAATCGTCCTGGAAGTTTTGTTGCGAGGACCGTGGGTAGCCTAATGGTTACAGCATCGGACTCCAGACCGGAAGGCCTGGGCTCGATGACCGATGCCACCAAATACCCTCCGAGTACACGCGGAGTACGTGCTCATTAAATCAATTTTATCCGAAGTCTTGTGGGCTGAATCACGAGTGCAGGGGATTGGAGAATATTTGCCACCCCTTCAGTTCCATGCCTAAATTGTGGAGGTGGATATCGGTGTCGCCATATAACGTCCCTTCGAGAATTTCACCGAGCTAATTCGTACTGTCACTTGTTTGGTGCTCAAGGCCAAGGCCAACGACAGGCGTACATTTAACCCCTTGCCACGATGAATTTCGTGGGCCGCGTTCTGACTACGTCAGACAGGTGGCATTAGAAAAAACAACAACGGTTTTGTTGATGCTCAAAAATGTACAGGTCACCCTTTGTACTTGCGACTTGAAAATCCAGAAATTAGTTGCCTTGCTACCTGAAATGCTAGCAGCACCAATTATAGGCGGGAAAAAAGCTTCCCACAGATATTTAAAAATTAATTAAGTTGATGAGAAGTATACTTGCATGGCCTTACAAAGGGTTAAAGGGAGAAAATAATAGAATTATATTAGTTTTTAACTAACAATTTCATAAATTAGGCATATAAATGTTTCATATACTATCATACGAAAAAAATCGTATACCTGTATGTTTTTCAATTACTACTATTTTAGCTCCCTCTCTCTCTCTCTCTCTCTCTCTCTCTCTCTATATATATATATATATATATAATATATATATATCTTGTTCAAATTTTCAATCGTTAATAAAATACTTTCTATTCATCCAATCAAGTTCAAAAAGTTTTTTAAACTTGTAGTGGATGACACTTGATATTAATACAGTTTTTTCAAATATTAATTCATTAATTAAATTAAATTAAATACCGGCTTTAGACATCAACTTAGATTCGTCTTATTATTGTAACAATATAATTGTTAGAACAATGATAGAAGAGTTGGCGTCGAAAGTCGGTTTTTCAGCCAAACTAGCCAAAATGGGTGTGCATTGTTACAACAATGCAGACAAATCATGTTCTTTTTTTCTATTCCTATAATTAGTTCACTCTCTCCCTATTTTATCTGAACGTGAGATATACTTCAATATGTGAAACAAAAGGTCAGAAGGTATTCTCTTTCACATCTACTTTACAGAAATAAATTAACACTGGAACATCCGGGATTTCAATCACCCTTAAACGTTCACCAGTGTCGTTTCAACACCCCCGCGATATAAAATATGTAAAATAATTGTAACAACTAAATAATTGCAGGACTACTCTTCAGTAGGGTTTAGTTTTAGGACTTGTGTTTAGCATTATTTCATGTAAATATAATATATTATGATCCCTTCTATCATAAAAACTACGTTGACATTATGTTTCGCGAAACTTGTTGCACCTGGCAGATTTTTCGCAAATCTCAAAGGAACATTATTTATTATGCGGTATTCATTCTGTGCCATCCCTAACGGCATATATATCAGGATTTCCTAAAATATTATCAATTTCATCTGCATTTTCTTCAGTATCTTCGCAGTCACTTGCACTCCATCTTATGTCTTCATCGGAATCTAAATTAGAACAGGACACACACACACACAGCTCACCACCATCCGATTCATTTTTAGAAAGCTCTCGCAATAAATTAGCAATTTCATCAGGGCTTAGACCTTTTCTACGACTCATCATTTCAGAGTGTCTACGCTGCACAATGTTCGAAAATCGAATGATTTTTTTTTATAAACAGATAAGCAAATGCTATGTATCGAAACACTTATACTCTGTTTCACCTCAAGTTGGCAGCGTTGGGAAAGGTAGGGAATGTAACAATCCGCTTGAAAAAGTAGTTCCAACTAGTTTTGGAATTTTAATCAAAACAAATGCACAGAAAAATGTTAAAAAGTATTATGTATTATAGAAATTGTGGGTTTAAAAATATATTTTAAGTGGATCACATCTTAAAAGCATTTCTTCTTTAATACCTGTGAACGAATACAGTTGAAAACAACAACTTGACTTTTGGCTGACAACAACAACATTTGGCTGAAAAAACCGTTTTTCAAGATTACATTCTTCCAAAGTATTCGCGCCAAATCAACGCCATTTGCTTTGAGACTTGATAGTTAATTAATCAATAAACATATTGAAATGCAAACCCTTAAATATCTCGATTAAATAAAAGGCTTATACTATTATCAAAAAACCTCATACAATTTTAAAGAACAAATTTTTCAAGAGCATTTTTTTTTCGGCTCGCCAAATATGGAGAATTTTATTTGTTATAGTCACACTCTTCTAACCCCCGTAGCGGCTGTAAATTGGTCATCGTACCCTTCCCAGCGCTGCCAACTTAAGGTGAAACGGAGTATAGATACAACGATTTTAGTTTAACTCACTCATTTCCGCTGTGAATCCAATAACATTGCAGTTAAGGTCAAATAAATGTGTGTTATTACTTCCGGAAGTTTGCTTTACTAATGGTATGTACTTAGTGAACTATCTTTCGCTGAAGACGGCTATTTGTAATGGTAAATTGCCTTGGTGTCGACACCAGCGGATGTTCTATGTATATTTAATTGTAAATTTTCTACAAATTAATCTAAAACCACAAAACTTTTTCTGTGTCATCGAAAAATTTTCAAATTCCCTACAAAAATACGGAAAGGAGAACAAACTAAACAGGCTCCGGTGTCCAATCGACACCGACAGACGTTTTAGTGTTAATTATGAATTCAAAATCTTCTAACTTTTAATTAAAGAAGAGTTTCCTCAACACAAAAATGGTTGTTCTGTGTATTAAATGTACACTGGAAAAGATGTATGCATCTCTGTCTAAATTAAACAAATGTCAAAAAGAAAGAAACCAACTGTTTTTCTTCATTTCAGAAAAGCTGATGTGCAGTGAAGGAAATGGCACCGGAAAGTGTGCAAAGTACAATGCACGTTGTGTGGAAGATCCTGACCACATGGAAGGATTCCGATGTATCTGCGACAATGGCAAAGGGATAGACACCGATGGGGTTTGCAAAAGTAATGTTCAAAATCCGGAATATACCTGTTTAAAATCAAAAATTGTGCTTTTGGCAGTTCCGACAAAAACATTAACTTTATTTATTGATGAGATAGTATCAAAAATTTCAGTTTTTCTGTTCCATTTAAAAAGAATCTCTGAAATATTTTCCTTTTTAAAGGCTCTCAGGACACTTAAACTGCAAATTTTTCAATTTTTTAAAAAAAAACTTATGTTAAAGCCTCAATATTTCTGAGCATTTTGGTATCAAAATTGTGTTGATACTGTAAAAACTTCCGAAGTTATTGAGAAATAAGTAGTGAAATCCATAATTTATACATCAATTTTCAAAAAAAAATTTAATAGATTTTTTTTTATTTGAATTTTAATTTATTTTTTTCTTAAAATTTTAAAATGTTCGTTATAATTGTATTTTTAAAAAAAATTTCTCTAAATTTCTTAATAGTTAGTACAAAAGTGAACATTTGCATGCCAAGTAAAATTAATTCTGTAAATTTTGATCAGTTTTGATTCAGAATCCTGCGTGGTGTAAAATACTAATTTTCATATTTTTGAAAAATTGTCCAATTTTTATTTCTTTATAACTTTTAAAAAATTTTCTCAAATTCTCTGAAAATTTGAGAAATACTATAAGTATATATGACTATCATGTGGTAAACATTTCAAATTATTGTTTTGTTTTATTGCTAAGTTACATTGTTTTGAAGAAGGATGTTTTTTCGAGAGCACGGATATCTGTTAAAGGTCCTGTGAGTCCTTAACCAACTTCAGGGAATATTGTTTACCTATTCATAGATTTAACAGTTTTTAAAAGCCTGTTTTTACCGTAATGAATTTATTTAGTTTGTAACAGCAGTGATATATTTATCTCATTATTCGTAATCGGATAAATAACACAATATTTTATCAATCCATTGATGCATTCATTCCAATAGACCGACAGTTTGTGTAAAAAAATGCAAGCATATAACCCTGTTACTACATTCACTGGATGGGTTTGTGAATCATAAATTAATATTATGAATGGGAATAAATTATACTGAATTTACATTACAACAATTTTAATAACAAATGCAATAATTTTTTTGTCTTTACATTAAGTACCTGTAACATATATATGTTGATCTACTTTAAGGTATCTGACTAAGTTCGGAACCGTGATTTTGCAAAAGCGCATAAATGGATAATTTTCATGATATTTAATGTCACTTAGATTAGAATACATATATACAATTATTTAAAGAACATTTGGACAAAAAAAAATTATTTAAATACAATATTTCGGCAAAAAATTAACTTAGAATAATCTTTTTCCAAATGTTCTCCTTTTGTGAAAAATGCCTCTATTATAATAATATTTTTCCTGTATATAGCTCAGATCTCTGTACAGAGGCTCAACTAGAATTTTTGAAATATATAACTTAGAAATGGGTTTATCCATATTTTACGACAACGAAGGGGAGCAATTTTAAGAAAAAAACTCCGATAATTATTTCAATGGGTTGTAACTCTGAAAATAATGTGAATTTTTCAAAATTATAGTTGAGCCTCTGTAAAGAGGTTTGAGCTATATACAGGTAAAATATTGAGTATAATGAAGAACTTACAAAGGAGAACATTTTTGAATAAAGATTATTCTAAGTTAATTTGCAAATATTGTATTTAAATGTTTTTTTCTAAATGTTCCAAAACTGAAACATGTAGTCTCAATCCAGAGTGACCTAAATATCCTGAAAATTATCCATTTATCGCTTTTAAAATCACGGTTCCAACAAGTACTACCTATAATCATTCTAAGATATACATTCTTCTAAGGATGAGTATATGGAATGAGATTCCCCGAAAATACCTTACAGTTCCGTGAGTAAAAAAAGAACACTGATCTAGATCAATGTTTCTTCGTCATTTGACTTTCTTGGCGTGTTTTTCAAATATTTTATTCGACTTTAATTTGCGTCACACTGCAAAGCGAGGTCATGGGTCGTTATTTTGAGCCGTGGAAGGCTACACCTAAGCTGGCACCCCCTCTCCAAATGCCAACGGAAGGATTTTTAGCCTGGATGTATCGTCCACACGGCGGGTTTCCAATGGCACTAGGTTTCCAAACCGGCCACGACTTCGCGACCATGACCACTTGGTTACCGCACAGACAAAACTTTTTCAGAAGTGAACGAACTTGTCGAAATTTATCTTGCAAGGACACCAAAAGAAAAATAATCGTACTGGGTTGTCACGTGTCATCAAGGCAAGAAAAATTAATTCAATCGTTTGATTTTCTAATATATTGCTTTACGTTTTATTAAGATTTGAATTCACTTTTCAAAACTTTATCGTAAGAATCTTATTCTTAAAAACCACAAATATACAAATTTAAGAATGTACCCTTTGGTGGCTAAAACTGTTCTTTGCAAAACTGTATAGAGCATTTTTTTTTATTATTGCTATTTTTACTAGTTTTCACCAAAATCTCATAAATTTCAGTTCAGTATCAATACTGCCAAAATTTTCTAGCATCTACAACACGCAAGTCACTTTATAATATAATTATAATGTCAAACTGCTGGAAAATTGGAACTTACGTATTATATCGTCAACCCATTTCACCGAATCAAAAGACGTCGCCAAATGCCGCGATATACTGCCAATAGTGTGAATCATTGTCTTGACATTTGAACAGGTATGATGACAGCATTTTGGCGATATATATATTTAAATTGGTGATATCTTTTAATTTATTGAAATATGTGGCCATCCGTATAATACCTAAGTACGAAAATTATTTTATTGTTTAAGTAATGAAAATTTCAGAATTTTTATAGAATGTGATATTTTCTAATTGTAGATAAATGCGAGCTCTCTAAGAAAAAAGAAGAATGCCAGGCAAGGAAAGCAATTTGCGAATTGGATGGACTGGATGCCATCTGCAAATGTCCTCCAATGCTCACATTCGACTATACAGGACAATGTGCACAATTAGGTATGTACAGAATTTATGAATATAAATTTCTGTTCGAACCAACTGAAAATAGTAATAAGCTTTTAAGGTTTTTCATCTCGGTATACAAGATTGTAAATAATGGCTCAATTCTTGTGTCATGACAGTTCCTAATGGAGCGTTTGTAACCAAGTCATAATCTAAACTTCACTCCTGCCAACTTTTACTTTTCAAAAAAGAGTTATATTCAGAGGACACAGAACGATTCAATTGACAAAAATCGATCAAAAAATCAAATCTAATTTTTTTATAGCCAACATTATTTTTATATACTTTTCTACAAACTCACAAAATTTGAACGCTCTAAGTTTAAAAAGCCAGAGCTATGATATTTTTTACGTTCGTTTTTATTCACATTCTAATGGCAAATCAAAACTTTAAACCGACTTATATCAGAAAGATAAAATAACTGGTTTGTTTTCATTTAAAATGCTAAGACTTTTTATCTATTGTGCCTAATACTGGGGATTTTTTTTTACTTGTTGCTAATAGCATATAGGACAAAAGTTGGTATAAATTTTTTCAAAGTAATTCTTAATTTTTTTTAAAAATAATTGAATTTGGAATTTACATTTTCAAAGGAATTTTCAATAAGCATTCATAAAAAGAAGTATAAACAGAATACCAATGATGTTATCGTAAAACCCATACCAACTTTTGCTATACATAGTTTGACGTACTTGTAAATTAAATTTCATATATGTCCGTCAATTTTTGTAGGAGGAGTAGCATTTTCAAATCACTTCATAAAAAGTTAAAGGTCACCCTTAAATGGTTAGCTTTTTATGAAATTATGAGCACAATATCAGTTTTACATCATACATACACATAGAAGGCAACCAAATAAATTACGAAAATCATTAAATTAAAAAAAAAATTTTAAATCGTACCATGTCCCTTTAAAAAAATTACATACATATTCACAATATTCATGTATAAAAGTAAAAACACGTATTTGATCTAGAAATACCTAGATTACAGAAGAAAAATTTAAGGAAATAATTTTCCGAAAAACTTTGCGGAAGAACTTAGTATTTAAATTTCTTAATGTTTAAATTTTCTTTTTTACCTTTTATATTAGGTATATTTAACAAAAATTGTAATTTACATGAATAAATAGAATCTACTTCAAAAGAGAACACGTGCTTGCAGAAACAGTTTTTTGGGAATTACCCCATTGTGGGGTTTTTTATTAACGTTTTCACTGGCCCAACACAAAGCTTTCACAGACCTCCTAATTTTGAGCCACTTTCCCGGACGAGGATGACCCAAACGGCTCTGTATTTCCCTAAACTACCACACCATGTGAACGGGGACTTGACCCTAAACAGATTTAAGCATCAGCCCCCCCAAAAGCAGGTCTGCATTTACACAGAGCCAACCAAACACCCCGGTCACGAGTCCGGCCCCAACCAAGGCTACCACAAAAAAAAAGGGGTGGGGTACCCCTAGGGGTTAACTTTTGACTCCAGCCCGGGGAAGGGCTTTTGGGTTCAATGCCAGATGCCACCAAATACCTCCGAGACACACGATACGTGCTCTTTAAATCAGTAGGTTCAAAAGTTTTGTGGGGGTCGCACCTAAATCACGGGTGGGGGGACGGGAGAATATTTCCCCCCCTCCAGTTCTATCCCAAAAAGGGAGGAGGGGGGAGGGGGGTTGCTATCCATCGAAAGAAGTCCGACCTGTCTCACAGGCTCTGGCAAACATTCATTCCTTCCCCCTTTGGGGAATTTCTCCAGCTAAATCGTACTGTCACCTGTATGGTCTCAAGGCTAAGACCAACACGGGGTAATCAGCCCCTTTCCCCCGTAATTTCTGGATCGATCTGACTACGTCAAACAGGTGGCAACAACAACAACAGACCACCACAGCCACATGAATTGATCTCAGAATAAAGCTACTATGCTTCTATACTTACTCTGCTGAATAAAGTAAGGAGATCTTTCTAACCATATGTTATCGCTGTTTTCACTAAAAGGCATTAATGTTTTGTAAGAAGAAGAATTAATGTCAATGAAAATATACTAACAACAGAATACAATAGGCTTAATGGTTTATTCATAGTTTTACTAGCATCCACTTTAAAGCTACAGGAGGACAACTGGCCACAAAAATCGTAATTTTAAGTAGCGGTCATGTGACTAGGAACTGATATCTTTCTCTGCAAACTTCCACGCCGTATTAATGTAAGGGAAAAAAGACGAAAATTATGGTAGAAAAAATAGCATCTACAGCATTGGTTCTTAAATTGTAATCCGCGGACACCCGAAAGTCCACGGCGCTTTTCTGCGGGTCCACGATGCTAGGCAGATACATAAAAAAAGGAAAGGGGGGGGGGATGATCGAAAACTGAAGAACATTTGATCTATAGCCTTAATCTCGATACTTATTTCTGAAGTTATAAATTTCCACTTGTCTCGTAATTCTTTAAAATTTCCTATTTTGTCTTGCTATCAATTTCCGAAATTAGTGACCAATCTCAGAAACGTAAATTTCCAATACCTATTTTGTTAAAGATCCCAAGTGGGGCCCCCTAGTTATTCCCCAATGTCATCATATGTTTCATGGTAATTTGAAAATTAAATTATAAGTTCAGTAATATCATACCACACACTTAAACCTTTTATCTAAGGAATTGAAAATTAATGGATATATATACATAAAAAAAATACTCAACTTTGGGAAAATTAACCCATTAGAGTTAATTAATTAATTAAAGATAATCAATTGGGAAAATTTAAATTTTATACATTTGTTAAAAAAAAGGTCAAACGTTTTCTGGTTTTCATTTACATGCCAAAAAATAAGACACATTTTGACATTAACATTTTTCGGCAAAAAAGCACCCCTTGCGAAAACTGTCAGCTGAAAACAAAATTTCTGCTATAAAATTATTCGCCTTCCCCGCTAAAATGCTCATCATAGAACCCGTGCTGACATATATTTTGTAAGAGTGGATTTCAAAGAATATTCCTGCTAAGTATCGTCAGAGTATTCGCAAAAATGATTATTCTGTGTAATTTTAAAGTGAGTGGTACTTATGTCGGTAGATAAAGGGTTAATAGTTTAAAATTATGATACGTGTTGTCAACTTTAATAAGTATAATTCCATTACCACGCTATATTTATAGAAAATATCAGGGAAGAATTCTCAAGAATTTGTAAGAATTTCATTTCCAGATAAAGAAGTAAATATTGAAGTTTTTATTTGAAATTATTGCACAAAAGTATTAAGTTTTTCTCGCCTTAAGATGTTTTCTTTACCAAATAAAAGCATAAATTTTGGTTTTCAAAAAAAATCGTTGATTTAGACAATATTTTCCACATTCTCTTTTTCTAGAGAATGTGGAAAATATTGTCTATTTTCCACTTTCTCTCTTTTTAATTGAGACAAGATTAAAAAAAACTAATTCATAAATGCAAATTGAATGTCTCTTTCAGTGAAGATATCGTACAGTGGAGAACTTCCTCTGGCCTCAAGCAGGTACGCGGTGAAGAAGCAATCATCGCCTTCAAAACAAGCAGAAGAAAACTCAATCGATTATGAAGCAATCAAAAAGGACATCAGAGCATCCGTGAGTAGTTCAGGATGAGAGAATTCCTTTTAGAATATTCATTACATTAGCTTCTTATGAAATTATTTTCTCGGTTGGAGATCCTATTTTAGCCCATTCTGTGTTTTTAAACTTTTTTGTGATCAAGCTATAACTATAGCCATGCTATAGCTAACCTTTTTAATTTTAAAAGAACATTGTTGTAAGAGTGACGTTAGTTAGCAGCAATTGGCAATTATCAATCGTAATTACCAATCAGGCAATACTACTGAGTATATTGTCTACCAATAAGTAATTGGACACCTGTGATAAAAGAGGTAATCAAAATTTATTCATATTCGAATAGTTTGTAGAGCCTCCACCTGAAGAAACAACAGCCTTAACCTTCTAGGGCGTACTTTCCACAAGTGTGTAGATAATGGCAATGGTATTTTCCTCCACTCGGCTCGGAGAAGACGTGCGAGTTCTTTCATCGATTTTAGACGGTTGCTGCAACCCAACTCGTCCCAGAGGTTTTCTATAGGATTCAAGCCTGGATATGAAGGATATCCATGGATATCAATCCATGGTGCACCTCGCAGCGTGATAAGTGGCGTTGTCATGCTGGAACCAACCCGTATAATTGCCCCAGCGAAAAAAACACATTTTTGTCTAAAAAGGAGGAGTAGGAATCGGCGTTGAGCTTACCATAAATTGGGATTAAGGGTCCCAGTTCATACCTCGAGAAACATCCCCAGATCATAATTTCACTTCCACCAAACTTTTCTGTAGGCATAATGCAATTTGGTAAAAGGCGTTCTCCAGGCATACACCGAACCCAGACTGCATTTCGTGTGGTAGAGTTTTGAATCTTGATTCATCACTACAGAATCAGTTTCCACTCATCTTCGGTCCAATTTCAAAGTGTCTTGCACCACCTCAACTGAGCAGCATAGTTAGATATTGTAATCAAAGGCTAATGAGTGGCAGCAAGACCATGGAAACCAAACAAATGCTCTTCCTTGAGGATGGTATTTATCGAAATAATATTCCCGGATGCTTGTTGGAACTCTTGGAGTATGTAGGTGGTGGTTTTTTTAGGGGGGTGCCGAATTTCTTTGGACAGCACTCGTAAGTGTCTATCACTTAATTTCGGCTGTCTACCGGATCAAATCACATTCCAACAGTCAACATTCACCTTCCCCTTTTTAATCACAAAAGCCACTGCCAACTTTGGAAAGTTTAATTCACGAGACATACCCCTTAAGTATCTGCTATTTCTATGATATCCGAAAGTTACACCCTTCTCGAAGTCAGACAGCTCTGAATTGAGTGGCATCTTGCATGCGACTAATGCCGATTCTGTTTCCTACTCGATAGTTATGTACAGAAGGCGTGAGACGTAGATCAAAACAACAGATATCCTCATTTGTATGGGTGTCCAAATACTTATTGGCAGGTAGCGTATATAACAGCGGTAACTTGGGCCACACATTTGCATCTTTTCTATCCTTGATTGTTAAATGAAAACTACCTGTGACTACCGGTTGCTGCTGAGAATGAATTGAGTGAAAGGCTTAACGACGGTACTTTTTTTAATTTTTTTTTTTTCTATTCTTTGGAAACAGAGAAGCAAAAGGAAATTATTGAGTGATGCGTGCATGAAGGTTTACTTGCTGTAAAATATGAATGCAGAAAATGTGTGCGTCTGCGAGAAAGGAGAACTAAATTGATGGTTATGAATGGAGATGCCGTTCGAAAGTAGGAGAAAATCCACATGTTCTGTAACAATATGAGGAAAGTTCATTTGAGTATGTGTAAAGTTTTGATTTTTACGAGATATTGGTTTGGAAGAGTTATAAATGAGTTTGCGCATTAATAAAATACAGTGCTTGTGATTGTACTGTAATGATATAAATACAAAACATTTTGTCGAGGTTTTTGTGATATATTCTCTTTAGAATGTTCTTATCTTTTTTTAAGAAACCAAATTTGTCACAGGAATTTGTTTTTAAAGTCTTAAAAATTTCAAGTGTTCTTCTATGTACATCAATTTATTTCCTTTTAGAATGTTTCAAATTTCGTTTTTTTAGGAACTAAATTTTTCATAATTTTAAAAATTTCCATTTCTGTCCTTCATGTATCAATTTATTCGCTTCTGAATGTTATTAATTTTCTACTTTTAGAAGTTAAATGTTACATGAATTTTTTCTTGAGGTAAAAAATACTCCATGTTTACTCCTTCCGACATTTTTCTTTCACAATGTTTCTCCGTTCTCAACTTTGAAAAACATGCCTTGGCGCCACTTTGGCACGAACTGAAAGATCTTTGTCAAGGAGTGGTCTATAATAAAATTTTACCATTTACTCGACTCAATCATTCATAAAGCGTTTTTAAGGTTGAAAGTAAACATTAATTGTGTATAAAATGATCTCATACCTTATTCTTTAACGTGTATCACGTAACTCGTTCATAACGTAAACATTGCAATAATCTGCCATCTGGTTATTGCCAGATTCCTCCGCAGTCATATTTTATGATAATATGGTCAGCCTACAAATAAAATGGGCTTATATTTATAATATAAGGCATCTGTGAAGTAGCATATAAGAAATCATTCAATTCTGTTTAGTAAATTACCTTTCACGTAGGTAATGTAGATGATCTTTCACGTCCTACGAAAAATCCTAAAAAAATACGTTCTATCTTGCCATTAACGTTCAAATCTGTAGATTTATTCACTTTATATTTCATTGACAAAAAGAACTGAATATTAAAAACGATACATTTTTAGCAGGAAACAAACATACACGAAGCACCCAGTCAAAGTTCATTCAAACGTACGTCATTGCAATACCGCACATGATGTGCCAAATTCTAAGCTCACCATCCATTGCGTGGATTTTATATTAACCAGTGATTCCCAAAGGGGTCTGTATCGACGCCCAAGGATTTATGACGACTTGCGAGGGGTCCATGGGAAAGAAAAAGTAATTTGGATGTCCATGAGGTTCAAATGGAGTGTCTACGATAATGGCTTTCATTAAACCAGATCGTGACTTGAATTTTAAAAGAAAATTGAATCCAGTGAAAACTAGATTTACCTATTTAGCAGATTTGTTTCCTAAATTTAATGAGAGTGATTTGCAGTTACAAGGACCATCATTTTTTGCCAGAATTAAATTAAGAAGTGTACTATTATAGAAGTCCCAAATTTTCCCTATTTATCAATTAGCTACAAAGAATCTGCCAAGAAAATGATGTTTTAACCAACATTCAACATTTAAACACCCTTTATTCAGATTTTGAAACTAGGTTTGAGAATGCTTTGATTATGGTAATACCAAAGTATAGGCAATGAATTAATATGGTCACATTGAAAAAAACAAATGTTAGAGAGGAATTGATCTGAATAGGCACTAACGAAGATCTTACAGTAAAGTTTAGAAACGTGTATCAGCAATTTTGGAAGAACCAGAATGAATAAGGCACCCTATTCATCCATCCGATTAAAAGCATTTATTTGTTGCTCAGTTACTTTATGTATTAATTAAGTTTTAATTTAATTAATTAACATGTGTGTCTTAAGTTTTAAGCACTCTGTACTACACTATAGCTATAAATTTAAATCTTTTAAAGTAAGTAGATCTATACCAATTGTCAAAAAGACATTTGATAAATTTGCAAAAATTCAATATTAAGTAAATTAGGGGTCTACCTAAAAAAAAACATGGCAAGGGGTCTATGAGGCAAAAATGTTTAGGTCTCTGATATAAACTATCCTAACATTTTAGAGGCTACTTGATATATCTCTTCAGATAATCATTCTAGACCCTGCTAGATTTGTTTCCGAGCAACTATTTTTTGTCCCTAAATTTAACTACAAAATGTGCTTCCAAATTGATCAACACTATCTATTTAGCTTTATTTATATGAGAGTAATCTCTACCTACTTGTAAACCACCCACAATACCCCTTCAGCTAATAAGAGAAAACAAAATTTCTATAACAGTATAAGATAGTGATCAAATTTAATAGTGAGTTTAAGAACTTTTTTGTTTTTGTTTACTTACAGTGAATAATGAGAATTTTTAGTTTTTACTATTTTTACTTGATTAGATAGGTTCTGTGATAACCTAAGAAATACACAAATCCCATTTAAAATTAAGTTCCCCTATTATTACTAAGATTCTTTAACATTTACGATGTAGTCACCACATTGAAATTCATCTCTTTGATGAAAGTCTACACACAGGGGAATATACAGGATTCATAATTCCCTCCCGGCTATAGCAAAAAAAAAAACCAAGCTAAATTCCGCAACAAAAAAAAGAAGAAAAGAACAACATTTGAAAGCATACAGAAGCAATCCAAGTTTTATTTACATACCTTACAGGCGTTCATGTGTGAAGCTTTCATTACACGGCTTACATGAATGCGACAGTTCCTGCCACACTCTACTCAACGTTATTGACAGCACGTGTTATCCTATCCGTGTTATCTGAAAACAAGTAATATTAAAAAAATTTCAAGTCAATTCCTACTTAGGTCAACAAAGAAAAATTTTATTTTAGTTACTTTTTATTAAATAATTACAATTAATATAAATATGTATATACATAGGACAGAATCACAATATTAAGTGGCAAGAGAGAAACCGGTTTTCCAAGGGTGTCGGTCTATTATTTTTTTTCCGTTACGATTTATTCATTCATAAATCACATTCTCGGATCACCATCATGACCAGGAGTCGAACCCACGGCCTTAGGATTAGAAGTCCGACGCTTTATCCATTGGGCTACAGAGACACAACGAGCGAGACTTTCCTTTTTATATATGGTGTTGGACTATTATTTTTATTTGTTACTACTTATTCATTAAATCGATTTAATGAAGGAATTAATATTTGAAAAAACTATATTAACATCGAGTGTCATCCACTACAAATTTTAAAAAATGTGTTTCAACTTGAGTCGATGAATAAAAAGTATATTATTAACGATTAAAAATTTGAACACACAAGATATATATATATATATATAAATATAGGAGAGTGTGAACTAATAGTAAGAGAGAGAGAATTGAAAAACTTGGTCTTTTACACAAGGCCTAAATTTTCACCCCTCCTTTGCACGTGATGTAGCAGAAGCATGAAAGGATAACACGTGCTGTGAATAACGTTGATATATATATGTAGTACCTACTACTATTCCTATTCAACTATACTCTTCCATTGATGTGTGCTGAGGTTTTACACCTAGAATACCTGCAAGGTACGTATGTAAAACTTGAATTGCTCTTGTATTCTTTCAAATGTTCTTTTTTTTTGCAATATTCATCTTTTTTTCTTTTTTTTTTTAATAGTTTCGAAACTCTGATGGGAATTATGAATAACCTGTATTTCAAACTCTTTTTTTCTCCAAGTATTCTGCTTAAAACCCTAACTTTCTGCTGTTATTGTATAATATTATAAGTTCCAAAAAGGTATTTAAATGTTATCGACCAGTAAGAGGTACTTAAAAAAACAATTTTGGTTTGATTATTCAAAAATATTTTAGTTATGTTTTTTATGCAGCATATCCTTAACATTACGCTATAAATTAAATCTTTTCTTTCATACACTTAATGAACATCGTTTATATTTCTAGATGCACATGGTTTATGGAGAAAATTATAAGTTTGCGGACATTCTGAGTTGCAGGTTAGTATTTCTTTCGATTTAATTTTTAAAAATAAGCAAACAGATTGTGCAATATGTAATTACCAAAAATCTAACGCATGTTTAACATTTATCGCAGTATCGTGGATCAAGATGTGAAATGCGTATTTGAAGTTCAGTTCCACACCGATCCCAAGCATCAAGTTAATTTGATAACTGATAACGAGACTTGTGTGTCTCTGATGCTGATAACTGCTTCATTCCTCCGAGTCTACTGATAGACAAGAAAAACCTGAAACCAGGTAAGAAATAAACAATCGTGCTTATAAAGTCATGTTTTTATAATGACTGGCTACACGGTTCGGTATTGTTTACACCAAGGCTGGGAGAATTTATCTAGGGTACGGGCTGCTTCTAATGTTTTTAAGAAAGATGCAATCCACCCAGTGGCGCAGGTGTGGCGTTCTGTATTAAAATTGTATGTTTTCTTTTAAAATATGACCTATTACTATTTTTACTACAATAACACAAGTAAAACAAAATTGTCAAGTTGAATGCATGAAAAACTAAGAGAGAGAGAGCGACTGCTAGACTGCTAGACCGTGAACGCATTCAATGCAGCCAGCAAACTTGCATAAACCGATGAATCTGAAGCCGACATATGTACTTAATTGGCTCGTTGCCGAGTCCCACGTCATCGCGAGACATGGCATCAACACAGGCACCTAATCCCGTGAAAGCGAGGGGTGTGGGATGATGTCTCAATACCCATTCCATGCTATCACGGGAAGAGCTAAGCATTAATATTTATTCTCCACTTCAGTAGGCGTATGGGGAAAATTTTATTTATACGGATGGCATCGCAGGGATCACTTTTTCCCTCTTTGGCAGTGAACGTGTTGTCATCGTGCGGTTCTAATCAAGGCACGTGCTTCATCAACACATTGGTCGAATCCTTTGCTTACGTAAACACAGTCGCATTGATTGTGAAAAACCAATTCTCCAGTCTGCCATGCGTTGGTGTTCCATCAATGTTTATTTATGTATGCGCATCTTAAGTCGTAGTAAAGGCAGTCACCCCCAAATGTCTTGGTAGTTCACCGGTCGACTTAATGCCCATCCCTGGTTCATACGAATTATAAGGTTTGTGAGTGTTTATTAACGTTGCATTTAAAAACAACTCGAGGACTACCGGTGACGGACTTCGTCATCTTGGACCATGGTCAGATGACAAAAAAGACACTTGGTCTGGTACCGTTCCTCTTCCAACTACCTCACCACACCTACGGCATGACTTAAGACCTCAATAGGTTCAATGTGCATAAGTCCCTCTACACCAGTATTTCTTAACCGTTTTTTTCTATGCCCCCATAAGCCTTTTAAAAATTCTTAGGTCACCCCCCATACATGCATAAATACAGTCGGACCTCTATATAACAAAGTCGCTAAATCCCGATGAAAAGTTCGTTATATGGAAAATTCGTTATACAAATGTTCATCTTTCTATGTGCTTTATAAACCACATAAAAAAAGTTTTAAGTTCATAAACACTATATATACACTGCTGGGGCCACCGTAAATGCAACACCCTGAAGGAAGCATGAAAATAACATGACATTTACAACATGCATTAGCGGAGGGGAGATATGTAAAATATTAGAATTTCAGCGCAGACACACATCACGCGCGCCTGTGGCGGCACCTCAAAGCGCTATTTAAGGCTTGGAGATTTTCTTTTTTGACGCCTTTATCTACTTCCTGAAGAATTAAATTTTTTTTCCAAGCTCAAGCACTAACGAGCTTTCAGAAACGAAGCTACTAGTCAACACTATAAATGAACGGAAACTAGTTCAAGGACACGGGGACACAATACAACTCCACTGAGGGTGGAAGGTTATATCGAAGATGTTTCTAGTGAACTGGACAATGGGGGTTAAAGGTAGTACTTCTTGGATGAAACTCCCAGAATTCTATTGCTTTTACCGAGCTAAGCACCTAATAAAACCAGTTGAAGATTTATGACCACCATCAAATGTGTTAAGAGAGAATAACTTAAAATGTCCGGAAATACTTTAAAAATAAGGAGAAAAAAATTCAATCACAAGAAGTTCACAAAAGTTCGTTATATAGAAAATTCACTCCGCTATAGGGAGGTTACTTTAAAGAAAATCATGAAATGCTCTTGGTTCCAGGAAAAAGTTCGCTATGTAGAAAAATTCGCTATATATATATATATATATATATATATATATATATTGGTACATTATAATGGTATATGTTGCATCGATAGAAAATAGCCATTAACTCTTTTGATTTTGCTGTATTGGTAGGCTAATTAGTTAGTTTATATTTTTTAGCAATTCGTATTCTAATAATTGGTAGTATCTTATAATCTGTTAGGCCAGTTTTTAACAGTATATACTACAGACATGATGAACATAGTAGATAGAGACAATGTTTTGAATGCAGGTCATTGTAGAGATTCTACGAAACTTTTTAATACATATAATACTAGAGTATTCTGGAATAAGGAATACTTAAAGAATTCTAAAAAAGATTATTTGCATTTCAATAAAGTTTCAAATAACTCTAATGATTACAAATGTAATAGATACTTAGATAAGCTTCATAATAGTAAATTTGGCAATAGTAAAATTCCTTTTTACAAAAGATGTGGCGACAAAAGATGCAAAACTTGTAAAATAATCCATAATGATCAAATCAAAAAGAGGATTCAAAATTTACCTTCTGTAAAACATATAACTGTATTTACTTATTGACATGTAATAAATGCCAATTTAAATATATAGGACAGACATCTAATAAAATTAATATTAGAATTAATCAACATAGGTCAGATACTAAATACTTCAATAGTATTAAAAATTCAAATAAAATAGAAATAAGGCACTTTAGTACACATGGTTTTGAACATGTTTCACTCAATATTATTAAAGTTGTTCCTAATATTAAAGAAAGATTATGGTGGGAAAATTACTATATTAAATATTATAATGCAGTTTATCCTTATGGACTAAATGTATTATACCAATGAAAGAATATTCTAAATGGTAAACTAATGGCTAACTAAACAAAATTCTCAAGAGTATTATTACAATATAATGGGATTAATATATAAATATAATATCTAATAAAAGAAAAACTAGAGGGGCTAGAACTAAAAGATTCAGTAGAGACCAAAAAACCCTTTCATATAGTATTATAGATATTTGTAATAGCTTTGATAACAATTTTAACATAAAACACATTAAATCTTTTATGTTTGGACTCAATAAGACAGAAGTATGTATTACAGAAGATGTACTAATTTCACATAAAATTAAAGATTGCCATGCTTTGCATATTTTTAAGGACATTCACAAATTTTTGAAACATAAACTTAACATAAAAGTTAATGTATATAAGGATTATCTCAAATAGAATACTGTACACTTTTATATATGAATAAATCATATGATAATATTAATTTTTCTGACATTTTTAAAAAACACAAGTCATCTTTCCCAATACAAAATATTACTTTTAAAAAAAAGCTTTAAATTTACAATAAAAAATAGGTAGATCAATTTTTAACTATAATGTGCCTATAAAGCAAGATAACTTAATATGTAACTGTAGTGAATTTAAAGCATTTGAAGGGATCATCCTAGTTATTTTAGATTACCTGGCTAATCTGAAGATTATATAACTGATTTCTCCACTCTAACGGAACCATATGTTATTATTATTATTATTATTACAACCTCTGACAATAAAATTCGGTGAATAGTCCTGTAATATTAACGTAAATGAAATATTAACGAAAGCTACCTTACTGTCCTTCGAAAGAGTCCTCTTCCATAACTATGCACAGCTGAGATCAACTATACATGTCCTGAACACTTTGCAAGAAGTCTTCTTTTAGGAAGGAGATCAAATGTCTCGTCACCATTCGTTGAATGTTAGGAATATCGACACTATAGATAAAACGTTTTTCTCATCCTTAAATTCTGGGTAATGATTTGTCACACGGATTCGTAATTAATCTGCAGATCATCAGCTATCATGCACACAATTAATTGACGATCTTTAGTGATTAATTTCTTCACTTTCTCAATGTTTTTGTCACTGACGGAGATCGTCAGTCTTCCTCTACGGGGGTTGTCAGAAACACTTTCTTTGTTTTTCGAAAATGGGCAAACCACTCGTACACAAACTTCATGGACAGTGCTTGATCTTCATAAATACGTACCAGCATTGCATAAGTTTAATTTGTTGTCTTGCCAAGCTTAAAACAAAACTTTAAATTGATCTTTTATTCGTTCATTTTCCTGTGCTGTCAGTTAAGAACCAACATACTAAACAAGCACTTTGTAAAACAAGTCTTAGAACCCAATTGACGCTCGGCTGAACAACGGTGGGGGCAGATAGTCAACACCTGCCGCTATGCATGTGCAGCGTTTTGTTTCACCAGTGTTGCCAGATCGGCCGTTCTAACTTCATTCGCCGAACATTATTGTCAGAGATTGTATTATTAATTTTTTTCCAACTCGTCCGAAAAATACATACGATACAAGGCTATTGTTTCTGCAGGTAGTTTTGCCGAAACGGACCCGTGTCTGAAGGATATTAAAGAACAGAATTGTGGACGGGAGACAAACTGCAAGAAAGTCGAAGGAAAAGGCTTGAATTTCGAATGCGCATGCGCTCCCGGATTCGAATCCTATGCCATCCTTCAACCCTTTTACGATCCAGATACAGTCGTTCACAGATGTCAAGGTATGTAATAAAATGTTCGTATAATATGAAGAGAATCCATCTATTTTTCTTTTAAATTTTAACTACTAAATTAAAAATTTATATATTTAAAAACCCAGTATTTTTTTTCTTTTAAGAAATGAAAATTAGAGAATAATGAATAACACATAGAAGAACCAGGAAATGGGGGAAGAGTTTTTAATTTATATATTTTCGAAGGTTCTCAAAAGCTTTCTTAATGTTTACATTATTTTCTTAATGTTTCTTTTCTTTCTTAAATGTTTTAACAAAATAAAAATATTTTTAAATGTTTTCTTTAATGCCAGTGCATTTTTTTATAAAGTATTGGTACTTGATTTTTCATAAATCCTTTCATAAACATTATAAAACGGATATAACAATACTGTGAATCTGTACTGAAAGGTTTTTTTTAAAAAATATACTATCACCAAACACAAATTTCAGCAGAAAAAAAATATAACAAAATTGAAAAGAATTTTTCTAAATATTGAGATTGTCCATTTTTTGAGAGATTTCGAAATAAATTTTTTTGAAACTTTTGAAGTGATGACATCTTTAGGTGCGTTTTTCTGAAGCGTCAATTTAAATGAAGGTTTGGGTGAGTTACGCCACTCTCCGTTGTTGTCGGCTCGAGCCGGAAATAGGTTGAGGATGTGCAATACATTTTCCTTTGTTTTGAACAGAGAACTGCACAGTAGAACCTGTTTTTGTGCGGTACTTTTTTTATGCCATTTTATTTTTGTGCAGATTTTTAGAGCAATCTTTTTCTTTTTTATGCGGTATATGATTTTCAATGGCTGCCTCTGTAATGTTTTCTATCAATGTATATACACTACTGGAGATTAAAATTGCTACACCAAGTAGAAATGCAGATAACAAAATGATATTTGTTGAACAAATATATTATACTGCAAATAACAAGTGATTAAATTTTCAAGAAATTTTGGGTGAATAGATCCTGAGAAATCAGTACTCAGAACAACCACCTTTGGCAATAATAACAGCACTTATAAGTCTGGGCTTTGAGTCAAGTAGAGATTGGATGGCATGTGCAGGTATAGATGCCCATGCAAGTTCAACGCGATGCCCGGTACGCTACAATTCGACCTTTATCAAATTCCTCAGCGTGCTGGTACGCATTTCTGCTTTTTACACGAGGCTTCACAACAACTTTTCACCAGGCAACAACGTTCAAATGCAATTTGTGTATGAGAAACCAGTTGAACAATTTCATCATTTAAACACATTGTAGGTGTCACTACCGGCGCCTACTTTGTCTGAATGTGCTGAAAAGCTAATCATTTGCATAACACAGCACCTTCTTATTGTCACTTAAATTTCACGTCTGTAGCACGTCGCCTTCTTGGTGTAGCAATTTTAATGGCCCCAGTAGTGTATATACTCTTCAAAACGCTCTGTTCATTTGTTATAAACAATCTCCGGACAATGCATTTTTAATTGCTTTCTCTCAACCCGCTAGCAGCATGCGCTTGATTGAGGATGAAACTGTCAATGACAGTGACATTATCAATAATTTGTTTAATTATGTAGATGGTCAAGAAGAACCGGGTTCTTAGAGAGCCGATAAAATATTTGCTGGGATTCAGCTTTCTAACAAATCGGAAAAGCATTTTCTTAAAACAAATACTAGTTTCCTAAACGAGTCAGAAATTCTAAAAAAAGGCTTCGATAATGCATATGTGGTTATCGTAACGTTAACCTGACCAAACCATCCTCGCAAAAACTTGTTATACTTCAGCGTTTTTCTAATTGTGGGACGCGCCCCCCTAGGGAGACGTGATAACTCTACAAGGGGGGCTCGAGCATATTGAAAAGTCGAAAACAAAAGATTATTTTAAAAAATTATTAAATTAGGGAAACTAAACAAACAAAATACATTCTGACGTATTAAAAAATAAAACACACATTTACACTGATATAATATATTTATATTTGTATCGATACTTGCACAATGTATTTTCTTATTAATTTAACAATACTTAAATTAGAAACAAGTTTAATAAATAAGTAAATCCTTCTGAAGTAAGGAAATTCCTTCGCAAACACTGCCAAGGTCCTTTTACTGCATTCCAAAGCTTTCGGAATAATTTTATGGATAGCAGTGTATGGAAAAATATCATACTTCAGAAGACGTACATATACATTTAAAAGCAATTAACGTTTTGGCTGAGCAAGACGTTTATATACGCCGGTGGCACTTAGGTTAAAGTAGTATTGTAGCTTTAGGGAGCGTCAAAGTATAGTATTATTGTATGGAGGAGGGAAGCGGGATGAAAGTTATGATTGAATATTGGGTCGCAAATATTGAAAGTTTGAAAAGCACTGACTTACTTAGGTGCCAAAGTGACGAAAGTGATTTTGAACTAATTCTTCACAGAAAGAAGCGCGCTTTGGAACGATGAGTAGCAATGAATTATATGTATGTGCATTTTGAAAACTTTTCCATTCTTACAATGGGAAATGAAGTTTTAAAAAATTTCCATGTGTAATTTAATGTCTTTTTTACGTTTATAGACATAGACGAGTGTTTGAACCAGAAAGCGTGTCCTAACCGAACCCGATGTCTGAATTCGTACGGGAGCTACGAATGTGTGTGTCTCAAAGGCTTCCGTCCTCTCACCGCCACCTCCGACCCCAAAATATCAGGATGTGTGGGTAAGACCTCATTCATTTTGAATACACAAGAAAAACTAGTGTATCTAGAATGGGGCCATAAGTTTTGATAAAAATATAAAGGAGTTAAAATAAAACTTTATATTCACACATTTTAAAACTAAATCTTCTTAAAGCTTCATTTTACCTTTTTGCTTAACATCATCATCAAGTTGATCCCCTTTTTATTCCATGCGGACTTTTCCAAGTTTCTTTGACCACTCATTTATCGAGGCCTGAACAACCTCCGCGAGAATTTCCTGACTGCTTTCCTTAAAGAACGTTTAAGGCTCTTCGGATTGAGATGCCGTGTGTCACACTCTGACTGACTAATAGGCCGCAGCCGAGGGGTCAAGGTATCGGATCGTGGCTGGCCTTGTCACGAATTCGAGCCCAGTACCACTAAAGACCCGCTGTAGGGGAGCGATGCACGTTAAATCTGTCGAGAGCTCAAAAGTCCTCCCGTTGGTGTGGTGTGGTAGTTAGGAGAGGGGTTCCAGCTCAGGTGTCGTCACTTGAGATGGTTCAAAATTACGAGGTCCGTCGCCAAAAGCCCTCGTGTAGCGTGAGCAGTGCGACGTTAATATTCACTCACTGACTAATAAGGATCTCGATTTTTAGTGTAGTGCAACAGTTCTTAAACTTTCGATCACCGCCTCCACCCCTATTATGTATCAGCCTAACAACGAACCTCAAAATTTTGAACACCCTTCCCTGACCCCCCTCCCCTACATGGATATTACGTTTTAGTAATGGCTATGTAGTTACAAATAATAAAAAAAATTGAATCAATATTCTTGATCAAATACAAGTTCTAGTGATCTTTTTTATATTGGGGGCAAATTAGTCTAGGATGGCACATATTTAAGTTTTCCTACGAGGTCTTTCAGAGTCTGTAAAAGAGGGAAATCTTAACTTTAAATGAGACTTTCGCGAACCCCTAGTAAGACACTCAGGAACCCCCGGGGGTCCGTGGACCATAGTTTAAGAACCTCTGGTCTATAGTGGATTTAAATTAGGAGTGCTGGAAGGACAATACTTGTGTTCTATTAAGCCTCTTTCAAACAACGATGGATCCTTGTCTTATGAACTGGAGCAGAGAGTACTCGTTTCTAGATGTCGTAGAATATTAACTTCGCACTATTCAGCTACTCGAGGGCTTTTTGGCAACGTACCTCATCAAGTCTAGACGACGACACTTTGCCCTCTCCTAATTTCCACATCACACCAACGGGAGGACGCTCCTCTACACGGTGGGTCTTCATCGGTACTAGGCTCGAACTCATGACACGCCGGTCACGAGTCCGCTACCTTGACCACTAGGCTACCGCGGCCACTTCTAAACGCCGCACTATGAAGCAACAAGAACACTACTGGCGACGGACCTCTTAATTTTGAACCACGGTTAAGAGATGAGGACGACACCCGAGCTGCCACCTTCTCTCTAAACTACCATACCACGTCAATGGGAGGAAATTGAGCTCGACAGATTTCACGAGAATTAGCTCCTCTACATCAGTGCTCCCTAACATTTTAATCGCTGCGGACCGGTCGACGTTTGACAATTTTACAGCGACCCGCTAAAAGAGGGGAGGGGAACGTTGATTGTTTATATTTTAGATCGTTTCAATTTAATAATTTTAATTTTAATTTATTTAAATATGCATTGAGAATAAAATACACTTACACCTAAAAAAGAATACGAAGTGATTTCCGAGGAAAGTCACACAACCCCGACAGAAATACACCACAGTTAATAAAATGGAAATAATATAATTATCTGGGAGGCCCGGTACTGGTTCGCGACCCGGGGGATTGGAACCACTGCTCTACGCGGTGATTTTTCAGTGGCACTAGAGCTCGAACTCATGACAATCATGACCATAAGGCCACATTGTGTTATGTTACTAATGCCACCTGATCGGCAAAGTCCAGATCAAGGCCCACGAAACTCATCATGGTAAAGGGCTAAGGGACGCCTGTCGTTAGCCGTAGCTGTAAGCACCATACAGGTGACAGAAAGATTTAGCTCGGTTTCACCCCAATTTTGAGGAGAACACCCTGGGGGTGTCAGGGGGTTCCCACCTCTCTTCCTTTTCCATTAACTTCACGAAAGACTTGCGGCTCGACGGCTATTAAACCCTTTATCGACCGCATTATGATTTACTGCAGTTTTTTGAATGCAATATTTTTTTTTGAATCACTACATTGAAAACTAAGGGATATACATAAACAAAATACTCAACTTTGGGAAAATTAATTCTAAATTGATTAATTAAAGTGCTAATTAATTAATTAAACATATTCAACTGTGTAAAATTAGTAACACATTGTCTACTTATAATAAATAGTCAAATCGTTTTCTAAGGTCTTCATTAACATACCAAAAAAATAAGAGTCTTACCTTTTGACATTAGCTATTTTTTCTGAACAAAAATGACAATCTTCGCTATTCGCTGAAAACGCCATCAGCTGAAAACGCAATTTCTGCTTTAAACTATTCGCCTTCCCCACTAAAATACTCATCATAGAACCCGTGCTGCCATATATCTTGAAAGAGTGGATTTCAAAGAATATTCCTGCCAAGTATTGTCAGACTATTCGTTAAAACGGTTATTCTATGTAATTTTAAAGTGAGTGGTACTTATAAGTACCGTCGGTCGATAAAGGGTTAAAGACCCCCATGCCACGAAGGCACTACATATTTACAAACATCCATGTCTTCTCCGGGATTCAAACCCAGGCTCAAAGGCACAGCACTTAGCGTCGCTAACCACTATACCACAGATGAAAGACAATCATAACCATTAATCTAACGCGACCACATTGTTAAGAACAGAAACGATTTTTTCGGCAGTGAAGCAACAAGCTCGAAATTTCCATAAAAATATTTCGTTTTATTTTATTTAAATATATTCAAGCTACATAATCCCGAAAAGCACACTATCTCATCTCTAATCTTTCCATTATAAATAATATCAAATAACTCTATATAGTATCGAATTTATAAAACGTCCTTTTTGCATCCAAATCCTTTTGAAAACAAGGACTTTTGTCATGTGTGTGTGTGTGTGATTCAGGTTAAAAACTCAATCCTAATATCTAAAACACATTTTTTCAATTTGTCTGACAAAAATTAAAAATGTGAAATGTTTTTTTTTCTCTTCGTAGACGTTTGTGATGCAACCGTTTGTAAACATGGAAAGTGTCAAGTAATTGGAGAGGTTTATGGCTGCCTGTAAGTGTTATATACTTGTGATTTTTTTTATTTATTTATTTATTTTATCTGTAAAATTTTATCACTACTGCATATTTCAAGCTAGGTAGTATTTTCAGAATGGGAAGCAAATATTTCTAAAAGAAAGTCTAATATTTGAGGCATATAAATTAGTACCATCATAACAGAATTAACTTGAGATAGGGGCTAAGTACATTTAAAAGCATATCATTTTTACTACTTATGACAATAAAATTCGGTGAATACTCCTGTAACATTAATGTAGATAAAATACTAACAAACGTTACCTTACTGTCCTTCGAAATAATCACCTCCCATAACTATGCTATGCACCACTGAGATCTGCTACACATGTCCTGGAAACTTTGCAAGAAGTCTTCTTTTGGGATTGAATTCAAAAGCCTCGTCACGTTTCGTTGGATGTCAGGAATACTGTCAAATCTCTTTCCGTTCAAAGCGAGTTTGAGACGTGGGAACATGAAGAAATATGGAGGATTGAGATCTAGCGAGTAGGGTGGATTATTAATTTGCACCACCGCCTTTTTTTTCCAGGAACTGTTTGACGATATTGGCTGTGTGAGGGTGAGTATACTGGGTACAGCTATCATGCGCACAGTTAAGCGAGGATCTTTCGTGATTAATTTCCTCACTTTCTCAGTGTTTTCTTCAATGACGGAGGTCACCGGTTTTCCACTACGGGTTTTGTCAGAAACACTTTCCAGGCCTTCTCGAAAATGGGTGAACTACTCGTATACACACTTAAGGAAAGTGTTTGATCTTCATGAACACGTACCAGCATCGCGTAAATTTCTTTCGGTGTATTGCTAAACTTAAAACAGAACTTTAAACTGATCTTTTGTTTCTTTATTTTCTTGTTCTCATTTAAGAACCAATGCACTGAACAAGCACTTTGTAAAACAACTCTAACATGGAATACAAACAACGCTTAACTGAACAACGATGAGGGCAGGTGATCAACACCTGCCGCTACGCATGTGCAGAGTTTTGTTTCGTCAGTGTTGCCAGATCGGCCATTCTCATTCCATACACCAAACTTTGTTGTCAGAGGTTGTACATATATATATATATATATATATATATATATATATATATATATATATATATATATATATATATATATATATATATATATATATATATATCATATTTGGAGAAAAGCGACACACTCCCTCATCTCAAGATCTCCGGAACTATAAGACCAACAGACTTGAAATTTTGTAGGCATGTTCTTTTAAGTACAGATCTCTAAGAACGGATTTTCTGAAAATGGATTTCGGGATGTTATAACCAAAACAAACTCCTGTTTTTTAACTACTACTCCTACAAACTTGAAATTTGGTAAACATGTTCCTTTTGTAGAGGGGGTGTTTATCACGAGGGTGTTATTTGTTAAAAAAATATCCCGTTTTCTAACAACTATACATCCCCCTACAGACTTGAACGTTAAGCTATTGTTGCGATGAGATCGTCTAAAAAAATCGGAGTTTTATTGGAAAATCTACTTGTAGTTGAGTTATAGGGGTAAAAAGTACTTTCGCCTTAGAAATTCAAGTATACTTTTTATATCAAGACGCGAGTGCTGGGCGATTGTTTTTCAGTGCACTCGAAGGCTTAATGTCAGGATCCTGATAACTAGGAGCAATAGATAATCATGCAAAATTTTAAAATTCCTAGTGAAGCCAGTGGGTAAGGGCCAATATTTGTATACTCCATAATAAGCAACGCACTGAGGAGCTATGGGAATGTTACGAAAATTAGTAGTTGTAATGTACATGCATGGAAAACAAAATACCAGCAGCAGCATAGCAATTGAATATTTTATTGGAAATACACGAACAAAAAAGAATGAATAATACATTGGTCTACTAATGGCTCTGATACAAGTTGTTATCCAGCTGAGAATTGACAATTAGAGTTGGTGGATGATCTACTTTAGGATTTCTCTCCATGCCCGTTCCAAATGGCATGTTAGACCGGCGCGTTTTAGGGATGGTTTGAGACTCATCAGGGTCCCAAATCTGATCTATTGGGGTAGGATGTGGCGAGAGAAGTACTGGAAAAGAACGAAGATTAGCAATAGAAAGGCATGTCGAGTATCAGGAGTAGAAAAGCCGGGCATTATCCTGTTGAAATAATGTCACAAACTGATAAGCTCTGGGAGGCCGAACGGTTAGAACACTGCTCTATCGTGCAGACGGCTCGAGTTCGAGCTTCCCAGATACTTGTTTAACTTTAATCATGACTTTCGTTTTTATTATCCGTTGAGCTCCCATATTATTGTTTGACTATTTGACATGTTATGTTATTATTATTATGGACATTTGCAGGTTATGTAAATTGAATTTGTGTTAATCTTCCCCTGGTGGTATTTCTAGAACTCTCCACCAGGTGTGGAATATAAAAGTACTGCAACTGGATAGGTCTTCAGTTGCGGTGCTGCCCGATGTAAGATACTACGACAAAATAAACCTTGTATTGGGTAACATCGCCTTGTTCCTTTCTACGTGACAATATTAACACAGGGATCTATCAAATCAAGGATAACACCACGGGGTATTGAATTTCATTGACATAACGCCGTAAGGGTTGCACGAATGGCAACCCAAACTGTCTAACTGCCATAAAGTAGCACCCCCACAACATTCTTCTGGGTTGTCAGGGTATCTCACCACGCTGTTCTGGACGTCTCCAGAAATGTCTTCACTGATTATCGGGTCTCTATTCGAAGAGATGAGTGAGAATAATATTAACGTCTTACTGTAAGGCGACGTGAGGGGGCGATGGACCTCGTTATTTTCTACCTCAGTCAAGTGACGAGCTGGAATCTCCTCCCCCACACACCTCTGTCCAAAAACCACACCATACCAATCGAAGGACTTTGAGCCTCGATAGATTCAACGTGCATTAGTGTCTTCTTCACGGAGGGTCTTCAGTGCCACCAGGACTCGAACTTGCGACACGCCGCCTTCGAGTCTGTGACCCTAACCACTAGAATACTGCGGCAACCTATTTGAGAAAGGAGTGATCGTTGAAAAACAACTATTTTTTTAGTCCCTAAGATTCCATGCTGAATGCACTTAGCACCACTGCAAACAATCTGTTGGTTTTGAGTATAATTTTTTGATATACAAGTAATAAAAAAAATGTCCATTCCTTCTTTGAATGGATGAATAAAAAGTATTTTATTAACGATTGAAAAAAAAAATTGGAATAAGATATATATATATAGGGAGAGAGTGAACTAATATAGTTGGAATTGAAAGAAGAGCATGATTTGTCTGCATTGTTGTAACAATGCACACCCATTTTGGCTGAAAAACAGGTTTTTGACGCCAACTTTTGTCTTTGTTTAATATTGTTACAACAATAGAAACCAATCTAAGTTGGCGTCAAAAACCCTTAATTAATTTAATTAAATTTAATTAATGAATTAATATTTGAAAAATTGTATTAACATCAAGTGTCATCCACTACAAGTTTAAAAAAATTTATTTGAACGATTGGATGAATAAAAAGTATTTTATTAACGATTGAAAATTTGAACAAGACAAATAAATATATAAAGAAAGAGTGAGCTAATAGTAGGAATTGAAAAAGACCCAATTTTTTCCCCAACTAAAAATGAGTTGTCCATAACTGAACAAAAATCTATGTAATTAAAAGTTTTAAATAATATAATTTCCATTTCTTGCACAGGTGTGACGCAGGTTACACTGGCCTTAGCTGTGATCTGGAAGAAAAAACTGCAGGTAAACTTCGAAAATTATTTTTCTCTTCTATGATAGCAAATAAAGTTCGGAGATTTCAGATAATTTCATGTTGTTGTTTTTTTATTTCGCAGGAAGTAGCGGAATGCGCACGGCTTTGATTATCTTATCAACTCTTGTTGTGCCTTTGATACTTTTCAGCATCTTTATCTTGTACAAATATAGACTGTGAGTATAAAAATCATTTGAATACGTGCTACAAACATTAAATTATGCTTGTTTGAAGATATACAATATTTATACGTACTTTTGGTTTAATAACTGAGAATATATGTGAATGAAAAACACTGGATTGCTTTCTGAAAAACAGTATGCGTTTGTGCTGTAAAAAATCAATTTTGGCAGCTTTTGTGAAAAAGCTATACCAACATGCGCATTTCACAATCATTTCAAAATGTTTGCTTGTCTTAAATATCCGAAATTTCAACTATGTTTAGAAATGGGATTTTGAAAAACCGTATAAATGAATGATTTTTTGATATTTAGTGTCACTTGAATTAAAACATGCATATTGTAACGTTGATCGGGGTTCGAGGATTTTATGCAAAACAGTCACAAAGAAAAATAACAATTCTTTAAGAGCGAGGCTAATTTATTGTCGAAATTCCAGTCCTTGAAATACAGGATTCAGCAGCAATATTCACAGAGCAATTCTCAGAAGGTCTTCACACCTTCAACAGCACTCAGACACAATTATCAGTGTCTAAAATACATGAATGTAATAAATTATTCACAAGCACAGCCAAGCTAATTGGTAGTCACGGTCAAAGCAAGTTTACAAATCGTTGGTTGAATTAAGACTGAACCGTTGTGGCGAGCACCACATTCTATTTATAGACCCGGCAGAAACTTCCAAAAAACAAATGGCCTTAAAAATTTAAATTTAGCTTTTTTCCAAAAATTTCTAGAAGAAATGGTCACCAAATCGGCCGCCAACTCTGTCAAAAGGGGGTGCCAACTTGACTTTACCAAGTTTTCCCCAAAAGTTCTAAAGAATCGCTACTATAGCATAAGGGAGGGATTTTTTGGTAAAATTTTACAAATTTTAACATAAAAAAAAATATAAACATAGAGGGTAATAAAAAATGAAATTCCCAACCCAAAAATCAAAATTATTTACACTGTTTACACAAAATTCATAACAATATGTAACTAAACCAACTGGCCAAATGATTTGTCATCTCATCCAGTATTTGATATTTCTATCTTTTGCTTTGTATAGAGCATTAACTTCTCGTGGTAATAAACTGACATATTTCTGCAGTGATTTCAGACTTTGCTTTATGAAGTGATATTTCTAGTTCTTTGGCATTTGCTCGAAGGTTATTCGACTCTTTTAAATGCCTTTCCATTTCAACTCACAGATTTTCGATTGCACAAATATTTGGATTTTTTGATGGCCATTTCAGATGATGAAATAACCATGGTTATGATTAAACTTGGTCTGTACAGTTTTGGCTCGATAGGGAGTAACACAGTCGTCCTGATATATTCCGTCACCATATGGAAACCAATTTACCATTAATGGTTTAACAACATTTTCTAGATGAGATAAGTATTCATTTCCAGATTTGTTACCCTTTATAAGGATAAGAGGACCGATCTCATTTCAGCTCAATGCTCCCCAGATCATAAATCCATTACCTAAAGTCTGCATGACTGGTATGCAATCTGGATGAAGGGTTTCTTTAGGTACAAATTTCCCTTCCCGTCTACCATTTTTTAAAAATGTGTAAAAACGACTCTCCTGGTTCAAAACAATTTTTACTCCCTTTTGTACGTGTCCCAGATTTTCTATTCGTTAGCCCAAGGATAAGGACCAACTAATAGGGTTTTCGTGTTGGTCGTCAACTTTCAAACCCAAGAAAGTTTCCTAGTTTAAATTAAACTTTTTGTAATTTGTAGAGGTATCAATCGCCCCGTTTTACCTATTTTATTTTTCCAATCTCTTAAATTTTCCTCTCATCACGTTAGTAATTTTTTTGGTCTATTTTCCTAGATGATGGGTTTTATGCTACATTTAGTTAAATATGCTTTATATATCCTTATTAAGCTTCTGTTTGATATTCGAAGTTGTTTTGAAATTTCAAACTTTCACGCCATTTTGTCGCATTGAAACTATCTACCCTCTTTTAAACTCACTAATAGTTGTTTTTGTTGGTGTCATCATAAAACAAAAACAATGAGTTTTATAAAATTAAAACAAGCTTCAATTTAAGTGTAATAAAGTCAATTATTTTTTAACAAGTACTTTTTCTAAGATATTAATAAATACTTTCTATAGTTGCAATCTAAGGAAGAATACAAAATAAAAGTAAGTGGAAGATGAAAAAATCTTTTTCCCCTATGTTTTATTTTTTAAGAAAAATTTTTTTAAAAAAAATTATTTTTAATCTCATTTCCTCAAAACGAAAAAAAAGGGAATTTTCGTTTTCAAAAAGTTTCTCTTTTTATGAAAAAAAGGCTTCTATAATCGTAATAAATTTTGCCTATATATAGCTAGGACTTCTACACAGAGCTTGAAAATCAGGAGTTACGGAACTAGTTTGTTATCACGGGGCACGCGCCAAGTTGTTTATGTTCGCCAAGATGGGAGATAACATTACAAAATGATTAGCTTGATATTTTTGCAGTTTTTGGAACATTGGAAGTTTTCAGTACTTTTTAATTGATATTCATTATAATTTTTAATATATATTATGTAATTATTTTATTAATAATATAATAAAAAAAGTAAATTTAATTATATGAATCAAAAATGTTTTTTTATTTGCTTTTATTATTTATTTAAAAAATTTTTAAACGTTCTTTTATTTATAATTATTATTTTGTTGTTATTCATTTATAAATATTAATATGTTATTTATTTATTATTTTACGTTATGAGTATTCTTTTGTATAATTTTTTATTTTAAAGATGATTATTTTTTTTTAAAAATTTACAAATTAAAATTTTTATATATGACTTTCCTTTAAATTTTTTTTTTAAAAATCATACTATATGAATATTATATATAATTATTGCTAAATTATGAGTTATTATATATACTCCAAAATTTATTATTTTTTTTTTATTATATTGTATTGTTATTCATTATTTACTGAATGATCTTGGTTATTCTCAATCTCTTTTTTTCTTCTTTTGAAATAAATTTCATTGTATTTCTAAACAATTCTTTAAAATTATCTTCTAGACCAGTGTTCCGCAACCTCCGGTCAACGGACCGGTAACCCGGGCCCGGGGAAAAATAAAGGGAAAAAACATTAAATTATTTCTCTTTTTTTTTACTGTGGTATATTTTTTTTTTAGTTTTGGGGGCTATTTTTTAAAAAAAAATCATTTTTGATATTCCTTTTGAAATCCCTTTATGTTTTTTTTTGGGTACCATTTTTTATTCAAAGTCACGATTAAATACAAAATTTAATTAAAATTATTAAATAAAAACAGTCTAAAATAAAAACAATCAACATCCTCACCCTCAGGGGTCCTTTTTAAAAACCCGCCGTTTAACCAGTCCGCGGCTTTTAAAGCGTTGCGGGCCCCTTGTTCTAACGATTTGTTTACCGCTAGGCCGCCATCTTTTGTTTCATTCCGGGGACAACAAGCGCTGCTTGGCGGGGTTTTTTTTCGCGCCAAGCAGCTCTTGGCGCCTTCCCGTCATATAAAAAATCAAAAAAGGGAAAATTTTCCCGAAAACACTGATTATTTTCCCCAAATCTGAAGAACTAAAAAATGAATAAATCCATTTTAAATTATATATTTCAAAAATCCCAATTTCTAAACTCTCTGTACCGAAGTCCAGTTTTTATAAGGAAAAAATTAAAAAAATTTTTTGTAAAAGCAAAAATGTTTAGCAAAAAAGCAAAAATGTAAAAAAAGAAAAATAATTTAAAAAAAGAAAAAAATTTGAAAAAAACATTTTTTAAAAAAATTCAATTGGTTTTTAACTTTAAGTAAAACTTCATCGGTAAAAGAAAAAGTCTGATACAAACATTTTAAATATTTAAAAATTAAATTTTAGATTTATTTATAGAGAGTTTTAGATAAAATCTAAAAATATTTTTACAAGATCACCTAAAGTGTCAACAGAGTTTTATCAACTTTGCCATTTATTTTTATTTAACACGGCGTTACGAATAAATTTACACATAGTATAATTGTATGAAGTTATCTTATTAAAGCTTAACATCTTGAACGTTTGTGAAAGAAAAAGTGCAGCAACAGACAGGACTATTATTTCGGCAATCAAAATGTCGAGAAAAATGGTCTTTAAAAAAATGCAACCTTAATATGTTCGTAAGAACAAATAAAATAATCTTCTTGGGGATGTGGGAGTTAAGAAATACATTATTTTTTTTTTACCAAAGTAATACGAATTAAAATTTTCATTTTCATGTAAGAAAGAAATCATTGAACTTTCTACTGGATTCTCTGTTTTAGTGCGACCCTTGGCTACAATAAAAAGCGATAAATGAGACAAAAAAATTGGCAAACAGTTTTTCTGGTACTGAAACACAGTGGCGTAACGTACACCCCCGCATCGAGGGGGTATGGTTTATGTTGCGGTTTTGCAATCATTTGTAAGACCCTGCTTGGGACCAAAACCTGACTTTGCAGGGGAGTTCTAATATTCTCCGTTACGCCACTTTTGAAACATATCAACTGATACCAACGGTACGAAGTATAAAACACTTTCTTCTCCGATCAAATTTATTTCACTCATTACAAATGAAATTTCTTTACTGCTGACACCAGAATTCGATTTAATTTCTAAAAATAAATTAAACAAAAGCTCTCAAGAATGGAAATAAAAAAAATTATTCTTTAAATGAAAATTGTTGGGGATAAAATATTATGAAACGGTATTCATAACAGTATTTCTTTGCAGACTTCTGGCCAAAAACTTTCAATCCAATTATTTCGATGATCAAAACTCATCAACTATCAATCTCGTAAGTAGAAACTCTATATTTTATGTTTATCTTTTCATTTTATATTTATCTTCATTTGATTTTTTTTTCTTCACATTTGTATTAAAATTAGAGCATTGAAAAAATAGTAATTAGAACTTCTACATCTTACTAGGAAAAAGCTATATAAATCGATACACACATCTTTTTATCTCTTTTTATAAAACTTAAATAAATTGTCAAACGAAAGGGTTGAGAAAGAGCTATAGTAAAAATTAATCCTTAAGGAGAGTGATCGTTCCATCAAGGCTAAAAATGGATGTATTGTAGGATTTTAACAAAATTATGGATTTGTAAGGTACGAAAAGAGAGAGAGAGAGAAAAATAAATATAAAAAGATGTGAACGAAAAGTTCTGAATCAAATCCAAAGATTCCATTGCACAGATATTAAAACAGTACTTCGTAATCTTTTATTGCAGCGGCAAAATATATCATCCTTAATGACTCTAAATTTAAATTATCATTTCACATAACAAACTTTAAGAAGGATCTTTCTACGACGCCATTCTTTCTCATGTATAGTTCTAACTAACTTTCTAAATTGTGAAGGGGTGTTTGCGGTAAGAGAGTTAGAACTAGGAGGTAACACAAAGCATATCTATTTATTTCGTTTGTTAACGGCCGGAATGCCGCTTGTATAGTTACAGTGACTCAAACAATTGAGAATACACCTCAATTTTATTTGATTCATTTAACTTTCAATATAAATAATATATTACCGAAAAGCTCAAACATGCTTTTATTTTTGACTCATAAAAAATGGTTTATTTTAAAGTAAAAAAATAAAGTACAATCAACGAAAAACTTCTAAAATTGAAATTTTCCAGAAACATTTTTAAATAAACATACGCAGATTTTTGCCTCAAAAAATTGAGAATACTCTTATGAAAAATATGTTTAATGCCGCTAAATATTTTCTACTTGGCTGCTATTTTAATCTAATTTTGCGTCACCTTTTCTTAAACCTTTTCAACGATCATTTTTGTATGATTAAGTTCGTTAGATGAAATTAAAGCCAAACCTTGAATTGGAAAAGGGCTCCTCAAAAAAAAACCAGCATTGATTTTTGTTTTAAGATAATTTTAAAGAAAGAAATTCTTATCGCGCGAGAAATAGCTGAAATTATTCGTAGAAGCCACATTTGCTGTCCAGAAAATCATTATAAAATTTAAAATGATAGATTGATTGGAAATAAATGTGGAAAAGGAATTAAAGGTATTCTGAGTGATGTCGCAAAAAGAAACATTTTGAAAGCAATCAAGACTAATCCTAAGCTAAGTGCAGCCAAACTTGCTGCAGAAACTTCTCAAGTGAGTGAGTGAATATTAACGTCGCACTGTTCAGCTACACGAAAGCTTTTGGCGACGGACCATGTCATTTTGAAACACGGTCAAGTGACGTGGACGACACCTGAGCTGGCACCCCCTCTCCTAACTACCACACCCCACCAACGAGAGGAAGTTTCAGCTCTCGACCAGAAACTTCTCAAATCATAGGCAGAAATTAAATAAAGGAAACTGGGAGAAAAATGTAGTTAGATAAGCTGGATGTAAAAATCAAATTGTTAGAAGGAAACCGTTCATCAGCTTTGAAAATCATAAAATGCATTGGGCGTTTGCAAAAATGCATCAATTGAAGCAGTGGCGTAACGGAGAATATTAGGGGGCCCCTGTAAAGTCAGGTTTGGGACTCCAAGCCGGATCTTTCAAAGGATTGCATACTTAGCATCAGGGATCCTTTGGGCCTCCTAGAATTCTGCCACCCCACCCCCACCCCCGCGTTGCCGGGGTTGCGGGAATGTAGGTTACGCCACTGAATTGAAGACCAATAACTTTTGAAAAAAAGTTATGCTTAGTGATGAAAGTAAATTCAACATATTTGACCGTCGTACCGAGTGGAGAAAACCCAGTACCGCTTTGGAACCAAAAAAAGTTTACGTCCTGCATTTAAATATGGTGGTGGCTGCGTCATGTTTGAGGTTGTATGGCTTCATCCGAGATAGAAAATTTTGTTTTTATAGATGGATATACTTTGCAACTATCTAAAGGAAAGTGATAAAAATTTGGATTTAGATGGAAATTTCACACTTACCATTAGGACCAGACACAAGGCATTTAACGTCAAAATGTGATGTCATTCTCATTGAAAACAGCAGTTTTACACACCACCACAGTCCCCTGTGTCATTGAAAATCTGTGGGCCACACTCGAAGCAGCGATCCAAAAAAACACAAAATTAGACACAAAACCCATTTAAAACGTTTTGCAAGAATGGAGTATAATATTTTCAGATATCACCCAAAAATTGTTTGAATCGGTACCACGACGTTTAGAGGCTCTTATAAAAGCAAAAGGACATGCAACTAAATATTGACACTTTCTTTGCATGCGAGATATTACAAAAATTTCATTTGTGTACGCTCAGTGTTTTTGGTTTTTTTTTGGTTAAAAATTGCATATGTATATTTAAAATGCTGCGGAAACTTTTCATTTTGGAAGTTTTCCATTAATTATTCTTTATTTTTACTTTAAATTAAACCAATTATCATGTGTAGAATAAAAACATATGTATTCTTCTGTAATGCGTGTGTTATTTGTATTGAAAGTTAAATGAATCAAATAAAAAGTAAGATGCTTTGTCAGTTGTTTGAGTCATGGTACTTAGCCTCGCTGCTTAAAAACAAACAAGGGGTGTTGCCATATACAATATCATTACAGGCAAAATCAATATCGATTTAAATTTCGATAGCACGTGTTTACATTTTAAAGAAAAGTAAATATTAAAAATACACAAGTAAATAATTATGAAATTAACAAAATATATAACATTAATACAGCCACACATGTATCTGGTTAATCATGAGTAAGTCTAAATTTTGTGAATTTTTTTATTGAAAATTAGTAAAACCTGGTATTAATATTCTAAGTCATTTGATGATAAAAAAAAATTTACATTTATCAAAGAATCGATAAACATAAATTTCATCTCTATAAACATAATTATTTTTCCAGTCCTAAATGAAATATAAAGAACTGGGAAAAAATAATTACTATTTTATACGCAAACTATTTGGAATATTTTTAAAAACCCAGTCTAAAAATTCATTCTTTCAAATAATTTTATAAAATATTCAAACTTACAATTAGAAATTCCAACAATATTCAGGGCCCATAGTGTAGTTTTTGATTTTAAACTATCAGAGCCCTTTTATAACGTGATGCTGGAAAAGGAGAAAACACATTACAGCACAATTGTGCAAAAAAATAGACTTGATTTTTGAATTATCTCTGGATTAAGAATTGTATTTCAATGAAATTCAGAACATGGGTTTCTGAAACCATTTTCCGCTTTATTTTAGAGCGTGCTTTTCTGTAAAAATAAAAACTGTGTTTAATATAAACCTCATGTACCAGGGATTAGTTATCTGAGATTTAACGATGGCAATCCATTTGATACCATCCTAAGAACAATTTCTAAAATTTGCTTAAATTCGCCAAAGGTTGCCAAGGATTTTAATTTACACCTCAGTAAAGTAGCTCGAGGACTATCGGCGAAGGAACCCATCATTTTGAACCATGATTTAGTGACAAAGGCGGCACGTGAGCTGGCTCTCCCTTTTCAAACTTCCACACCATGCCAATGAGAGGACTTTCCGCTTCGACGTCTTAATGTGCATAAGCCCGTCAATCTACACGGTAGGCTGTCAATGGCAGTTGGTTTAGAATAGGTCTCTTTCACAAAATTTTATTTCAAACTTTTTGTATTCCCGGGAATTATACTTGGTTCCCATGAATGACACGTGGTTGACGTAATTAGTGAGGTAGCTATTTTTGTCTCGACAAGGATTTCGACCTCCGATATAAATTTTAACTGATCACACTGTTGCAACTAGCGACCGTTGACCCTGAACTTAGAAGGAATAATGTTTGTTGGAGGGTAAAAGAATAAGAGAAAGCGTAACTCCCACGTAGGGTTGGGAAAAAATTTTCCGCGCTTGCCGAAGGAAAAAGTAAATAGTTATACGGAACTATTCATTCTGAACAGAGTTCCTGTATGTCGGTCAAACATCGCTTCGGTAACGAAAATTATTTAGTTTTTAAAAAGAACGTCATTTCATAGTTTGCTTGATAAAACTTTGATTTTTTGATTTATGAGATTAACGTAAGCACAAAAACTTAAAACTGTTTTTTGATTCACAAATTTAACATTTTTCTCGTACACTTATTTATATCATTAGCTATTTAATTGAGTCAACAATTTGAAGGGAATGAACTCCAGAACTACATGGGGAAGAAATTTTTTTTAAATCTTGCCAATTTCCTTATTTATTATTTATTCTTAACCAAACTTTTGCATGAGATTCTTAAATTAATATTTAATTATATTTATGCAACAAAAGTACAGTAATCAAAAAATTAGTTATACAAGGAAAATCTCCTAAATACAGTAAATATTTTTAACACACGCGGTATCGTTACTCCAGCAGCCAATAAAATTTCAAGTAATTGTATCAATATTTATCTCGTAAAAGCAACATTAAAGAAATGTGTTACGCATGTGACTCAGTTAAAAGAACTTTAATTTTAATAGTTTTTATTTTTATTTATTTATTTTTTTTGAGATTTGAAAATTTTTTAATGATAACTCTGTTCCATGTCATTATCAGCTAGGTTGAGTGATAAAAGCGGACTGAAAATGTTTCTTATATAAACCATGCTTTAAAAATTAATAAGTAACACATTTTATTTGTATTTTTAGCTTTATATAAAAATTATAGTTTAAAAATTCTAAGAAACACGCTTTTATGGTTAATCGAACTAAAAAGTAAAAAAATAATTCTTAATATAAGAATAAAATGATTTACGAGAAAATTAATGTCATTGTGGTAAAAGCGAGGGGTGCTTTGAACTACATTTTTACACTAACTCAGCATTTCGGAATAGAACTAGAGTAAGAAATTATAACAATTGTATAGATCACTCCACGCTTTTACCCCAATGGCATTAATTTTCTCGTAAATCACTTTATTCTTATATTAAGAATTTTTTTTTTACTTTTTAGTTTGATTAACCATAAAAGCGTGTTTTTTAGTTTTTCTAAACTACAATTTTTTTCATTTTTTAGTTCGATCTACAATAAAAGCATGTATTTTTAGTTTTAAACTATCGTTTATTCATACATTTTTTTTTTTTAATTTTTGGCCCGCGACAGAAAAAGTTTGCCTGTCCCTAAGTTAGAACAATTTTTTTTTCAAATGCACGACTCTTTATTTATTTATTTTTTTAATTCCCATTATCAGAAAACCTGGACACTTGTTTTATATTATGGTAAGAAAGTGCTGACGCAAAAAAAACGTTTTCGCTTTTAGGGTTACTCTTAATCTTTTAGTCGCCAAATCTGGAGATGGTATGTGCAATTATTCACCATGGAATTAGTCGGAATCAGGAAATCGTTATTCCTGGTGATCCTTACCATGACAATAGAACAAAATTATGAAATTATTGTATTATCATCTGTCTTTGACAAGTGTGCAAAATTTCGAATCAATCTGACCTTTTAAAGTAGGTAAAAATCGAGTTCAAATATTCCGTTACATACAAGGAAAACTGTAAATAAAATAAATATCCAGTTTGGAATTTATGTGTATCTTTATTTTATATCATTATTATTAATACCAATTAAAAGTAGGTTGCTTTTAGATTTCCGAAATGTTGAATCATTCCTGTGAATTCCGGGAATGACATATGCCCCCGGAAATTCCCGGGAAGAGAAAAAGACCGGGAAATCAGAAGACCTAGTATCGAATTTATGACTTGGTAACACACCGGTCACCAGTTCACGACTATGACCACTCGACTCCCGCGACGCCAAGATTCCCAATGAAGGATGGTTAATACGCAAATACCATTCTCTTAATTTAATCATTAATAGCAACATTTAATTCCATTAAATCAGTGCTAAACTGGGGGGCGTCCCCCTTTTTTTGAGGGGTGACGGCCCCTCAAGGGGGGCGCGAGCATTTTGAAAAGTCAAAAAAAGATTTTTTAAAAAAATTATTATAATTTACAAAAAGTAAACAAACAAAATGCATTTGAAAAAAAAAAATACACATTTAACTGTGATTTTTACTTATAAATATATCAGTGCTACAGAATGTTTTTTTATGATTAATGTAACAACCCTAATTTTTCCAATTTTAAATTTTTTTCCAGTGACCTAGGGGTTTTTGTCTTATATATAATTTATAAAAAAATTAACACTTATCTTGAAATTTTTTTGAAGGTTTTAATTTTAAAATATCTTGTTTTTGGAAAGGCCGATCATAATTTTTTGGATTCGTTTCCCCAATTGCCAACCGTTTTCCTGCAGGCACGCGTATGGGGATGTGGGGGGGAAGGGGGGGAAAAAAAGGAGAAAAAAATAATCTGGAAAAAAATAAATCCCTTCAAACATTCCATGGTCCTTTTTTTTGTTTTCCCCTAAGTTTTGGGGAATTTTTTCGGATAGCAGTGCACAAAAAGATCGTATTGGGGGAAGACGTATATATACGTCTGGGGGAAAAAGGCCGGGTTTTTAACCCCGAGATGTTTATAACACGGGTCCCCAAAAGGGGTTTTGGTCGTATCGTATTTTTAGCGTAAAAAAAAATAGTATTTATTAGGGAATTCGGAAACATTATTATTGTATGGGAGGGGGCGTAAAAATTATGATTGAAAACTGGGTCCCAGTCTGAAACCCGAAAGCTTCTTAAAAATAAAACTACAGAAAAAACTACTTATTACGTGGGTTTTTTTTCATTTGTCCAAAAATTTACCTTTTTCCATTATTCAGAGATTCAGTTATATTTGAGTATATATTTCTAATAAAAAAAAATACATTAATGAATATTTCTCTTTTCAGCGACCAATTAGTAACAATGAATATTCCTCATCTTGATTGGACTGGTTTTCGCAAGAAAGGTTCATCATCCAAATGATGTGTCCTTGTGCATCTCAATTTTGAGAATCGTATCCTAACTACAAATGGAAATCATTTGCTCTCAAAACTATCTGAGGCTCCACCTTGTATGTGTGTGTGTTTTTACTGTGAGGGATAATTTCCTTAAGGGCATGTTGTTATTGTTTTACGGAAGCTTGTCATTAAAGATTTAAATTCATACTCATTTAAAATGTTTAAGACGGGAAAAAAAATGTATTCTAACGTTTCTTTTTCCCTATTTCACTAATCAAAATTGGGGTAACGCAAATTTTTAAATCTGGGGGGTATAAAGAAAATTGTTTTAGTAAGGAAAACCTTTTTTTTCAGAATTCCTGTGGTATTAAATTCTACAAACCTCTGTAGTAACAATGGTATTATACTGAATAAATTATAGTTTAAAAAAAAAAAAACTAACTTTTTATCCTTTTTAAAAAGGGGCAAAAGTAAAAAAAAAATTTTAATATAAAAAGTAAAATGATTAACGAAAAATTAATGTCATTGGGGTAAAAGCGTGGGGGCTCTTTTATCAATTTTTAACATTTCTGGTTGGGTTTTATTCCCAAATGCTTTAGGGTTTGTGTATTAAAAAGTAATCAAAAATAAACCCCACTGAAAAACATTAAATATCTTTTCATCAATGTGAATAAAGTAAATTTTTTTCCTTTTTCATGCCAGGGAATTTTATTTTGTTTTTTTTTCCCTTTTGGTAAATTAATAATATTTTAAATCTTGATTTTGGGCTTTTTTGATATGCTCCCCCCCATATAAAGGGTTTTCATGCCTTTCCCCCCCAAAAGCGTGCCCACGGTTTGAAAAATTTGGGTTTAAGGGAAAATAATTTTTTTTTTTTCCATTTTAATAAAAAAACTATAGAAAGGGTTTTTTATTATGGTAAAAAAAAAATGTTGACCAAACGTTTTTTTGTTTTATAGGGGGTAATTAATCTTTTTGTCACCAAATGGGGAAAAAATTATTTAAAATGGAAAAAAAATAAATTAAATTAAAATTCAGGGAAAATTAAAGGAACAAAATTATGAAATTATTGATATGTCATCGGTCCCCCGACAAGTGTTTCCCCCAAATTTTAAATTAATCTGACCTTCACGATTTTTACCTTTTAAAAAGGGTTTTTTATATATATATATATATATATATATAAATCGAGTTCAAAAAGATTCCATTACATAAATGAAACTTATCAAAGCGTGTTAAAAATTTATTTGTATCGGTATTTACTCGAATTCTGTATTTTTGCTATCGGGCGCATCTTTAGTCCTCACGGCAGTCAACAGGTGCACTGAGTTTTATAAACGTCTCTCTCTCTAAAGCAGAGGTTCCCAAACATTTTTGTCTCCTAGACCCCTTCTCCTGTTTTTCGGTTGGGGGTAGACCCCTGCTTACCTAATACTAAGGTTGCCAGTTTTTTTACTATAAAAAAAAGAGGACGCGCGCGAAACATTTAAGAAAATGTTACAACGTAAATATATGAAACATTTTATTAATTCAAATAAAAATACGATAATTACGCTTTCATTCCTTTTAATTATTTACCTAAACAAATATTTTCCCATTGTTTTTTGTTGTTGTTAGTATATCATTTTCTATACTCCATCGGAAATTTCGAATCAAAAGCTATCCTTTATATTGAGCTTTATAGTAAGTGCTACACCTAAAGTATCAACATTCAATATTGATTTCACTTGTCCAACTGAAAAAACTCTTTCAATTTCTGCATTGGTTCCAGGTCCTCGCAACGAAAATTCAACAAGAATAACTAAATTTTCATATGGAAAGTGTTCCTTTTTGAAATGATTTAGTATTTCCACCCGTCTTTTATTCATTTCGGAATGCTGATTTATGAATTGTTCCAATTTATTAGATTTTAAATCTACATTCAGACTTCTAATTTATTCAAACATACAATTGTCATCAATTTGATATATATATATATATATATATATATATATATATATATATATATATATATATATATATATATATATATCAGGCATTTCTTTCTATAAAAACTCAACACAATTTTCAATCTCTGCCCAAGTTACTTGCGATGAAGTCACCATTGAAAATTGTTATTTCCTGTGATATTTGTTTCAGACCATTCTTCCACATGTTGGAAACATACTTGGGATGCTGGGTACATGTCTGAATAGAGATTAACAGATCAGTTTTAAAATATTGAAAAGGAGGACAACTAGGAGGACACTTTTCGAGGAAGGACAGAACCTATAAAAGGAGGACGGTTGGTCATCTTACTAATATTAAAGCTTTGCAACTTAAATGTCTTTTTAAACTTCTTTGCTATTTCAAAAAATTTTATTTTTTTGTATCCAAGAGTCTTTACTAATATTAAAATTGCATTCCAAAGTTATAAAGTTTTTCTTTTTCTATTGGGTGTAGAACAGGGGTTCTTAACCCCGAGCCCGCGGCCACCAATGTGCCCACAAAGCTGTTTTTGTACGCCCGCGACTGTCCGTTATATACTACATCAATATCAAGTGTGGCCAACCACGCCATGACTTTTGTGTGACCGTGAGATTCATCATACTTTTAGAAATAAAATATAAGCCTTAAAATTATTGTACTGGTAACACTGTTTTGTCTTATAAGTTGATACTGTCGAGTTGCATGTTGAATCTATTGCACACATTAAGAATTTTCTTAGCAATATTTAACTTTTAAAAACTTATTATTTAAGCTTTCTCACCCTAAAATGAGTTCAGAAGCTTTTGAAACCATTCGAAAACAGATTCCAGCCATTTTCGATTATACAGCCAGTGGCTTCATTTTTTGCTAACCCATTCAACTCAATGTTTCTAAATTGGCAAATTCCATGAGGAAAATTATTCAGAAAGAAGCATATTGGATAAAAGATGAGATTTTAAATATTTAGACTGATATTGTATTAAAATCGTGTGGACTTACAGGAATATATATATATTTGGAACAAGAAAGACAAGAAATATCCCCTTTTGAAAAAAGCTTACAAATTAAAATCCTGTTTCGATTCCACATATTTATGTGAATCGTTGTTTTCAACAATGAACACAATTGAATCAACAATAAGTTCTCGATTTAACGACAGTAATCCCGAAGACGCTTTAAGATTGGGAATATCATCTTATACGCCTGACTTTGAAAAATGAGTGGATAATATGCCATGCCAAAAATCGCATTAAATGTGACTGTTTTTAATTTTTTGTTACCTTTTTTAGTGTAAGATTTTGTTTATGACGCTTAAGATTGCAATAAAGTAAAGAAATTTTAAGAATCGTTGTACTTTTTTTTAACTGCGCCCGCAAGCAATTTCTTGTTTGTCAGATGTGCCCAGACGAGGGATAAGGTTAAGAACCCCTGGTGTAGAAGAATCGGTTCTACTTTGTTCTTTGTCTTCTTCTATTTTGTCTTTCACATCTGAGGAGATATAATAAATATAACACACCCGATATAAGAATTATAACATGTAATAACACACTCACTCCGTAGATAAGAAATAAATAACACAAAATAAATTATCATGGCTAAGCGTTGATTCTGCAAGACACGTCCGATTATGTACATTAACTAAATAAGAAGCGAAGAGAGAGTTATCGAGTTGCGTAGCGCTTAAACAAAAGAGGAATCAACGAGATCTGAAAATCACGTAGCTCCTGGTTCGCGTAGTCAGGGCATTACTGTATTTTCTACTTTTACACTGAAGTCTCGTCGTTGAGATGAGCTAAACATTCCCACTTTGGCTAAATGGAGTGCTAGCTTAGGTTGCGACCTCGTTATGTGACCGTGACTCAAATTTACGAAACTGTGATTAGTGAACTTTTCCATCAGGTAGAAAAAGACAGCATCCTTTATATAATGGTGGTATTATCTATGATGGTTGTTTCTTGTGCAATTTGATTTTTCTTCAGTGATTGTTGATGGATTGAAAATTAACGTTGAATTTCAAAGCAGCACGAAAAGTTAACGTCGCAATCTTGATTCACTACCAAGAGAAGAGAACAGCTTCTAAGCTGGCACTCCATTCTCCAAACTTCAACACCACAACAACGTTAGGACTTAAAACCTCGACAGAATGACTGTTGAAATTTGCATATTGTTATTTATCTTATAATCTTGGATGTATAATTTGTATGGCAACGGTAAAACCCGATTGCTCTCGCTATTTATACTGGTGCCTCTGGCACCATAGTTTGTATAATGAATGTAGTAGAGAATGAACTGCGTCAGTAAAGATATGAACTGCCGAAGACTGGTTATTATTGTAAACCTGGTATACAAACAAGTCCGTACAAGACGAAACAATGACTTTGATGAAAATAGTTTAAAGCGGTATGAGCCGAGTCGAGCCTTTTTAGAATTATTTAGAGTAAGGTTTTCAAATGTGTCTCAAAACAAATAAAAGGGTGGAGGGAGAATCCTTCACTTGAACATTTTTTGTTAACTGATTTTTGCTTGGTACACTAGAAAAATAATTCTGCATTGTTCCACAATGTTTCATGCATACCTTAGTGAATAGCTATACACATATCAAACATTAATTATGTAAGCCCTCACTCTTTCTTTCTGCACAATAGATAAGTTTTCACTCTCAGCAAAATAACATACAATGAAACGTGAAGCTCACAGAAAATTAAATAACATGGCACTAAGATCTAAAATATGCTTTGCAATAATTCGTTTTTTTGGAGTTTACTCCTTAAAAAAAATTTTTTTCATATAAAGCCCCGATATGGAAATTTTAAGGGGAATGAAATTTGCACAAGCGTTAAAAAAAAACGTTACTGTGTTCTGCGCATGCGCCAAATTTTTACAAAATAATATTTTGTACTTTTTACGATTTCAGTAAAAATGTGACGATATTGGTGCGTTTTTATGAACAGAATTTTTCAACCGTTCTGTACGGATTATTATCATTGTAATGAATCGATATATTATGCTCTAAGAAAATTCATACTTTGGTCTTTTAGAATCAGTGATTTATATATAATATGAGCCGCAAAAACATGTGCATGCAATATAAAGAAGGGTTTGTTTTTTTTTTTATCAATGCAACATACTAGTGCTGATGTAGTAAAAAACTTATCTCGTGATAATGACTTTATATTTGCTGGAATATTGAAATGGATTATAGCTCGTAATATTAAGAGTGCGTTTGTGCGATAATTAAAGTAAAAATCCATATAAAAAATAAAAAAATCCACTTTAACTTCACAAAAAAAGTATTTTCTTCTCTCCTCTACATTAATTTAAAGTGATTTTTCATAGTTTGATAAAAGTCACTTTGTTTTTAATATACAAGTAAAGGTAAAAATAATAGAACCAAGAAAATAATTTCAAATAATTTTTCATTAGAAATTAAATTTTGTTGCAAATTACCGTTAAATCTGGAAAGCAAATTTTTAAACCTAAACACCAAATAGTACATCTGATATATGTTGACTTGATTTTAAAAAAAAGTTGACTGTACAAACAGATTATTTCCCACATATTTATAGTCAATTTCTAAATGCGGGGAAAAAATGTTTTTAAATTATTTTTCATAAGTACACTCTAAATTAAAAAGAAAACGATTCACCAAGAAGTTGCCTGATTGTAATTAAATTTCGTATGCAAAGACATTTGTACCGAACATGCAAATGATTAAAGTTTGGTGTCCAATGAATGAGTGGCACGAGCTACAGCGCATCAGGACTGCGCACTTAGCAGATGTCTATAAGAAGCGATTCTCAAACTGATGGTCAAAATTTCTGTTGCATTGCGGTTTAGGATACCTTTCAACGACTGAAAAAAATGCCTCGGCGCAGGATTCGAGCTCTTACGAGCAACTGTCAGAGTTTAAAAGAGGTCGTATCATTGGATTGAAAGAGGCAGGTTGTGAAAATCGGAGAATCACTTGTCATAAGGGTCGGAATGATGCAGCCGTTAGAAGAGGCTGGCAAAAATGGTTGGACAATGGCAAATTTCAGCATCATGATGATGCTAGGTGCTACAGCAGATCGGGAAGAGGATTGATTGTCAGATCAGCTGTCACAGCGCCTGATTCCTCGTTATTAACCATTACACGTGCGACCGCACTCGAGTGTCCACCCTTACCATTAACATACGGCTCACAGAGCGAAATTTACGCTCGTGCCGACAGCTACGTCACCTGCCACTCACGCCTGCACACTGTCGAGCCAGATTACAGGGATGCTTGACTGGAATAGGTTGGATCATGCTGACAGGAGGCATAGCGACGAATCCCACTTCCAACTGTGTCCTGACGATTATTTAAGACGTGTCTGGAGACGCCCAGGGCAGCGTGCCGATCCTGCTTTCCCTATTGCACGTCACACACGCCCTCAACCAGGAATTATGGTCTGAGGTGCCATTTCTTTTAACAGCCGCCCCTCTTTGGTCGTCATTAGAGGCATACTTGCAGCATAGCGGTACGTCAACGACATTCTGAGAACTATTTTGCTATCTTTCCTTTTGCAGTACCTTGGCCTTATTTTTCAGCAAGAAAACGCCAGACCACATACAGCGTGTCTTGCTATGAGCTGTTTTACAACTTGTCAAACACTTCCTTGGCCAGCCAGATCACCAAATCTCTCTCTAATCCAGCATATCTGGGATATGATGGGAAGGCGATTGCATCTACCAGGGAATGTTGATGACCTGGCCCGACAATTGGAGCACATTCAGCAAGAAATACCGCAGGAGACCACCAAAATGCTTTATCACTCTATGCTATGACGTGTGGCAGCTTGCATCCAGGCTAGAGGTGGGTGAGCACCTTATTGAGCTCGTTACTTTGTAACTATGCAACTTTGAAATAAATAAATCAATTTCTTTGAAATTTTAACCATTTTCTATTCTGTACGTTATCTTTCTACCCACCCATTTTTGGGTGTATTAGATAACTTGTTAGGCATCGTGTTTTTTTGTTTTTTTGTTTTTTTGTAGAGTGTATTTTAACCTGTTGTATGAATAAATATATCTGAAATTCTTAGAGCAACGAATAAAATAAAAGAATAACCAAGCCGTATACCAAAACCGACAGTGCTAGACAATTTTGATACTTAATTTATAAATGACATAATAAAAACTAAATTCGCATTTACTGTGATATAATACACTTATAAATGTATCAGTACTACACAGTGTATTTTATAATTAATTTCATGAATAATACAGAGTTAAGAACAAATTTAATAATTACCAGTGACTCCATGGTCTAGTCATATATAAAATTATATGTAAAAATTAACACTTATCTTGATAATTTGTACGGTTTATAATTAATCCTTTAACTGCCGATTAAAAGGTACGTGATTCGCTCCTCAATGCCACCGTTTTCCACGAAGGCATGCGTATGTGATGTATTGGTGGGTGGGAGGAGGGGGGAGAAAAGGAATAAGTAAGCAAATCTTCTGAAATAAGTAAATCCTTCGCAAACACTGTCAAGGTCCAAGCAGGGCACAGAAAAGATCGTACTTCAGAAAGACGTATTTATACGTCCGGGGAAAATAACGCTTTGACTGAGTGCGACATTTTATACGCCGGCGGTATTTAAGAGGTTTAAGTTGTATTGTAGTCAGACATCAAAGTATATTATTATTCAATTCAATACATTGTTATTGTATGGAGGGGGGCGCGATGAAAATTATGGGCCGCAAATATTGAAAGTTTGAGAAGCATTGATATTAGGCAAAAAAAATTTTTCTTCTAAAAACCATTTTCCTTAAAAGGAGAATATTTCAGTCATTCTTTCTTCACTTTTTGCCAAAAAAAAGACCTTAATATTTTCTTAAGGGGGTCCTGCACTTCCATAGGAAGTTACGTAAGTTTATGTATCTTTTTCTCAGAAACTTCTTGCTACTAATAGATGACATTTTCACAGTAGGTTACATGTACTATCTACAGTAGGACTTAAATGGAGGGTTTTGTCTTTTTGTTAAAAATTAAAATAATTATGAATTTTTTAAAAAATGCCAAATTTGTTTCCTTAAAATTTAGTTTAAAAATACATTATTTAAAACAGTTCACTAGATATATCTTATTCCCTCCATTAAAATGTGTAAACATGTTGAAAGTATTCTCACTGAAATTTTGAGGATCCTACATTAATTAGTTTTTGAGAAAAAGGTCCATAAAGAAAAAATATTGCATTTTGAGGAAACAGGCTTTAAAGCAAAAATTTGCAATTTGTCAATGAGAGTGGCTTACTTTTAAAAAATAAATAAAAACACGTCTAATTATCGTATCTCTATATATCATACATCATTTTAAGCAGAAATGTTTGAACTTTTAAAAAATGTAAAAAAGTCAAAATCGATAATTTTTTAAAAATTCATATGCTGATCCCCCTTAAAACCATTTTATATGTGTATTCTAATTGAACTGACACTAAATATCAAAACAATGTTCATTCGTACGCTTTTTTATAATCACGATTCCGAACGCAGTTAACCCCCTTAAGGTATCCGACTACGTTCGGAACCGTGATTTTAAAAAAGCACATAAATGGATACTTTTCATGATATTTAGTGTCATTTAGATTAAAATACATGTATAAAATTGTTTAAGAACGACTGACAAAAAATTATTTAAATAAAATATTTCGGCAAAAATTAACTTAGAATAATCTTTTTTTTAAAATGTTCTCCTTTTGTGAAAAATGCTTCTATTATAATAATATTTTGCCTGTATATAGCTCAGACCTCTTTACAGAGGCTCAACTATGATTTTTGAAAAATTAACATTATTTTCAGAGTTACAACCATTTGAAATAATTGTCGGCGTTTTTTTCTTAAAATTGCTTTCCTCTGTTGCCGTAAAACATAGATAAACCCACTTATAAGTTATATATTTCAAAAATTCTAGTTGAGCCTCTGCACAGAGGTCTGAGCTATAAACAGGCAAAATATTATTATAATAGAAGCATTTTCCACAAAAGGAGAGAATTTCGAAAAAATATTATTCTAAGTTAATTTTTTGCCAAAATATTGTATTTAAATAAATTTTTTTGTCGAAATGTGTCCTTAAAACAATTGTATACATGTATTCTAATCTAAGTGACACTAAATATCATGAAAATTATCCATTTATTCGCTTTTGCAAAATCACGGTTCCGTACGTATTCGGATACCTTAAATAAATATAAATGAATGAAAATGAAAAAAAATAAGTATTGTAGATTTTGGAGAAGAACACTCTAGAGAGTTTAATAGTATATTTTAAAAACTTTTTAAGATTTACTTTGTGTGTGTAAGTGAAAAATAGCTTCATTATCAAGAACATAAACTTTTCAACCCGCCATTTGTTAACATTATTAATTGTATTTACACACTCGAATCAAAGCTCTCCCAACGTGAATTTCAGTTATTTTGGTACTATTTCCCGCCGTTGTTTTATCTCGCAGTTCGCCGATCGATAGCTTCCCCAGATTTCTACCTCACCGGATGAAAAACGGAAGGTGCGCTGTGATTGGCTGATCGGGGAGAAGAGTGGGAACATTGTTTTCGTCCCAGGTCTGTTGAATCTGATCAAGCGCGACGGAGGATAACTGTTGAATCCGCCGGCTCCCAGGTAAGAGGGGGTGAGTTCTTTGTTCACAGGAGGGTGAAGGGGCAGTCAGATTACAGTCTGTCGGTGAGGTAAACTTTCTTTGTGATTTTAGTTTGGAAATTTGCTATTCACGTGATAGAAAGCTCGACTCGCGTTGGCGATGATTTTCTTCGGTATTCAGCGTAGACATCATTCATATGTACGACATGAAATGGCGCGCGTCACCATGTTAACGTGCGTAATGTAAGGAGAGCAGAGCTCAAATACCTGTACATCAGAGCTAATATAACAATTTTTGTATCCTACTATAAAGATAAAGCCCGTGCTGCAGCTTTTTGCCACTGAGTTTCATCCCGACAAATTTCATAGAATTTTTTGTGAGAACCAAATATTTTCCAACTGTTAATCTTAAATCGACCACTTTACAAAGTACTACACTGCGCACACATTTATGAGAGTGAGGAGATCGGTTTGAAACATGTCCCAAAGTGAAACGCATCCGTCCCAAGAAGATTTCGAGTACCTCTGTGACGAGTGCAGAGAACAGAAGAAGAAGCACACGCGAAACCATCGGGTATCTTCCCTGGAGTCCTGCTTCGAGTGTAAATTCTGCAACAAGTCCTTCAGTATGGGGTTCATGACGAAGAAAATAGAACTCCGCAACAATAAATCAAAGAGACCTCTCACGTGCGAAGAATGTAAGAAAACATTTAAGACTAAATTATTTCTGAAATATCATTTATTTGAACACAACAACGAGTGGCCTTGCTGGTGCTCGACTTGCAAAAAGGGTTTCGTGGCCCCCTATTTTCTGGAAACCCACATGCGCATCCACAACAACGATCTAAAATTCGAATGCAGTCTCTGCCCTATGAAGTTTTCGTCTCAGTGCAACCTGAAGAAACACCGCTTCTCTCACTCTGGAGTTCTAAAGAATTGCGATGTATGCTTGCAAGGATTCAAGTTCGAGTCCAATCTGAAAGATCACATTCTCAGGCACATAAAGAAGGAAGAGATAGAATTCCATTGTACACGTTGCAATTCCACCTTTAAAAGTCAATCCGACCTGGACGAGCATAATCAGCTTCATTTCAACAAATGCAAATGGAAATGCGAGGTGTGCTCGAAAAAGTTCATGTGCGAAAAAATATTAAAAATGCATATATGCTGCAATCACCAAAAACAGCAATTTCAGTGCAGTGATTGCGATTTCAAGACTAAATACGAGTCCAGGTTGGATAAACATAGTCTAACTCATGCTGGGATATTCGCACACAAATGCGAAATATGCTCTAAGGGATTTGAACACAAACCAGAATTGAAACGGCACATGATTCGATATCACACCAAAGAACGGAAATTCGAATGCAATACCTGTGATCTGAAATTTAAATGGGAAAGTAGCCTTAAGACTCATAATCTAATGCACACGGGAGAAGGCAAATACAAATGCGAAATCTGCTCCAAGAGTTTTGGATACGCATCCGTGCTGAAAGTGCACATGAAGACGCACAGGAAAGAACGCTACCATGACGACCGCCAATTACAATGCAGGGATAGTAATGAATGTTCGAAACTACGCACTCGCTTGAAAAACCGTGATTCTCAAACCAATAATATCCTCGCGAACTCTGAAGAAGTTGTTGACGACCCTGCGCCTGAGCATACTGAAACACAATCATTTCAATGTGATTTGTGTAACTATGAGTGTGAGTCTGAAGCAGTCCTGGAACAACACAAACAAATGTACCATCAGGCAATTATGACGTTGGTAGTAGATCCAGATAACAACGTGCTCCTTCACCCGGGTTATCTTGTGGCTCAAACAATCCATGTTCTCGCACACTCTGTTGCCGACCCCACCCCGGAACTCACTGGAACGCAGTCACTTACATGTGATTTGTGTGGCTGCGAGTGTGAGTCTGAAGAGTTCCTCGAACAACACAAACAAATGAACCACCAAACATCTCAGACGATTCATACCAATCCAGAGGGAATGGCTTAAAATGATCATCTTATTCGGATTTAAGTTATTAAAATACTCAGAACATGTCTCACTACAAAGCAACGCGAGGTGATGCACCTCGTAATTTTGAACCATGACCAGGCGACGAGAACTGAGCAACCACATTACACTAACTACCACACTACACTAACTGGAGGACATTGACAGATTTAAAGTGCATCAGCCTCCTCTACACGAAAACTCTTCGATGAAATGTGGAAGATATTCTGGGGAAAGACGTATCAATCTGAACTATTTGAAAATCTACTTTATATGCTTCAATCGATAAATGATCTCCAAATATGTGTATTTCCACCCAGTATCTAATGTTTTTTTCTTGAACGGGCTAAATTTACGGGGGTCACATGATAAATGCAATAACATATTCTCCATTGAATTCAAAGCTGCCATCAGTCTTGTACTTGTTATACTTGAAAAATTCAAATACAATTCCAAATTTGATAAAATGATTGATTAAAGTTGGTCAAATATTCAAATTCTTCTCAAAAAATTTTAATTTTTTTTTTAAATCTTACATTATGCCTGTATATTTAAAACAAGTGTATTTACCGATGTGAGTTATTATTGCTAACGTACTTTTTCGAAGAAATTTTCTGCAAAAAGCAAAAGTTGGCAACAGCAAAACGAATGAACTGATTGTCTGGAAACTTGCGATTGCATTTATCATGTGACAATGACGTCATGTGAATTAAGTCCTTTGAATAATCTTGACCAGTGGTCTTCAAACTTTTCCATCTCATGGAACCCTTAGAAGGTGTTTTCAGTGAACCAAACACACACACAAAAAGTAGAAGAATATATCTTAATTTGTAGATTAACATGTTATAGACACTTTATACAAAAACAATTAAAGAAAAAAAATTGTATTCTTTATTTATAAAAAGTGTAAGATAAATTTAATATAATTTATTCATTATTAATATTAATTTATGCTTAAAGTATCATCTACCCATGCATTACATTTAGTAACTGGGATATATGTGCATGCATTTTTTGCACGAACCGTCGTAGAAAAGTCTATTGAAATTTTATCTGCAGTAGCATTTCATATTTTGCATTTAACTTATTTTCATATTTTTTTTTTTCTTTTCATACATTAAAAATATTTTTCACAATTTTCTTCGAAAAATGGTAGGTATTCCTCTCGAGTTCGTTTACCCCTCAACATGTCATAAAACGTGAATATAATTTAAATCACTTTTGTCGAGCTTAATCCTTTTCCAAAGTATCTCTTGTAATCAGTGGCAAAAACAAGAGGGGGAACCTCCCTTGTTCGCCACTGTGTGGCCCGTTCGCCCCCTTGTTTTCGGAATCCCCAAAGCGCTTGAATTTTTTTTCAAGTGATTATAATCTTATGTAATAATACGTAGAATTCAATTAAGTATTTGTTATTAATAAGTAATTTTATTAACTAATGCTAATTATTTGTTCAATAAGTAACTTTTTACTGTCTTTTGTTCCCGATAATCGACAAAAGCAAAAAAATATGTTGGATGACTTATTGAAGCATGATACGAGAATGGTGGACTTTCGACCCCCGCACTCGAAAAATCCTGTGTGCGCCACTGCTTGTAATAATACCCAAATTTACGAATGCAAAGAAATAAAAGTTACAGGAAATTATTTAAGAGAGGGGCTGTCCATTGCAGAATTTCTAAGGCCGCCTCATTAGGAAGTGTGACCCCGGTTGAGAAACTGCGTTAGATACTCATGGTCAAACAAATTCCATAAGCAACAGGAATCCAGATTGCATGCATATTTTTATATTTTCTTTTCGTTGTTTTTTTTATTATTATTTCCTAATTTTGATGCATGGAGCCCCTAAGTATGTCTCGTGGAACCCTAGGGTTCCAATGAGCACAGTTTGAAGACCATTGATGGGGAGAGCTTTTTTAAGCATCGGCTAAAAAAATTTTGGTTGACCGATATTATTTTATCTACAATAACAAGAAACAGTATATTTTGGAATTTATTTGCACTAATATAATAAGTATTGTAAATATTTCTCTCTCTAGTCCTTTTTAACCATTTATATAACTCCGAAACTAAATAGACATATTTTAATAACTGTATGCATATATAAGGAAAGTTTTATTTTTAAAGCATGAAAAGTTTTTTAAATTCATTTTCATATATATAAATATATTGTCTATATTTTATACATGCAGAAAATATTTAAATTTCTATGGATTTTTTCTTCATGTACACTACTTCAACAAGTAATTGAATTCATTTTTTTAAGTATATATAAATTAAAATTTTGTATGGGATTGTTTCCACAAATTTGGTCCGATGTCCGTAGTTTGCCCATCAGTGGTGTGGAACATAAGGACAAAATGAAAAGAATGTGTTTGAACTTAATGCGACTCTGAACTGGTTTTTTTAAACTTTTCATTCCTTGTGAAATTTATTGTTATAGTTTATTACATTTGAAAAGGGCTTCTATACAATATTTGTTTTCCCTTTTGAATGAATTATTAGTGAATATAAAGGGTATTTTTTAAAAATATGGAATAAAAAATGTTATGCAAAATTTTATAAAGAACAATTTTAGCCTCCAAGTTCCTAACATATTTTGTAAATATTTCTAAGAGGGAAATTGTTACAATGAAATTATGAAACTGAATCCCAATGTTAATATATATAAAATTTGAGACATATATTCTTGCTATCAAATGTATTTTTCTTGTTTTGAAGAAATTGTGATTATGTTTCCGGTGTTAATTTACTTTATTGGCGACACTAGACAATAATTCGAGCCAAATTCGTTGTCTTAGGACAAATTTCAAGGGTAAAAATCGTTTGACCCAAAATTATGCCAAGAAAAAGCCAAATGACGAGGAGAAAGTTCTCGAGACAAACATGGTAGCCTCACAACTGTAGTAAAATTCTTATATAATGCCATAATATTTTAATTATTCATTGAATTTGTGATTGCATATGTAGATGGATGGACGATCCTCATAATTTTTGCGCGAATTTTGCTTTAATCCAATACGAATGAAAACAGAAATGGATCATTGATAAAATATATTTTTGTAAATGAAGCTCACATTGCGTGTATAAGAAATAACCAGGAGCAGTTTTTAGTAGTTACAAGGATAGTACCTTGGAAAATAACGAATCGTACTTTTTGTTCACGTCCGAGTACCTTGGATTATGTTGTTCACAAATACAGTGCTTCTCAAACTTTCAATACTTGCGATTCAATATTCAATCCTAATTTTCATCGCGCCCCCTCCATACAATAACAATGTATTGAATAAAATAATTTTATACTTTGATGCTAAAGCTACAAAACGACTTTAACCTCTTAAGTACCACCGGCGTATATAAACGTCTCGCTTAACCAAAACGTTCATTTCCACGGACATGTGTGCATGTCTTTCCGAAGTACGATCTTTTCTGTTCACTGCTATCCATAAAACTATTCCGAAGACTTTGGAAAGCAATAAAATGACCTTGACAGTCTTTGCGAAGGAATTACCGTAAAAAAACCGGGGTATAACACGCACCTATACTTTCAAGCTGAATTTTTTAATTTTTTGGGTATATTCACCGTATAAAAAGGGGCACCTCCTTTTTTATGAAGAAATCTGAAATATTTGTTTTGTTAAAAGGAAAAATATGAAATGCCTATTTTTAGGCAAAAAGTATGAAATAGGTTTTTATTACATACTTTGCCTAGGTATTGTATGAATGCCTAGGCATTCTATAGAATGCCAAATGCTATTTAGGGAAAGTATGAAAAAGGTCCTAATAAGGCTATTTTATAAAAAGACGTGCATTCCTAAGAAATAAAAATGTTAAGATTAGAAAAATAATAAGAGTGCCATTAAAAAAAATGCAAAAAAACGTAAAGAAAAAATGAAAGTTGTACCGAACAAGATTATTGTCTTTTCTTATTAAGGGGACTTGTCATTTTTTGAACAATTATTTTTTATTTATGTTTTTAAAAATTTTTTAGCATTATATATAATTTTTTATTAAGAAAATAATACAGATAAAATTTTTGTAAATTATTCCCCAAATTTAAAAAAAATTGAAATTTTAAAAAAAAATAGGGAATTTTTTAAAAAAAACTTTTTGTATTTACTAATTATTTGACCTGAAATTTTTTGTAACTTTCCCCAAAAATGTCTTAAACAAATTTATGAATGATTTTACAAAACTTAATTTGTTAGAAAAAAAAATAAAATTTAGATATGCATGCTAAAATTCAACGAAAATACCAAAATCTCCCCCAAAAAAAAAGTAAAGTTTCGCACAAACGAATGCCTGATTTTGTTACATTGCATTATACATAAAAAAACCCGGGGAAAAAGCCGGGGTGATTATTTATTTATGGAAGGAGAAATTTTTTTAATGCGAAAAAAAACAAAGGATGAACCACTGTTGCTTGTAATTTAAAAATAATTATTATAAGCTTAAATAACATGAAATACCCTCTTTAAAATAAACCTTTTTTTTTTAAAAAAATCACTTTTAAATTTTTTTAAACATTTTTTATCTCCCTTTTTTTAATTCAAAAAGAAAAAGGGTTTGAAAAAAATTTTCAATTGAAAATTTTTTTTTCCCAACTTTTTAAATTTTAAGGGAAAAAATATGATAATTAAAAAAGGAAATAATAAAAAAAATAACCTTAAATAAAAATTTTAAAACAATTTTAAAAAATAAAAATTTTTAAAGGTCCAAAAGTTCCTTTTTAAAAAAAAAACCCTTTTTGGTTTTTTAACCCCTTTTTAACTGTTTTTTTCCCATTTTTTTAAAAAAAATTTTTTTTTTATATTTTAAATTTTAAGTTTTTAATTTTTAACTTTTAAAAATTTATTTAAAATTAAAAAAAATTTTCTTTGATTTTTAAATTTTTGGGGAAATTTAAAAACCAACTTTTCCCCCTCCCCGGGGTTATCCAGTTATATTGCCCCATTTTTTTAATTTGGGAAATTTTAAAATTCTTTTTAAAATCATCATTTTGGGGGTTTTTTGTTTGGGTTTGAGCGGGGGTTTTTTGGATTTTGGTACCCCCCCCTGGTGGGTTTGGTTTGCTGTGGGATCTTTCTCCGGGGGAAATTTAAGGTTCCCGGGGGTGGATAATTTCGAAATCGGGGCCAGACCGGACTGGATTCGATTGCCCCCCTATGAGTTTTTCAAAAAAAAAAAATTTTTACCCCTTTGTCCCCCCCTTTCCCTCCCCTTTACTGTTTAAAAAATTTAATTTTTACCAAAACCCTGAATTTTGGATTTCCGAGGGGGGAAGCTGGGGACCTCGGCCCCCCCGGGTTTTCCCCCCCGGACGCTTTTTTCCCAAAGCAAACCCCGACTAGCTCATTTCATTTTTCACTGAAACAGTTCGGGATGTAATAAAATCACTTACTATCTTTAAATGGAAATGACATTGAAGAGACGTTATTTTAAAATATTCCCAAAAATGCTGTCCGGGGAGGGGAAAACACTTGGGAGGTCAAGCCCTTTTATACTTCCGAACCTTTATACAGGTAAAAAAAAATACTGGAGCTATGGGGAATTTAAAAAAATTTTTAAAATTTTTTAAAATTGTTTAAAAAAGTGAAAGGGGGGAAAGGGAAAGGGGCTATTTTGGGATAAAAAATTTCAAATTTTTAAAAGCCTTGGAGAAAAATCGAATCCCCGCCGGTGCGGTCGACCAAGGTAGCATAGGGTTCGAGTTATTAATGGTGAAGCCCCCGTGGGGGGAAAACACCGGAGGGGCCACCCCACGTAAGGCCCGCATTCCCCGGAAAAAATAAGGGACCTCTAAAAAACAAGTCCCGCTCAATTCCCCCGTGGGGGGAAAAATTTTTTAGACCCCAAAAGGATTAACATGGGAACATGATATTTTTGTGCTTAAGCCCTCAAGTCAAGTTTTGACTGGGTGGGTTTTTCGACGAGTGGAAAAAATTGGTTCAAATCTCAAGTCCGGGCACCCCAAACAGGAGCCAAAATATTGTTGGGAAAAAAAATTTTTTAAAAATTTAAAACAATTAAAAACTATGTACGGAAAGCCCCAAGGAGCTTTTTAAATTTAAAAAACTGGGAAAAGCAGTTAGAGGGGGGGATCGAAAAGAGCCGGTTCGAATAGACTGTGAGGTTTGTGAGATAGTGGCCAAAAGCTGTAGAGGGGGGAATGCACCGAGGGGGGGGTGTCCCCGCAGATCCTAACTTTTAACAAAAGTTAATTTCGATCCCCCCCAATATGAGTCCCCAGCACCAAAAAATGGATATTTTTTTTTTATTTCCCCTTATCATTTCACTAAAACAGTTTGGGGGTTTAACTAATTTACTTTTTTCCCAAAAGGAAAAGACAAAGAGAATTTATTTTTAAATCCCTCAAGAATCTCCCCTTTTTAGGGGTTTTTACGAAAACCCCAATTTTTCATCGTTTTCCCCCGCGACATATAGGGGGCCCTTTTTGGGGTAAAAAAGGGGATTATTTTCTCCCCGCCCAAACAAGGGTCGGGACCAAAAAAAAAGTCATTCCCCTTTTTGCCTCCCCCCCCACCAACGACTCCCCGTTTATTGCTGTAATTTTTATACTTTGCCTTTTTCCCTTTGGCCTTTATAGGCCCAGGCAATGAAAAAAAAACATTTCATACATTGCCGGTTAGTTTTAGGGCATTCTATAGAATTCCTTTTACTTTGCCGGTAACCATGTTTTTTGCCCATTTATTCGGGGGTATTATCCCCCGACCTTTTAAAAAAAAAGTGTACCTTTTAGAATAGCAACTTTAGCCCTCAGGTGTTGATGGATTAAAAGGGAAAACAGATTATTACTCTTTCCACGAGTACTTCGTTAGTGTAATTAATTCGATTTGTCAGACAAGTAATTTATGTCTATTCATTTTTATGTTCGATTAGTAAACCCCTTTTTTCCTGTTTTACCCCGGGGTAAAAAAAATATATATATGATGGATTTAAAGAAATTTTTTTATATATATATATATATATATATATATGAAAGTAAAAAACCAGCTAGGGAAATAAAAATATAACAACGGAGTGAGCGGAATAAATATGTTCAATATTTTCACCTTCTGAAATGGATGTAAATTTATTTCATTTTTAATATATAGACCACTTTGGGAATCACTGATTTAGACAATTCTGTTTCTTAATACGCAAATTAGAAAGGCAAAGTTGCGCGAATATTTATTCCTGATTATTTATAAAAGATTGGCTACATAAAAGGATACTAGTATCTTAGTAATTTATAGTTATGTATTAAATTTTATTTTATAGCATTTTTTATGTCAAATAGAAACAAAATTATCTTCCTAATTTTAGGTAATAAAGATTCGTATTAGTTTTATTTTTTGGCTTTTATATTTTGGATGTACTTTAAACCTTAAAAGCATTTTTCTTTTGGTGTTATCCCCATTTTAAAGTACTATAATACTAAAAATCCCCTCTATAGTGGGTTTATCCATTGGGCCGGGGGGGGTGGGGGGGGGCTCAGGGCCCGGCGGTTTTGGGCCCTTTTCCTCCATTGAGATTTTATCTAAATTTTCATAAAGTGAAATATTTTTTGGTCAATTGCAACACGTGTTTATTTTCCCTCACGTGCCCCCATTTTTGTTTTCTCCGAAAATTCATGCCCGCTTTATATTTTCCAAAGTGAAAAACCCAAAAAAAAAGCTATTTTATCCAGTGTTTAAAACAAAAAGAAAGAAAAAAGCCATTGTGTTCTAAAAGGCTATCTGCCCACAGAAGTCATATAAATAATACGCGCTTCACAGAGCATCGTTTTTAAAATGTAATTTTAGAGTTCAATTCGAAGAAACTCCCTTATGAAAAAGAAAAGAAAAAAAACATTTCACCGAAAGGGGGCGGCCCGAATTGGGGGGGGAGACTTTTGGGCCTGAAGCCCCGGGTTTTCCCCCGGGAAAATAGATAGACGCCGATTGCTTCCCGCTTTCAGACTTCACAAAAAAACCGTCTCTCTCGCGGCTCACTCCAAAAAGAAAGGCTTCTTCGGAAGAAAAAAGTGTTTTTGTGTGTTGTTCGGAATTCAAAACGGGGGGTGGAACAAAGGAAAAACAGCGTGTTGTAAAAGAAGAGGTCCCTTTTTAAAAAAAAATCATAAAGGGGGGAAAAAAAGGAGATTCGTCTGTTGAATGCTAAAGAATAAATTCCAAACACTTTTCGGTGTCAAAATATTTATATCATATTTTTAACTTAATAGTGTATAGAGAGAATGTGTCGTTGAATCATACCAATAATTTCTCTTTTGATTCATGATGATTTCACAATATGTTAAAGAACCAGGTATATATTCAGAACACATTTTTAAATAGAAACTTTTCCAATATTCACAAAAATCTTAAATTTGTATGTATTGTAGTCTGCCATTCTGTATTTTTTAAATTCAGAAATTTTTAATAAATACACAGTTTTCAACCTCTAAACATGCTAAGATTACTTTCATGAAATATTTAAGAACGAAACTTAAACTCGATACAACTTTTCCGGTACAAAACTTCTCAAATAATAATAAAATATTTTGATTTTGTGTGCTATCCTATAGAGAGAAATATATCTTATAATATTACTCATTTTCGTCTAGATCACAGGGGTGTCCAACACGCGGTCCCCATGTGGCCCGCCAGTACGTAAATTGCGCCCGTCGACTTTTTTATTTTAAAAATTTAAAATTTTTTAAAATTTTTTAAAAATTTTAAATTTTTTTATTTTGAAATTTATTTGAGGAGAAATTTATATATATATATAATGTATTTGCATGTTCTTGTTTTAAAATAAATCCTTTTTTATTAAAAGAAATGTCCTTTAGATTAAAATAGATTTATATTTTATCAAACAATTACATTTGATTTTACTATAGTAAATTGCTTTTTTAATAAATTTCGAATTGTGCATTATGCATATCCTTTACTATGGATGGTACATGATTCGTGTGTGAGACTTTCATTTCTCCTCCACATTTTCTGTTTGGAGTGCCCAAAAAGCAAGAGGCAGTCAGAGATGTTTCTTAAAGTTTAAAAAATATTCAAGACGGTTAAAATAAAGGGCAATGTATACTTAATCATTTGTGAATGACAGCACAATTAAATTTCACTAATGAGCAACGAAATATCACTTCAAAAGGAACACCGTAATTTTCAAGAAAATGGCAACTGTAATATTTTAAACATTATTTGATCATTACATTATTATATTATGTAAGCATTATTATACTATCTATGTCTGTATACATGAAAAATAATGAAAACAATAATACACTGCTGGCCACCGTAAATGCAACACCCTGAAGGAAGCATGCAAATAACATGAAATTTACAACTTGCATTAGCGGAGATGAGATATGCAAATGATTAGAATTTCAGCGCAGACACACATCACGCGCGCCTGTGGCGCCACCTCAAAGTACTATTTAAGGCATGGAGATTTCGATGATTTCAAGTTCGGCAATTGTGTTTTTCTTGTGGTTTTTCCAAAAAACGATCAGTTATGTCTCGTA
>BMAV01011683.1:151625-184486 GCA_019973955.1 Trichonephila inaurata madagascariensis | reverse complement strand
CGAATGCTACACCAAAGATTCCCCAAGAGGATTAGTGAGAAGATTCCATCACACAGTTCCAAGGGTACCGTGAGTCGAAAAAGTTCAAAGATTCCTGGAGCACTGGATTCAACAATAGCGAGCAGCTGCTCTGCCAGTCATCTTTCAGAAAATTAAAAAAAAAATAGGAGGAATTGGAAACCTCTCTTTCTTGGAAGCGTGGTTTCATCCGTGTCTCCACCACGGAGACGGCAGCTGTTTCGTCATCAATGACATCACAGCCCTTCTCTGCGCCGCTATTTTTCCCGGTAAAAACGGAAAGTTAGACGGGGCGGTAAGCATTCAACACGTGTCTCAGAGGCGGGATGAAGCCCTCCGCGTCTACCTTTACAGTATTTCGGGGAGAAATCTTGGCTTCATACTGCAAAAAGGATGGGGGAAGGGGTGGGTCCTTTCCGCTTTCAATCATTTTATCCAGCACTTTTGCGCTCTAAAGGGGGTTGAAAGCAGTGTTGCCAGATCGTGCGATTTTTCACGAATTTTGCTAATTTTGAAAACTTTTCGCTACTTTTTTTTATCCTTTTGCTACTTCGCGAATTTTGCGCTGCTACCAAGGGCGTAGCTACCGCCGTGTCAATGATACAGGGCCCTCAAGCTACAGGGACCCCAACATGTATAAATACAATCCAACCAACAGGGTTATCTTATCTGATAAAGGTCCCCGAAGGAATTTGGATACAGGGCCCACTCAGAACTAGCTACGCCAGTGGCTACTACACTTGATGTGGTCTCTCTACTTTTTGCTACTTTCAACCACACATAAAAGTATTGGAACAAGTTCGAAAAAATGACTTATTTCGGAAAAATCACCCAAAAAAATCTGGAGACTTTAGCCGTCAATGAAAGCATGAGGAAACTCCGAAACGCTGAAAGAAGTTGATTTTGGATATGTCTTTTTGAATAAACTAACACACAAGCAAAAGTAAAATAACTTCTCCAGAAACAAAAACAGAAATCTATCAAAGATGTCATAATTTTCTCAAGACTTCATGTGAGCAACTTTTAAACCGAATCCCTTCAAATTATATAACTTTAAAAAAGGTAAATAATTTTTACCCTCATATTTTTTAAAATTTAAATCGTCCTTTTCTTGATCCCGCTTTTAGAATTAGCAGACCAATTTAAATTGGATGTTGAGAATCAATAGAGAAAAATTTTTAACACAGTTGAAGGATGTTTTTCTTCCAGAATCTGAGCTTATAGATGAGGGAGCATTATTTTGGTATCACATTTTTAATATAAAAGACGCAGTTGAAAATCCGATTTTAAGAGATTTGGCTACATTTGCTTTAAAGCTTGACAGCCTACTCATAAGTAATGCCACTGTGGAAAAGGTATTTTCGAGAGCGACGTCAACAAAGACAAAAGTAAGGAATCGAATGTGCCTTGAACTGTCGAATTCAATTCTCAGAATGAAAATGACTTTGGGAGAACGAGGACTGAGTTGATTTTATTTCATCATCACAAAAGCTTCAATATAATTCAGAAATTTGTACAAAAGACACAACAGATCACGATTTTGAGCAGGAAGAGAATTTGAATGTATTTTAAATAATTAAAGCATTTTAACATATTTTTTTTAAACAGTTTTACAAAATTAAAAAAAAATTATATTAATGAATTACAAGTGAAAATCGATTCACTACTTTGTAGCATAAGTTTCTGGCAACTCTGCTTGAAAGTATTAACTAACGTTGCACTATAATGCAGCACGAGGGCAGTCTTCGCCATTTTGACCCGCGGTCAAGTGAGGAGGACGACACTTGAACTGACCGCCCATCGCCGGCCATGAATTCGTCGCCATAACCACTAGGCTTCTACTCACAGAACCTTTAGAACAGAGATGGCGAACCTTTTTGAGACGTGGGTCAAATTTTGTTCATATTTTTTTTAGTACTAGCTCGTGGGTCGTTAATGCCCATCTGCACCAGAGTTAAGTTTAAAATTTTTTCACTGAGTATTTTTAAAACTAAACATCTTTAAAATTCAATTGGCTTAATGAGTAATAATGGGCGTGGTTTGACGATCTAAAAATTTTTAGTGGGATTAAAAATTCTCAAGTGTTTGTTGCAAATGGCAATACGTGTTTGAATAAACAAGGAGTAATGAAAATTACATACAATATATATTATGAAATATTATTTATTAGAGTGTGTGTAACTAAATTGATTATAAAATATTTAATGAGAAATCTGTTGCTGTTTATTTTCAGATAGTTATTTTATATTAGGTTCATATTTCGTATTCATTAGTTTAACGCATTTCGCAGTTAATTCCCAGCCAAGTCTATTTCAGTTAGAAGATTTTACATAATTCATTGACGAAGACAATTTTTCACACAAATATGTGGACTATTTTGTAATTGAGGAAAATATTCCATAATTTTCATTTCCAAATCCTTAGTAAAGATGTTGTTTCGTGATGAATATTTTAATATTTTCAAACATCATTAAAACAATTAGTCCATGCCCTTGAGGTTCTTTATTCAGTTCATTCAAATGCTGAGTGATGTCGCATGAAAACATTAAATCATTTAGCAATAAGTTCACTGTATTTTGTGTATTGTTTTACATATGTGTAAAAAATATTTTGCATTAAAAAAAAAGATACTTTTTTAAAAAATGGTACCTAAACATAAGTATATATTACGTTCTCAAAAATTATGTATTACTTAAATTAAGTAGGAAAAAAAAATTTTTGAACTAAAAAGTTATTTTTATAGTTCTACAGAATAATTAAATTATCTTTATTAAGAACACAAAAAAAATCTAAGCTCTATTGGAAATTTTAAAAGATATATGTCTCATAAACACAAAGGGTCTTAATTTTGGCATTTTATTTTTTCGAGCATGTCCTGGTTCCCTTAAGCATATATTAGAGCGTCATCCACGAATTCCTCTCGTTTTGCTTCCAATACGTATTTTTTGAGCACGTATAATAATAAAGCACGTATTTTTTGAGCACATTGACGGATACTTAGTCCCTAATTTTAGTCCCTAATTCTGAGCATCATTGACTTCACATAGTACCGGTTGCCAGAAGCCTAAGTAACATAAAAATGAATGAGATTGCATAGCGACTAATAAACTTCCTGCGCCTGTGTGTGTATTAAATCTTTCTCTCGTTTTCGTCACTCGGGCGCGATTTGAAGTTTGAAATATTTTTTGAATTTAAATATCACCGTGCTTGTGACGCCGCCCCTTTTCGTATTCCACCCGGGGCCCTGGCCCCTCTGCTCCCCACACGCTTCACCACTGATCGGAAAACGGGTACATTTTAAGTTTATGAAAATGTTTTTTGATGTAAAAAAAAAAAAAAAAAAAATCCAGTGTAATCTTTCAGTTGCTAGTTAGAAGAGTGGGTGGCCCACAACAGCTCAAACTTCATTGGATTTACGAGATCTGTGGCCTTATTGTAACTTCGAAATACGTCGTTGAAATACAATCAATCAAATTACGCTTAATTATTGGTAAGACAAAATTAAATTTTTATTTAACAAATACTTAAGAGTTTTCATGATGCAATTCTGTGGTATTTTATTAAATAAGAAGTGAAAAACATCTTTCATTTCATTAAAGGGTTAGTGAGCGCTATAAAGCAACATGAGGGCTATTGGCGTAGGACATCGTCATTTTGAACCATGGTCAAGTGACGAGGACAACATCTGAGCTGATCCTCCCATTCTCAGACTACCATGTCCCGACTACCGGAGGACATTAAATTTCGAGATTTAAGTGCATCATTCCCTCTACACGGCAGGTCTTCAGTGGTTTCAAGATTCGAACTTGCGACACGCTGGCCACGAATTGGGGACCATGACCACTAGGCTACCATGGCCACTTTGTTTTGCTCCATATTCCACAAGACCCATAAATATGACTTTTATTTTGAATTGTAAAGTTTTATAACTTTATGTATTTGCTTAAAAATGTAACTTTAGAGTACGTATTTTCTTAAAATGTATCAAAAAAAGTAATAAATATTTAATTTACATGTGTGTGTGTGTAAATATATACCATATTTATTCAAATTTCAGCCGCGCCCTAAAATTCCAACACAATTTTGTGAAAAAATAAAAAGCAGCGTAAAATAATTTATTGATATCTACAAAATTTTTAAAAAAATTAAATTGAGAACTGATAAGGTCAAGAATCAATATGCAAAGAACTTTAAAGTACATACATGAGTCTGTCATATCAGAGGGACCCAAACTTTTTTGCCTCATCGACGCCACATTTTTCGCTTTTAGGCGCTTGTCTAATATTAAATTTTTGCACATTCATCAACTTAAATGTGTTTTTAACAGCAGGTATACAGCTAATTACCTTTAAAAGTTTAAATTTCTAATATAGTGAAGTATAGTGTTCAAAACTTAAGAAAACGCTTGTTATTTAATTAAATTAAAATTTAATTAATGCATAAAATAACTGAGCAACAAACTAACTTTTAGTGGAAAGGATGAATCTTTGGGATGCAATAACATATTTTCTACATTAGGCATCATTCTTGTCAGGTTTAACCCTAAATATCTCCTCGGTTAGTAGTGTTCAGCCTTTTCTTTCTTTCTTTTTTTTTTTTTTTTTTTTGTTTTGTTTTGGAGATTGGCAAACACACTGAAACTCCTTCTCAATCGGAAAAACAATTTAAAACTTTCAAGATATTCCATAATTTGAGATAAATAACAGCAATATATATATATATATATCTTTTTAAAGCCAAAATAGAGTTAACATCCGTTTCAAAACTGTACTTTCAAGATTTTCGTTAGTGCCTATTCCTACTGCCTAGTTCTTGTAATGACATTTTTTTTTTGAATGCGACTATATTAATTCATTGTCTACTTTGGCATTACCATAGTTAAAGCATTCTCAAACCTAGTTTCAAAATCTGAAACAAAAAGAGCATTTAAATGTTGAACGTAGGATAAAACGTCTTTTTCCTGCCAGATTGTCTGCGACAATTGAGGAACTGGGAAAAAGCGCAACAACCAATATTATACTCCTTTAGTTTAATTCTGGCAAAAAACACTGAAATGAGGTCCTTGTTTTCATAAAATTTATACTTTTGCCTTGTAACTGCAAATTAACCTCATTAAACTTAGTAGATAAATGTGTTAAATACATAATTCTGGTTTCCACTTGATTAAATTTCCTTTTAAAATTAAAGTCACGATCTGGTTTAATGAGAGACACTATCGTAGACCCCCGTGTACACCTCATGGACCCCCAACTTATTTTTTCGCTGACGTAGACCCTTAGCAGGTCGTCATAGACCCTTGGGGATCGATATAGACCACTTTGGGAAACACTGTTCTATATATAACCGTCAGTATCATATTCAATTTCCCCCATTCAACGAATTTTTCCGCCTTCGATTCTAAGCTACACCCGATTTTCAATAGCATTAACATTGGGGGGAAAGTGTGGCTTGGATTCGAATAAATACGGTATTTGAAATATAGTTCGATATCCATATAATTTATGAAAATGGGGGGGAATCTAGAAGAACTATAAAATTACTTAGGTTTCATTAAAAATATCATATCTTATGCCCTTTCTTTAAAAACTTTTCACAATTTGGTTTAGAAAAATAATAATTTCGCAGTCAAACTCTTAAGATCAGCATTAACTATTGTTTTTATTCACACTTAGAGTAAAACTAGGGGGGAGTAAAAAAAATAAGATTTCTCATCAAATCTCAACTTTATAACCCCACATAACTTTTCCTCTTCCATCTGAAGAAAACCTTCCACCCTTGATCTCGGATTCGCCGATCGATATCCTGCCGCACGTCACCGAAACAAAAATGCAAGCTGCGCTCTGATTGGCTGACAGCCCAGAGGGGAGAGAGTGTGAAACCTGAGTAGAGTCGAACAAGACGAGGGCACAAACATGTTGAATCCGCTGGCTTCGAATGAAAGCGGGGAACCGGTTATTGTGAGAAGAAGGCTGGGGGTAGAGTCTGTTAGAGACAAATATGTCGCAGGATTTTCAAATTTGGAAGTAAATATTTATCTGCTGTTGACGAGATGGAAAGCCTGATTCTGTACGTTGAGTAAAGACATGGCGGCAGGGTTGTCTTTCTTGGTGATGAACATTTTCTCCAGCTTTCAGAGTAAGGCATCTATCGTAAGTACGCTTATAAATTGTAACGAAATCAGAGCTAAAAAGAAACTATACATCACAACAAATACAACTTAATTTATGTATTCTTCTATAAAGATTAAGTACGCGCCACGACTGCATTTCATAACTGAATTTCATATTCAACAGACTTTGTTGGGAGAAACAAATATTTTCGAACGTTCGTAAATTACCGCATCACGCACACGAGAGAGCTGTAGAGTTTCTATCGTTGAAACATTCTATGTTAAACATGTCCCAAAGTGAGCCGTATCCATCCCTAGAAGAATTCGAGTACATGTGCGACGTGTGTAGGGAGCAAGGGAAGAGGCACAAGCGAAACCAGCGGGTATCTTCCCTGGAGTCCTGCTTCGAATGCAAATTCTGCAAGAAACCCTTCAGTATGGGATTCGTGGTGAAGAAACCAAAACTGCGCAGAAAGAAGCCTCTGAAGAAACCTTACCCATGCGACAAATGCGAGAGAACATTTAGGACCAAAAAACATCTGAAATATCACTTACTTGAACACAACGACGAATGGTCTTGCTGGTGTTCGATCTGCAAAAAAGGTTTCGTAGCCCCCTGTTTTCTGGAAACCCACATGCGTTGCCACAACGACGATCTGAAATTCGAATGCAATGTCTGCCTTTTGAAGTTTCAGTCTGTAAGCGACCTAAAGGATCACCGTCTCATTCATGCCGGGGAATTAAAGTACAATTGCGAAGTGTGCTCGAAAGGGTTCGAGTTCGAATCCGATCTGAAACTGCACGTGTACAAACACGAGAAGGAGAAAGAGTTCCGGTGCACCTTCTGCAGTTCCGTATTCGAGAGTAAAACCAAACTGAATGAGCATAAGGTGTATCATTCCAATGAATACCAATGGAAATGTGAGGTTTGCTTGGAAAAATTTCAGTTTAAAATAGAACTAAAACTACACATGCGCTGTTGCCACAAAGACTGGCAATTTCAGTGCAGTGTTTGCGGCTTCAAGACTAAATATCAGCACAGGCTAGTCAAACACAGTCTCACTCACACCAGAATATTGGGATATAAATGTGATAAATGTTTTAAAGGATTTGAATACGAGTCGGACATGAAAGAACACATGTGGCGCTATCACAGCGAAGACAGGAAAATTCAGTGCGCTGTCTGTGATGCGACTTTTCAATCTGAAAGCAGTCTGAAGCTTCACAATCGCATTCACAGCGCAAAATACAAGTGCGATGTCTGCTCGAAGGGATACGGGTTCGCCTCCCTGCTGAAAACGCACATGCGAACGCACAGCCAAGACGAAGAGTTCCAGTGCACCGTTTGCGACTTGAAATTCAAGCGCGAGCCTGATTTGAAAAGGCACAGCTTAACCCACACTGGCGAATATGAATTTAAGTGTGAGGAGTGCGATAAAGGCTTTTTGTATAAATACGAACAAAGATTGCACCGTCTCCTCTATCACAGCAACCGCCTATTCGAATGCAGCGACTGCGAGTTCAAGACCAAATTTAAGAACAGCCTGAAACAACACAGAATGACCCACACGGGTGAACTCAAATATAAATGTGAAGAGTGCTCCAAGGATTTCACTCTCGAGTCGTTGCTGAAAAAGCACATGAACAAACACAGAGGTTTCGAATGCGCCATTTGCCCTTCGACGTTTAAACTCAAATCCCAGTTGAAAAATCACAGTCTAATCCACACCAATCAGTACAGATATAAATGTAAAGTGTCTCCCAAAGAACTTGCTAATGAATCAGGCCTCAACGATCACAAGCGCTTTCATGATGAACGTCGAGATCATCAATGCGATGTTTGTCTTTTAAAGTTCTTGTATAAACGTGATCTAACCAGGCATAAAGTAATTCACACCGATAAATGCGCATATAAATGTGATGTGTGTTCGAAAGTATTTCCAGACAAACGCAATATCAAGAGTCACATGCGTGTTCACTCGCAAAATCTTGGATCTCAAACCAGTGAGGAAGATGTTGACGATCCTAATTCAGGATATACTGGAAGACAGTCATTCCAATGTGATTTGTGTAACTATAAGTATGACTCCGAATTACTCCTCAGACAACACAAACAAGTTCGACATCAGACAATTATGATGTTAGTAACAAACCCAGAAATCGACGCGTACGTTCCACCGGGATATCTTCTTGCTCCAGCAATCCATATTCTCGCGCGCTCTGAAGAAAGAGTTGACAACCCCATCCCGAAATTCTCTGGAACGTAATAATTTCAATGTGATTTGTGTAGCAACAATAGTGACTCCGAATTATTCTTTGGACAACCCAAAGGGTCGCGATAACCTAGTGGTCGAACATGCGGTCGGCAAGTCGTGGGTTCCAGTCCTGGTACCCCACCGGATAGAGGCGGACCATACACATAAAAATTATCTGAGCTATTTGGGAGAGTGAGGGTTAAATGAAGGTCACACTATAAAGCAACACAAGGGCTAATGGCAATGGATTTCGTCATTCTGAGCTTCAGTCAAGGGGCGAGGACGACATTTGAACTGTAACCCCCTCTCCAAACTTCCACACGAACGGGAGGACACTGAGCTTCGTTAGATTTAACGTGCCTTTACACGGCAGATCTTCAATGGAGCCAAGACTCAAATCCGCGACATTCTGGCCACGAGTTCGTGACCGTAGCCAACAGGGTACCGCAGCCTCCCTGAACTATTGAGAAAGCTGCTGCAATTTGGAGATAATACTAATTTATCTCCAAATATTTATACTGCCATCCAGTCTCTGTTTTTTCTCGAATTTAATAGTTTAGACCAATGTTGGGCAAACCTTTTTAAGTGTGAGAAAAACAAAATATTTAGCAGACAAATATTATTTATTATAAGACTAATAATAAGAAAACTAAGAAATGGTACATTTTGAAATTTCTTTACCATTATACTATGAATAAAGTAGTTATTTTCTACATTTTTTGTTTTTCCGTAAGGAAAAATTATTTAAGTCTTATAGAAAATAAACATTTTAATAATTGTATGTGTATATTAGAAAAAAGTTACATTTTTAATATATGCAACAGTTTCTAATTCCTTTTTATATGAAGTAAAACAAATGTGTTTCCCATATGCAGAAAATATTTAAATTTCCATTAATTTTCTCACATATAAAAAGTGTAACATGCACTTAAATGAGTACTTTTAAATATTCATATGGAAATTTTGTATGCAATTGTCGCGAAATTGGGTCAGCAGGCCGCAGTTTGCCTATCAGTGGTGTGGATATAAGAACAAAATGAAATTGCTCAAAGAATGAGTTTGAACTCAATGAAACATCGACGTGATGTCAAATTTTTAGTCTTCGACAAAACATTTCTTCATCCATGAGGAATGTGCTTCAAAGTTGAACTGTGATTCTTACTTCGATACGGAACTGATTTTTAAACTTTTTTTTTTTTCGAATGAAAGTCAATGTTGATATTACATTTTAAAAGAATTTTTATATGAAAATCTGTATTTGTGTTTTGAAAGAATTATTATAGTAAATGTCATGTGCGCATATTTTAAAAAATGGAGTCAAAAATGTGTTTTATGCCAAATTTTGTAAAGAACTGCTTTAGCTACTTAGGTTTATATACGTACATATATATATTTCTAAGAATGAAATTGTTGCGATGTGAAATTTTGAAATTCAATTACAATATTAATATATAAAATGTAAAACATATTTTCTCATGATCGAATTCATTTTTCTTGATGGGATGACAAAAAGCAATACACTACGCCAGCGGTTCTTAAACTGTGGTCCACGGGTCCCGGAGGTCTCTAACGCCTTTCTTGGGGGGTTCGCGAAGGTCCCTCAATTAATGTTAACAATTAATGTTGTGTCCCTTTAACAGACTCTGAAAGGCTTTATGGAAGAATTGAGATACATTATCCTAGACTAGATCAGTGAATTGCCTCAAATAAAAAACTCTACTAGAACATGTACTTCGATCAAGAATATTAATTCAGTAATTTTTATTCTCTTTGAAATTAGAATTTTATATTTTTCATTAGATGTTTATTGTTTCCTTTAAGGGGTAAAAAAGAAGTATTAAAAAAATCTGAAGTAGCAAAAGCAGTCTTAGGATTATTAAATACTCTTTAAATCACTCTTGGGGGGGGGGGGTGCTGGGGGGCCGCGCGATGTCTGGCGAATGCATAAAAGATAATCACGGCGATCGAAAGTTTAAGAACCACTGCACTTTGCTTACATTTTCTGTGTAAGGTTACTTTATTAGTGACACTAGCCAATAATTCAAACCAAGTCCATTCATTGTCTTGTGAAGAACTTCCAAATGGAAAAATCGTTTGATCCCCAAATATGCCAAGAAGAAAACCAAACGAGGAAGAAACAGTTCTAGAGATGAACATAGCAGCCTCAAAATTGCCAGAAAATTCCAAAAATTGCTGTTCTATTTCAGTTATTTACATAGAGATAATAATGCAACAGTGGGTGCATAAAATATCTTTTCACGAATTTTATTTCAATCCAATTCATCTCATTGTAATAAGACATTTTTGTAAATTAAGTTCATTTTGGCTCAAAGCTGGCATTTGAGAAGAGATCGTGTAAATGTTCGGGGAGTTAAATGATAGCTTCTTGGCAGTTAATAAACGACATTCCTCTTTTGTACTTGCATTATTGTGTCCTTATAAACTGTAATTTTGTTTTTAAATATCTTTGCTCAATTTAAAGAACTATCTAAAGAAGAGTTTCGATAAATCCGAGCTACTGAGCTTAAGAAATAAATTTTACAGAGGAAGAGCCAGGTAGCAGCTTTTACAAACAAGTCACTTTACTGTGTATCTCCTTTATTAAAACGTTTATATTTCAGTTCACAATTCAGTATACGAACATTATTGTATATTGATTTCAATTTCCCCTAGTCCAAGTATTTCGATGGATACAAACCATCCCTGTATTTAGTAAAAGGGTTTCTTCCACTTCGAATTTATTTTGAATCTCTTCCTTTGTGATTAGCCAAACTTTTTTGGGAAGATATTTTCTCAGTTCTATTTTAATTTTTTAATAGATAAAAGGTGCAATTTTGATTTTCAAAGGTTAACAGACATTTTTACTGTAATGCAAAATTTAATATTGTTTACCCAATGAATGTTTTAAAATTTTTGAGACCAAATTTTATGAAATGTGATAATCTGCATGTTTCAATAAAATAAGATTTATTCTATAATGCATTATTTTTGTCCATTCTTCAATTATACAACACATGTGATGCTATACACATATTGTTCATTTCATTTTTTATTTCATAATTATTTTAAAGCTATTTAATCAGATTGAGAGAATATCATACAATCTAACATGCATTGCAATACATTTCGGTTTCACTCAATATAATTTTTAAAAGCGAAAATCTTTTTCCTCAAAGAGTTAATACATAGAGCAGTGGTCTTCAAACTGTATTTCAAGGAACCCTGGTGTTCTCTGAGTCAAAATAAAAATTAAAAAAGAAAACTATAAATTTGTATGCAAAATAGATCCATATTCTCTATGGAGTTTGACTAGAGCCGTATTTCCCAACGCACATCCCATGGGGGAAACTAAAAAACTAGTTTGGTGATGGACAGACTTTCTTTTTAGTTTATTTCTTGTGACTTTTATTATAATAAATAAATGAACATTTGAATGTTTTTTCTTTATTTGTACTACCTAGATTAGCAATATTATGTTTATGATCCCAGGTACTGCAAAATAATTTTATACTCATTTGTGCACAGCATTTTACAATAAACACCATTTGTGAAGAAAAAAAAATGCCTATAAGAGGACATCTTTAAAAAAAAACCCCTGTTAAGTAATTTCCCAGAGGAGAAAACCAAGCCTGCATGGACTAAGCATAAGGAAAAGGAACAACTTATCAACAGATTCGATGTTAAAATCTAAATTTAAGCAGGAACAGTTCCTCAATTCTAGGTTAGAAATATGTAGAATACACAGAAATTTTACATACAGTTACAAATACTTTAATGCCATTCTGAACAACAAATTTAGGTTAAAAATATTTCTCTCGATGTATTTGGCAACAAAATATAAAAATAAGCTAATGCAGAATATGAAATGTGACTGCAGATAGCTTTAGCAGTCCTAGACTTCAACAGTTTGCATTTAAAAAAAACTATTTTTTTAATTGCCTTTGTTTAAAGTACCTATTACATATTAGTCTATTTAAATATTATTTTAAGATACATTCTTCTAAGTTTAAAGTTAATTTGAATAAATGAAATTTAGAATGAAAAGTTTCTTAAACAAAATGATGTCCAAAAGCAGGGATGGGCCGAAATCTTCAAGATTAACTGACAGTATGCAGACTAAGTCTTCTACTGACTATAATTATGAGAACTAACTTTGATGAAAATGTTTTATTTTTTAATATATTTAGAATTGTTTGATAATAAATGCAACATTTGATATTATTATATTTGTGACTATTAATATTATGTTTGTATCTCATGTTTTGCTTTAAACGCAGTTTTAAAAGTGTTAGTTTCTTGTATTGTAGTTATGTAGGTAAGTACATATTCTGTATTTATTATTAAGTTATAATAAATATTGTAGGCCTTTTTCTTAGCTCTCCAGCACCTATGCCACTGTATGGACCATAACAGCATAATAAAATTAAAAGTAGCCCATACCCTGGAAAAAATTGCTCACCCCTGTCCTAAAGGATCTTTAAAACATGTTGAAGTACCTATGATTTAGATTTCTAAAAATACATGCCACAGAATATTTTTTGAAAAAATTTTCATTTGAGTTTAAAATGACAGTAAATAAAACATCTATAGGAATGTGGTTTGAACAAAAGTTTCTTTATACATATGTATAATCCATTGATTGTTTATCAACATCACACTCTAAAGCTCATGAGGGTCATTGGCAGATCTCATAATTTTGAACTATGATCAAATTATGGGAATGACCAGTACTGGTGTAAGCTCATTTCGGGCCTTGGGCGCAGATCTAGAGGCCCCTTGTTGGATCAAAATTTATAACCAGAAAATCTGGTTAAGTCCAGCTTATCCGGGCCCCTGCCCCAAGCACTCAATAGATATACCAGCACGGAGAACAACACTTGCACCAATACCCAGCTCTCCAAACTATCACACTACACCAAAGTATGGATTTTCAGTTTCAATGGATTCAAGATGCATCAGCCCCTCTTCACCACAAGTGTTTAGTGGCATCAGGGCTCTAAACTATGATTCAACAGAAACAACATCTACATCTCAACTACAATTATCACAATGACAAAATATTAACACTATTTCCCATGATTTAAAATAAAACGGATCCTTAACCATGTAAGATATAGCACACATACTTATATAATAACCATTTCTTAAACTTTAAACAACATACATTCATATTAAAGAAACTCACAATTTTAAAATTTTAAAAAACTTTAGTTTTACCAGATGGATGTAAGAATAAAAAGCAACACAATTGAAGATTAAAAAAATGTTAAAATAAAGATGTTTTTTACATAAGTACTTATTTAGTTTTCCAATTATCATCAAAAAAATTCAGTTTCTACGAAAAAAAAATTACTGTTAATAAAAATTAATACAGAATCATCGTATTAGAATATAAGTGGAAATATGATTTTAAAAAGTACCAAATACAAAGTGAATTTAAACAACTAAAGTTGTGAAAATATAATTTTTACTTAACAATAAGTCAAAATTTTAAACAGAAACACGTAACAAAGATAACATTTCTTAATATTTTCAAAACAGAGAGAATTTTCCTTGCATTTTATTTTCACAATATTAAGTTAAACTGGTCGTAGAAGCTTGTTCAACATAGCCACAAACCATATTTGCTGGGACAGCTTTGTCTACAAGAGAGAGAAAAAATGATGTAATTTTTTTAAATTAATATTATTTTTAGGAATTAATAATTAAAAATGTTTATAATTAAATATTGTAGCACAGATTTTTTTTATTAATTTATTGATGTGTAACATCTTTCCTCTCGGTTGCTGGATATTTGTTGGGAGTGATTTTGTGAAAAGGGACTGATGTGTGTAACAGGATGTGACGTAAGCATGCACTACTTGATTTGACCAATGAGAGTGCGTGGCTGTGTCTTTTTGTTACCTTCGCAAGGGGGTCCAACCAAAGCTATATGGCCTTGGTTCAATAGTAGCCATCAAGCACTCGAGCGCTTGACTCTAAATTCGTTAGTCACAATATTGGGGGGGGGGCCATAAGTGTGGCAGAATGCTTATTTGAAAATGGACAAACAGTGATGTTGGTGGTTGTATACATTTCTTCGAATCAAAGGGCTAAAAGAAAAAAAGAAATGAGCCTTACAGTAGTCGTATATGATGTGTAACATCTGACATGTTATCGTGGTAAATACGCAATTGTAACTTAAATCCTGAAAAAAATGAATCAAGTAAGCTTGGAAATAATTTTCTACTGAATAATTATATATTTAATGAAAAATGTATTTATCTAACACAAGGAGCAATGCAATTTTTTATCAAAAATATTTATTCTTGTTCGATTTGGGGACGAGTGGATACAATAGACTTGAAAATGGACAAACAGGGATTTCGGTGGCCATATATATTTCTTCGAATCAAACGGTTCAAAAAATTAAAGATTTCCTGCATTTTGTACTTCTTACATATACCGAAAAGAGATGTGGTTCTGCTCTTTTAAAAACAAACTATCACTCACTTCCCATGATTTTGAGTGTGACTAAATTGAGTGAGATTGAATTGAGTATGATTGGAAATAATTTTCTATCAAATAATTATATCTTTAATGAAAATTTTATTTAGAAATAATACAATTTTTTATCAAAAATATTTATTCTTGTTAAATTTGGGGAAGAGTGAATACAATAGAGTTATGATAAGTAAAATATGAAACACATACTTGTGATTTCAAAGTATTTAAAAACCGTTGAAAAACAGCGTTAATAACAGTACCACTGTTAGCTGTCAAAACATTCTAATTTGTGTTCATTTCGAGCTTGAGTTCATCATTCATAAAAGTTATGAATGGCGAAGTTAAAATCACTCAAAATCAGAAGAAGCGAGTGATAATTTTTTTAAAAGAGCAGAACCACCTTCATTATGTAGTAAAAGTACAAAATACAGGAAATCTTCAATTTTTTTTAACCGTTTGATTTGAAGAAATGTAAACGACCACCGAAGTCACTGTTTGTCCATTTTCAAATAAGCAATTTGCTTCACTTATGTCCCCCAATATCATGATTAACGGATTTAGAGTCAAGCGCTCAAGTGCTTGATGGCTACTAGAATTGGACCCCCATGCAAGGGTAGCGCACGTTTACGTCACATCCTGTTACACACATCCGTCCTTTTTCATGAAATCACTCCCAACAAATATCCAGCAACCGAGAGGAAAGATATTACACATCAAAAAAGTTTTTGATATTCAATTTCGCCAAATCTGGTGATTTTCAATATTTATAGGAGCACCTTCTTTTCTAGTGTAACCTTTCATCAAACGCAACAGGCTGAAAGTTAATGCCTTCAAACTTAACACATCAATTGCAAACAACGGTAATTTTTAAACAAAAAATGAAACAAAAATAATGCTAAAACATTTCTTGTAAAAAGGGAAAAAAACGAAAAACTGTATTAAATGTTGAATTAAAATTGTGAACATTTTTTAAATGTGCAATACATGGGTAAAAGTTTCATACAATTATCTTTATAAATGAAGAAGTTAAAAAAACTTTGCAATAATTTTTAAACAAAAAATGAAACAAAAATAATTCTTAAATATTTCTCGCAAAAAGGAGAAAAAACGTAAGGTTAGTTGTTGAAATATTTCGATTTGTTTATTTCATCAGTCAAAAAAGGTATGAGTGGCTCAGCTTCTGGCAAACTGAAGTCAATGTTGAAATCACCACTCAAAATCATGGGAAGCGAGTGATAGTTCGTTTTAAAAGAGCAGAACCATCTTCGGTATATGGTAAAAGTACAAAATGCAGGAAATCTTTAATTTTTTGAACCGTTTGATTTGGAGAAATATATATGGCCGCCAAAATCCCTGTTTGTCCATTTTCAAGTCTATTGTATCCACTCTTCCCCAAATCGAACAAGAATAAATATTTTTGATAAAAAATTGCATTACTCTTTGTGTTAAATAAATACAATTTTCATTAAAGATGTGATTATTCGATAGAAAATTATTTTCAATCATACTTGATTCATTTTTTTCAGGATTTAAGTTACTATTGCATATTTACCACAATAACATGTCAAATGTTACACATCATATACGACTACTGTAAGGCTCGTTTCTTTATTTTATTTTACTTTTTTTGTTCATTTATGCTTTTTAAATAATCTTTTTGATTGATATGGCAGAAAAACATGCTCAAAAGAAATATACTTTAGAGATTGGATCCTATTTTGATGCAGTCCTTGGTGACAAAAATACTATTTAGTGCCATAATCTCTGGTACAACACAACCTTTACCACCCCCCCCCCCTAACTGTTTTCACCAAAGGAAATACAGCATATAACAGAGGTGGGGAACCTTTTTATCATCAGAGGTCACATGTAAATTAAAAAGTAATAAAGGAAGCCAAATAGGTTGATGTACCTATAAATGCAACTTGTATGAAAATATTATAGTTTCTGTACAGTTTTAACAATTTTATTTGATACATTATATAGAAAAATCAAAACATTATTTATTATTTGACATAAAAAGTTACAATATAAAATATTTTTGTATTTACATATGGGTAAAATTTGTTGTAACATTAATCATTAATTATTATTTTTTTTATAAAATTATTAAATTCCTAAATACTGCTGTATTTTTTTATGTTTCACTCCCGATATTTTTATTTATGTAAGCATACAGATATATATATATTTGCCCAGAATATTAAATTTTAAGAAACAACCAACAATGTATTTAAATACCACTTCAAATAAAAATATTATTGTAGAAGTATTTTTAAATAATTTAAACATTATAAAGAAATACAACAGAAAGATAATACTAAATTATAAATAACTGACACAGCAACTATTCCTAAAATAATTTAAAAATCTGATGGAAAATTTAAGTTAGTGAGGTGCTTGCATCTGTTTCTTGCTTGAAAGTAATTGAATGTTTGGGTCAAGTTTCGTAATGCGAAAATTTAATGGATCCTCTAAATGAGATCTGTGATTTGCACTCATAAGATAGTTTTAAAATTTGTCTTGAGACAAAATTTTGACTCGCAGCAGTAAGTACTTTCAAAGCAAGAAAGTAAATAGTGTGCATGATCTAGTAGGCAAGGATATTCAACAGCATTTTTCCAGATTTCTACTGGATCCTTTTTAGCGTCAAAAAGGGTTTGAGGATAATATTTTCCCTCCAACTCAACTAACTCCATTAGTAGTTCTGCAGGAGTTGTGGATATATCTAATAAATATGGTTGAAATACCAATTTCATAGCAGGAGTTTGCTTCTCAAAATCAGAAAATCTTAAATTATATTCTTCTGTTAAAGAATCCAAGACACTTACACATTCATCAAGTATTCCCCCCCCCCACATTTCTACTCATTCAACATTTTTGCTAGTACCAGGAAGTGTTCTAAAGTTGTATCTGAACAAGAGAGCAATGATTTGAAAAATGATAATTTTTTTTGGAACACTTGGATGTTTTATATATGATTAAATTTACCTTTCAGGCAGATATTTAAAATATTTTGTCATGTGATATCAGATATGATTCCAGTTCCTCTCAAAGAATGACAAGGTTAAGTATCACAATTCAAATGAATTGTAAAATTGATGTTCTTTTCAAATTATTTAAAGCGTTCTCAAGTTTTCACAAAAATTTTATAGCTTAAATTTGAGTAGTTATACAACAAAGGAAACTTGAAATTTCTCAAAAATCCCATTTGTCAAACATCTCTGCTATAATTTACCAAAATACTGGCATTCAAAATAAATGTCTAATTTTCAGAAAATCAACTGAAATTTATTGAATATTACAAAGAAGTAAAAATTTGTTTCGAGTGAACTGATTGTTTATTACCATTGCACTCAGAAGTAACATGAAAGCTATTGGTAGTGGACTGTCAAGTGACAAAAATGACATCTGAACTAGGACCCCACTCTTAAAACTTCTATGCCACACCTGTGAGGAATTGGAACACCTACATATTATATACAAAAAAATGGGCTACTCAGTATTGTGGATCTTTAGTGACACTATGATTACTTCAGATGAAAAATTACATTACTATACAAAGATATTTTCCTTTTATAACAATGTGAAGAAGAGTTCATAATACTATATATCAGGAAACATATAACTATTATTTGCAACTAAATAAAATAAAGCTACATCCAGAGCTCTGATAACATACCAATCATTTTTGGATAAGCGAGATTCAAATTCTTCATGATTTCAATGAACTCTTCTTTGCTTTTTGTCAACCGTGCATTATATTTTTTTTCTTCCCCAACAGTAGAGACAGTAAACCCTTTAAAATTAAAAAATAAATAATTAAAAAAGAATTTAAAGTGATATACAGCCAAAACATTAATATATTACTTGAATTCAATAAATGAAGCTATTTAAAAAATTATAGAAGAATCTAAAAAATTTAGTTTTGTCATTTTTTCAACACATCAAAGCTGTATCATAAAGTGAGGAAACACATTGATGTAATAAAAAAAAATCTTTTCTAAATTCATCATAGGAACAGCTAAATTAATTTTTATTAACATGAAACATGCAATGAAATTCACAATAAGAATAATTAATTTATGAGTAGAAGCATAACACATCAATGGATAAAAGAAAATTGGATCTAGAAAAGAAGAAATCAATTTATTTGTCTAAATGATAAACTAGAAAATAATTTCTGATTTAGTACAAACATTGATTGATTAATATAATCAAGAGCTTTCATAAAGAATTCATTATCTTCATAATGGAAGAAAAAATGCATATTAGCAACTTTAGTTCTTAAAACAGAAGATATAAACCCTTTTTCCAAACTTGAAAAAAGCCTTTATTAGGGGTATTGTACAATTATAAATATATTTTAAGAGTTCGCTATTAATTAAAAAATTATTTATCAACATCACACTAAAAGCAAAATGGGAGTTTTGGTAAAGGATCCTATAATTCTGATGACATATGTTTTGGCATCGAACTATTCCAACTTCCACACCTTGTCCGAGTAGAATTAACACACATCAGCCCCACTATGTGGTGGATATAGGAGCAGTGAAAACAGAGGAGTAACTGTACACATGCAGAGTGCCAAAGAATACAGATAAGTAATAGAGCCCTCTATCCAAGTGTAAACCAGAATGACCTAACAACACACAACTTTAAAACTACCATTAAAAAAACACCACAAATGTTTTAAACCCCCTCCCTCCCCTTTTTTAAAAATTTGTATCTGGATGGCAATGCAAGATCCCCCACAGAAAAGAATAAATAGGCCCAAATGAATGTGAAGAAATTCCTGAAATCATTTCACAGTATTACAAATATATCAAAGTTAGTAGTGGCTCTGAGAGGAAACATTCAAAAGATTTTATTTTGTTATGACATTAAGTTTTTCTGTTTTTAATATAGCTTCCATCTGGAAAAACTAATGTTTAAACTTAATTTTTTGAACTTCTCTCATTTACACAATTCCTGACTGTTCTGTATTTCACAAAAATTAACTTCATTCCCTTTGGTAATCTATAGATAAAAAAATATTGAATTTGATTATCACATATTTTCAAATATAAACCAAAGCATGTATAAGCTAAGAGTGCATTTTTTTTTTTTTTCAAAAATGTACCCAAAATTCAAAGTTTTTATATGAGCCGAATTGAGAAGAAAAATAATTGAATTTCATAATTTTCAAACATTTAGGGCATAAAAATTTTGCAAAGCATGTAAAATAGGTGGAATATTTTCCAATCACATTACAGTAAAATAATATAAGAATAACTAACTACAAGTAGGGGTGTACATAAGGCCTCCCCCAATAAAAGAGATCTGCATAGGCTACTGACTACAAGTGATCCTGTTTGCTGAAACTTTAATAACAATATGGCTGCTCAGCATTTGAGTATACATGAGAAAAGTTCAAGAGTGGGGTGTGGGGGGGGATTCTTGAATTAGAAAAGATGCCAAAATAAAAACACCTCATGGTCATCAGTTTATGTTCCATAGGTAGAAGAAAAAAACTCGCCACATGATCACATGCAGTTTGACATTCCAAAAAGATAATGAGAATTTAACAAACTATTCAGAAACTTGGTTCTGTCACCAAATTTGAAGGATTTACAAAGGTTTTTTTTCTTTTCTTTTTGAATAAAGATTACATTTAAAACACCCAAAATTAAGACTAAAATTGCTGGCAAATGACTACAGAAATTGTAAAAACGCTTTCCATGGTAACTTTTTTAGATAAATGGATAAAAGAATCCCCAAACTTTAAAAGAATTCTGAAAATTCTCAGAATATACTTAGAGATATATGGTGCTTCGAAATTTCCATATTATCTTAGAAGAATGACATTTTATAAAGTAAATTATATTTATTATATTTATATATTTATTACGAGTCTGAATGCATGTTGAGTGATATTTTAGGATTTAATCATATCTCAATTTACTTTTTTAAAATTGTAAGGTTTTAAATGTGGAATTATGTTATTATTTTCAGGCACAAACTTCAGCACAATAGACTTATGAATTGTTTAAATATATATTATGTTTAAGTACATACATTTTACACTTGTTAAATAGATGACTGTTTTTGAACTAATTACTATTTCTTATTCAAAATGTATTGATTAAAGTTCTTGAGAGACATTTGTTTCCTAAAATGTACCTTCATGTCATACAAATTTAAACAATTATGCTTCTGAGGTAAGATGATGTACTCTTCAAGCAATTTAATCTCATTTTCTTTTGATGTAGAAAAATTTCACAATCTATTTCATTTTTAGAAACTTGGATGAAGATAAAAATAGATAGGCAAGTGTGGAAGGAGGGGGAGGGGGATTATTGAAATACAAGTCCATCACAAATGAAAACGGTCATCCCTCAAACTCAAACACAATTGCAAAACCTGTTCATGTGTACACAAAGCAATGGCACTGATTGGGCAACATTTGGCACATGCTTTAATTTTGATAATTCCCACTGATGTAGTTACAATAATGTACAAGAACCAAAACATTTAAAACAAATATTTAAGTAGTAAAATACACACTTTAAGAAGAAGGGAAAAAAAGATAAGGAAATAAGCAATAAATTCACAGTAAAAAAATACTCAAACTAATAATTTATATATATATATATATTCTTTTAAACTGGATTAAGTATTTCTGAAATTTAAATCACACAAGCTATCTTTCAGTAATAAGAATATATGCTATTGAGCACAGTACAAGAGTCTCAAAGAGAAATCAGACTTATTTAGCACCAAGGTAACAATGCTTTGCTTGCAAAATAATGTGTATATTTTTCCTTCATGATGAACATATACAGAACATTAATATAGATTGCATCATATCCCAAAATTTATTAATTGAAAAATAAGCTCAAAAATAACATTTAGAAGAATTTTAATATTGTTATTAGGTTAGCTGAGAGTGCAAAGTGAAGAGAATTGAAAAATAAGTACACTATTCATTCCTTTTCTTTTAATCTAGAATTTCTGATATTTCAATAATTATAAGCTAGTATATTATACTGTTCAACAGAATATCTTTACTTTCAGAACTTCCAATACTTTATAAATCTTCTGTTTTGAAAGAACAATTTTGTTAAAAATACACAAGAAAGAATACCTTTGTAATCATGAGCAGGATATAAGAGATAATCATCAGGCAATGAAAAAATTTGGCCATGTACAGAATCATATAGTTTAGCCGCATCTCCTATAAATAAAATGTATCACTACAATTCAATTAGAATTTCAAAAAAAGATTAGAAGGATATATATATTCTAACAAGATATTATTTTGCTCAAAATATGCCATTCAACGAACAGAAAATAAGCTTAATTCCTTCCACTTTTTCACAATATAATTTTTAAAATATCCTTTAAATTAAAAAAAAATATCAGATTACAAAATAATAAAAAATTTTCTAAAAGATTACATTTGAAAATAGTGCAATTTATTTCAAAAATATAAAATACCTGCTTTTAAATAACAATTCTACAAATTTATTTAAAATAAACTACCTAATTAAAATTTAATTGAAATTGCACTGTCTTAAATTTTCAACTAACTATACAACTCCTTATTTTTTTTTATGAAATTAATTATTAAAGTTTGATGTGAAAAAATTTACATAAAATAATCACGAATCCTATTTTTATTTCAATAAAAGAATCCCACCTTGCTGGAAATCTGTCCGGCCACAGCCTCGATACAATAAGGCATCTCCAGTGAAAGCCATTTTTGCATCATGACAAACATACGTCATGCAACCTAAAAAAATCATAAATTAGTTTTTATTCATCAAATACTTCTATGTGCAAATACAGTATAACTGAGAATATTTAACATACAACTTACAGAAAGAAAATTTTTAAATATTTCAAGTAAACTATAAAATGAATGTATTATGAAGTAAAAAGGTTACAACTAAAATGTTCTAGTGTAGTAAAATATTTAAATCTAAATTAATCAAATACTGAATAAAGAAAAAAATATTTTTTACATAATCTGAAAAAATTTTAAAACAAAGACTTTTTATAAAAGTGAATAAATATAGGATAAATATTATGACACATATATATATGCCGCCCATCTGGTATAGTGGTTAGTGACGCTGACAGTTGTGCCATTGAGCCTGGGTTCGAATCCCAGAGAATGCATGGATGTTTGCAAAATTTATAGTACCTTTGGGGCATGGGTGCAAAATAGTCATCCAGCTGCAAGTCCTCTTGTGATGATGGTAGAAGGGAAAGAGAGATGGGAGGCCCCTGACTACTCCCTCTAATTTGGAGTGGAACTGAGCCCCACAAATCGTACTATCACCTGTATGGTGCCCAATGACAGGCATAACAAACTAGCACTTTGCCATAATGAATTTCGAAGCCCTCAATCTGACACTGTCAGACAGGTGGCATCAGAAACAACAACAACATATACCTGTCAATTTTTTTTCATGCATTCAGTTTTGCTTTACTAAACATAGTGTAAGATTATACTGAATAAAGATTATGTTAATATGTACTTTTTAGAAATCCATAGAGAGAACTCAATTTCTTGAATTCCTGTTAAAATCTAAAATTGTTATGAACATTAAATATGTTAGAAAATAAGAAATTATTCAATACTTTACTGTGCCTACAAATAAAAAAAAATAGCATGCATTTTTTTTTTCCTTCATAGAAGTAATTTGAATCATATTTAAGAATTTCATAAAAATACTTTTGGATAAAAAAAAAATTATACGTATAATAGAATTTTTACTTGAAAAAAATTATAAGGTGAATGAATTGTGATTTGAGTAATGAAAACGTTCAAAAACAATAACGCCAAACTTTGCACAGTTGCAATAATATACAAGTGTCCCCCTCTACCCTACTTTTTTTTTTCATGTAATCAAAAGTTCACAAAAAAAGGTGAATGCAACCAATACAAGAAAAAGAAAAATATGACATTCATGGAATTAAAATGAAAATAAAAGATAAACAGAAACAAGGCATAAGAGTAATGTCAAAAATATTGCATTACTTCTACAATATGTACTATTACAAAACAGATGGATTCTTTACAAAATATGAAGAGGGAAAGACAAAAAAGATTATGAGTGAGCGAGTGAATATTAACATTGCACTTTTCATCTAATTGAGGGCTTTAAAAAAAATTATGAAAAATAAAGCAGTAATAAAATATGTTGATTAGCTCCACCAACATCTATTCATTTCTTTAGATACTTTTTTAAATGCATGTACTTGATATTTTCTTCTGTTTGTATACAATATTTGCTCATTACAAATAAAATTATGAAAGAATGGATAGGTACTTGGGAGATTGATGTAAATTAACATCATTCTGGCATCTAGGCCCTGTATCAAAATTCCTGGAAGCTCTTTAACATTTTACAAACTTGCACCATGTTGGGGCCCTGTATCTTGGGGTCCCCGTATCATTGATATGGTGGTAGCTGCCCTCCTAAATATCACTTTAATTTGAATTAATAAAATGGATTCAAGATTAATTGAAAATATTTTTTATATACATTGCCATAACATTTTATCAGATTTATTAGGGAAATTACCAATGTGATTCAACCAATTAGTTCATAAATCACATGAAAAATGCAATTATGTGTTTTCAGCCAATCGGTTCATGTGCTTTGATGTTGGAAGTTTTACTTTTTTCTGAAATTTTCTTTTAAAAAGTTCATATATGTGAAGTATAATAACCTGCATACATAAGCAAAATGAATGCACTTGGTTTAAAAATATTAATGCAATATAAAATCCTTTTTTAAAATATCCTTGACGAAACTTAATACTTGAAACATATTAACTAAAATATCAAATTTGAAGTTTATTCTAAATTTTATACAAGCTGAACAACATGTATAAGTTAAATGTCTATTTTTAATTAAATGGAGAATAAGATATTGTATTTATCCTGTGACCATCATGAATTTAATAGATTGCTATGCATAAGAAAATTGACTACTTAAAAAAATTAAGCAATTCTAAACAAAATCTGGTGCATATTATAGAAGAATACATATTATTTATTATATTATACAATATAATCCCTTTATTTTCCAATCAAACAACTGATTTTTTTAATTTCCAATGCAAAAAACTAGAAGAGTCATTATTTTTACCTCAAATATGAAATCAATAAATACATAATGTTATAATTCCTAAATCCTTAATTCCATTGGTCAGTTAGACAATTATATCCACAATATTTTATGTTATTCCAATAATTCTGTCCATCATTTACATATTTAGGTTTATTTCCTTAGAAGGCATGAACACAGCACAAAGAACATTACATAACTGATTCTACAAACTATAAAAAGTATAGCTGTCAGATGACTTGCAGCCTGTGACGAAGCATATCTCTTTCCCCTATTTTCCAACAGATCCCTTGCCGACAGAAGCTGCGAAAATTCCAGGAATTTCCCTAATTGCTGGGAAGGAATTTCGTAGCTGGGTGGTCGAGTTTCGGCACCTTTTTTGCCCAGCTGACCGGACTGTCAAAAAGAGGCGCCTTATCATTGTGTGTTCATTTTCCCAGAACTCGGAGGCGACGTCGCGACTGAGAACATACAAATGTACACCCAGCCTTGGCGTCTCTTTGGGACTAGCGGAAATGAGACCGGATGTGGCGCGGCAGAGGGGTACGACGATCAAGGAAGCCGAGACCGGAAGGCGGCAGCAGGAGGATGGGGACTGAGGCCGACAAAGAGATGAGCGGTGGCTGTCTAGGAGAAAGAGATGATATAAAACGGGCGAGAGAGTCCGGACGTGAGAAAAAGAGACTGGATCTTTGAAGGGAGCGGTTTGGCCGTCCCTTGAGCGATAGGAAGAGCGATAACGAGCCCGCGAAGTACAGCGGTCTCCTGGCTTGAAAGATCGAGGAAACGGGAGAGAGTACGGAAGAGACTCGAAGTGATTACGGACCAGCCCGCGAAGTACAGCGGTCTCCTGGCTTGGAAAATCCAGGAAACAGAAGAGAGTGCGAAAGAGACTCGAAGTTGATATTGAACTGTAATAGAATATACCATTTTATTTATTATTTTGATGATTTTCATGTTGAAATAAATAGTTAACCCAGAGCTGAGAAGTCATTACAAGCCCCATCTATTCATTTTACATTGAATTTACAACACATAAATTTATTCTAACCAAAAAAGAAACTTTTTTACATTTTTGTTAAACTAATGCAAAAAATGCATTTAAATTAAGAATTATTTTTTGGTACACATGCATATCAGCTCAAATCAATCAAAAACCTTTGTCAAATGCCATAATACTTATTACCCAATGCCGAAAAAATTCCTGTACATGCTTAAGCAAAATAACTTTGTTTATACATTGAGAAATCTTGGTTCCAATTCTTCAATTATTTACTATTGACACAAGCATATATATAAGTACCCATTTTTTCATACTTACCATCAGTGTGGCCAGGTGTTGGTCTCGCTTCCAAATTAATACAGCCGATACTTAAAATTTCCATCCCTTTTAAATGTTTATCTGCTGTTGCTCCTGATGTTTCAGAAATAACACTTTTACAGTCTGGTATAAGTTTTTTTATTTCTCCAGTTCCTGTGATATGGTCAGCATGAACATGTGTATTAGCTGTAAATAAATTTGAGCAACAAAATATTAAAGATATACATCTATATATTTCAAAACCATTAATACAGTCAACCCCTGGTTTAACAAATTCATCATGAGAGATCGAACATTTTATTCATTAATTCGGGGTTATACATAACGTCAGGTTCCAAAAAAAAAAAAATTTTTTTTGTACTCATCTTTTGGAAATTCTATAATAAGCAACTGCACAAAATATCCAGAATTTAAAATTATACTCTTTTTATTCAAATGCTAAAAATACTATCAGCAAATTATTGTCTCAGTTAATTGGAAATTTTAAAATATTGACTAATATATGTTTGACAATCTTTTTGAATCCTATATAACTCAAACAAGTTCTTTTTTGATTTTATGCAAACAAGAAAATACTACATCATTTACAGTCTGCAAAAGTTATGTTTTCCCGGCTGACAATGTGAACCATTAGAAAACATAACAGTTTTGGTAGGAGTTTCAAAAAAGAGTTTCCTGTCCTATTCAAAACTCACATGATAGGTTACATTCATGACTCATGTGCACTTGTAAAGTCTAACAATGGGCTGTATCCTTTCCTGTTGAAATTTGCAGCATACAAGGCAAGTCTTCATCTGTTATAGACAAAAAGAATGTTATTTGAAAAGAAATCCTAATTTTTCTAATCTAAACTAATAAAAAAAAAGTTTTTCAGCTGTTGAAATAATTTGTTAATTTGTGCTTTATTATTTGTTAAGTAAAAGTTTTTTTGCCTTCATTTTAATTAGGGAAACAGATAAATCCATTAAATCATGAAATTCATCAAGTACGTTTACGGTAAATCAGGGTCTGACAGTATATACAAGTACTCTCCTAAAACAAACTATTTTTATATAACAATTTTACACTGATACAATCTATGAATCAGGGAAAATCCAAAGTACCATGACAAATATATTTTTTTAAATTATAATTCAAAATAAGTTTTAAAATCAAATTAATTTATTTAAAATTATTTTGTTAAAATAATTATAATTCTTCCTCTTATGTTAATAACAAAATGCTAAAAGTTTTGCACTCTTTTTAGCTTTAATTTGTGTCTTTAGGAAAATTAGTTCTTTGTCCCACAGAACAAGAATTTCAACAACATTTTTAAGCAGTTTATTGACTATGTTATGTAGAGGTTAGCTTGGTGTCAATCCTCCACAACCAAGATAATTTTTTCATAGAAAAAAGCAGCAGTTTTTGCTTTTCAATTTTTTATACTCTGTACAACAAAAACCATACTCATATTAATGACAGAAGAAAATAATTGTAATATAGAAACAGGAAAAAATTATATACAAAAATATAACATTTACATAGATCAGTACATCATCTTTCCCAAACACTATTATAATATTTTATTACTAATGCTTTGATTAGTCAAAATCTCATCTAATGGTGAAGCTTTTATTTGTGCTTTATAGCAATACTAGCTTCTTTGCATGGGTGAATTGAAAAATTAAACAATACAGATTGAAGGATAAAGAAGTTTTTAATTTTACGTGAATTGCACATTAAACAAAAAAAAGCTTTTTGCATATCTCAGCTGAACAAAAAAAAAACAAAAAAAAGAAAGAAAAGAAAACCATATTTGTTAAATTTTATGTCTGTAGATCTAATAGCTGATAACAAGGATTTTTTTTATTTATAACTCCCTGTAACTCTCTAGTGAGTCGATTTTTGAAAACACCTTCTTAAGTTGATCTCTGCTCAGTAAAAGAAACACATTGTTATAAATTTTGTGTAATGAACGCTTAAAATAGTGTAAATAATTTATATCTAGAAGTGTAATATGTTAATATTACTTTCTGTTGTATTTATATTATGTTAAAATTGTAATCTGCCTCACGCTCCCCTGTTCAAGCTTTTGCAGTTCCTGGCACCTGGCATAGACAAAACAAAATGGGAAAATTTTTGCTTCCCACATAAAAGGTAGATATATCTTGTCGTAGGATTTTTTGCAGATGGCAGAATTTTTCCCTACTTACTTGACAATTATCGTTATATTTTGGAGACTTCACACAATATCATGATAAATTACAGCCTATGTGTTATTCTGATATATAAGCTATATTGTTGCAAAGTTTCATTAAAATCCATTCAGTTTTTTTTTGCGTGAAAGAGGAACAAACATCCAAATATACTTTCACATTTTTAATATTAGTAAGGATAAAACATAACAAAGAGTAATTTATTAGGAAAATGAAGATTTACAATTGCCTACAGTTATAAACAGATTACATTTCATCATGCTTTTAAAAAAAAGAAAAAACAGCATTGTCAATTTTCAATTTTTATAAGAAATGATATTTTTGTACTATTATAATTCAAGCAAAATTACACTAATGGTAAGTATTATTGAATGAATTATGCTTTGTTTGGCAAAATGTTTCATATTTTGCAAAAATTGACAGAATTTCACACATGCATTAAAATTTTTATCCTTAAAAATTTCATTTATGTTCTTTGGTTCCTTCTACATCTAAAAAAAAGGAAAGGGAATCATTCAGTTTTATAAGTAACGGATATGCCAAATTTTTTTCTTTAAACATTCATTTTTTTTCATTATAAAAATAAGGAAAGTATTTTTACATATATTATACTATTTTAAATTTTAAAAAAAAATTTAAATATTCAGAACTTGGGTATATTTCTGAAATGCTCATTTAGGAATAACTTAGATACTAGTTTCAGAAAATGAAAAAATTCCTCTCATAATATTTCTGTTAAATTAATTTGAAAGTAAAAGGATAAAAATGTTGGTTATGCAAACATTTTTTAAAATTGCCTTATTTTTTAGTAATTAAATAACTTTTGGGTTGAAGCCTTTTAGCTTTTATGTTTTTTGAAATCCAAAGATTAAAAGAATATTACCAGCAAATAGAAGATTCAAATCAAGTTCCTTCACTAATTTAACATCTCGTGCAACTTGTTCAAGAACTGGATCGATAAGAATGGCATTGCGACTTTGGGCATCAGCCAGCAAGTATGTATAAGTGCAACTAACAGAGTCAAAAAGCTATAAACATAAAAATTATTCTGATTTACACAAATGCAAATAAAAAAGAACTAAAACATGATATTTTGGTACTTGCCTAATAATGTCACAGCAGCTAAATTTGGGCCATGCGAATCATGCTATTTTCCATCTGTTTTTTCAAATAAAACACGAGTAAAAATTTGTTGCTGCTGTCGTTCTCTTTTGCTGTCACAACATGGCTTGATTTATGTGGCACAAATTTGTCTGTGGCGACAATACATAAGTACAGATATTTCTAATGTATAATTGCAAATAAGATGAAAAAAACTTAGCATCTTAATTATACACTATAAAGAATTTCTATTTCTTTATTAATTAATCAATAAATAAATTAATAAGCAGCTTAAATAACTTTAAACTCTGATTAATTTTAAAAAGTAGGGTTTAAAACAAAGGATAAATTCTCTATGTACCATTAATCTTTTCTACATAGCTTTACTTTTAAACCACAGTGTCCATTTCAAATAGCCTAGATATGTCAACTGATTTATTCTTTATTAACATCATACTTTGAAGTGATATGGCATTGAAACTTATAACCATGTTGACCTCGGGATTTTGAGCCAAAAAATTAATGTGTATCCTCCCTTCTATTCCATGAGTCTTCAGGAATGCTAGAGCTCAAGTGTAGAACAGGGGGCCCTTCAGACATGGCGATTTTTATCTAGATATCATGGTAAGATAATGAATTCATTCTGGCAGACTGTATAATTTGTTAACCCTTGATTTTTTATATGTGGTCTTACGCAGATAAGGTCACGTGTTTCTTTTTAATTAATTGCTACTGGTTATTTAAAAAATATGTGGATGCTTTTAAAAAGGCAGATGATTTTAAAATTAACAATTTCATCATTTATTTCTTAATTTTCATTTTGCATGATTTGTGGGGTCTTTTTTGTTTTGATTTGGAATGAAATTGAAAATTGTCTGTAATACAATGGTGCATGGAAAAAGGATTGATTGCTGCAAATGCTGAATGTTCAGTTTGCAAGAAAGCTATGCATTTGATTAAAAAGGATTTGAGTGATGGATATATTTGGGAATGCCAAAAGAAAGGAGCGATTGTGCATCATATAAAAGGATCTGTAAGGAAGAACAGTTGGTTTGAAGAAAGTAAGCTTATGCTTAAGATTCTGATGTTGACAAATATGTGGGATGAAAGTCGAATCATAACTTTATTTTTTTCGAAGGATAAGTTTTTGCTGAAAGATATATATAGAAGTGTGTCGGAATTTTCTTGAGCACACAGATAAACCTTTTTCTTTAACATTCTAATTTACAATTTCTTTTTACTTAAAAAAAATACAATTTTTATTTTTATGCATTACTGATAACTTTACAAGTATTTTTTTCACATTAATATTTCTAAATTTTTATTAAAAAAATACAATCTGAAAATTCTTGGAACACCTATCTCTAAATTATGCTGCTTGGCTATCGATTCTGATTGCTAAATTAAGTTGCTTGGTGACCGATTCTGGTCACCAAGAAATTGACATGAACAAGGGACCCCCTCTATCCTACACTTTAACCCTAGTACTAACTAGTTTGGATTATGTTCATTCAGTTAGGATTCCATTTCAATATTCACTACCTCTTAGTGACAAAAAAAACAACATGAAGCTAGCATTTTTTTCAGTTAGAAGTAGTTACAGTGTGTAGTCTTTCTAACTGGATTACTTCAAAAGTTACTAACTCATTTGTCTTACTCTTTCATCAAGAACATTTTATTATCAATATTTCTTTAGTAATCTTTTTTTATGAAATGTTAATTTTTTTACATATAATTCCATGAATAGTTCATTCTAATATGTAATCAATTCCAGAGGATATTAATTGATTATAATAATTATAACAGAATATATAAATCTTAAAGTTATGAAGAAAGGTCATTAAGTCATTTCAAATTATGACAGTGACAAGGCTACAGGTTATAGAAATATCACCAAAATGACAACTTACATTTTCAATACTATATGTGATAAGAATATAATATTATACTGTAATTTTAAAAGGGAAAACACAAAAAATTAGAGTTATAGCGAGTCAGAAAACCAAGGAGAGAATTTTTTATAAATTCAGGTTCTTATCATTTCATGTATAACCCAAAAAACGATTTTCATCTGTTTTAAATGCTTTCTACAAAATTGTACCTTTTTACAAATGCCCAATTATACAAATGCTTTCACACTTTCTTAATTCTTGAATATAAATATTATAAAATATTCTCTTTCATACTTTTTCTTCATTTCAAACTTGAAATTTATAATAAACATTCAATTAAGATATTTGGTTTTGAAAAATTTCAAATTCAACATATTTGGTTTGGTTTAGATTTTCTTTCTGGGGATTGCATTACTAATTTTTTTACAAATAGAAACACAACAATAAATAACGAAATTTTACAATGAGATTTCAGATCTTAAAAAGAAAAATTTTAAAAGGGTCAATAATTCACAAAAAGAATTGTGCGCCAGCAGAAAAAAAGAATTTTTTTAAGTAAATCCTTTTTTTATTTCTTTTTCAATTTCGACAAATTTATTTTATAAGTATCCAAAAAAATCCTATTAATCTACAATTACCTTTATTTATGAGTGATTAACCAAAATTAAATATGCATAATGAAAGCAAGGTAAAATTTAATGTGTAACAAAATGATACAATTTTTGGAAAATTACACATTTATAAAAAAACAGGGATATATTTTCATACTTGTCTGAATATAAGATTCATCTTTCTTAACATTATATAATCTCGGAAACTTAAATGACCCCAGCTAATAAATGACCAACAGGAAATTGCGTGTAACGTTTTTTTACGTTAGCAGATGATGCAAGCAAAGAAACGAAGAACTTTCATCAAGAGATAACAATTGTCATTTGACAAGTATTTATCTCCCAAATTTAGAAAATCCTTCCAAGCGATGAGAGATCATTTCTTATCCGTAACTATGGTAAGCAATAATAAAAGCGACTTCTATGTTATTGCCAGAACCAAATCTAAAATCGTTTGCATTCGCTTGGTTCAGTTCAGTTCAGTACAGTGATGAACACTGTAAAAATGGAGACTTGGCTAAAGCCTTATGCTCCGATATATTGTGGATTAGATCTTAGCTTAAGTTGTAATGTACGGTTAGTGATTGCACTGTCTATCAGTAGTTTTAACTATCGCCTTGTGTTTTAACTGAAATTGATGAAAGTGGAATATTGAAAATCTATTAATTAAAATTTTAGAATCTATTGGTTGATGTTAAGAATTCTTCAACTTTTTGACTTGCTCTATTGTTTTACATTTCGCTATTGAG
>BMAV01011683.1:107881-137498 GCA_019973955.1 Trichonephila inaurata madagascariensis | reverse complement strand
ATATATATTACTACCTTCACGTTCTTGCAACATTTCGTGAAAGAATAAAGGCCTTATCACACGCACACGTTTCAAGCAATTTTCAAATCAATTTCGAACAAATTCTACCTAGTTGCCATAGCAACGGCTCCGAACAACTTTTCCCCTGTGAGCTGAAAAAGTTGATTCCAGCTAATGGGGTTCTTCGGTGCCCTACGTCATAAACAAGATGGCGGCTTCGGTCTCGTCAAACACACCAGATATGGCGTATAATATTTTAAACAGAATGGCACTCCATTTCTGTTTACTCCCAACAACAAAGCGTGAGCGGAATCAAAGAAATAATTTTGGATGTTCGTTTTCCGAATCAGAAAAATCGGCTAGTAAGTTTTCGATGTGGAGTTAGAGCGTGGCTGACGTCAGAGCATGCCGTGTTGCTTACGGCAACCCTTCACCCTCAGATTGGTCAAAAATTTGGGTGAAAAAGTTGCACCAAAAATGTGCGTGTGATACGGCCTTAAGGAAGAAACAACCCGAATTGTGGAGGGACAAGCCATGAGTTCTCCACCAAGACAATGTACAGGCTCATTCCACATTGTCTGTCAAGCCGTTTCTAGTCAAATACAGCATCCCCAGCGTTAGACCAACCATTTAAAAAAATACAAAAAAGAAAAAAAAAGCACAGTAAGAAGAGTCAGTTTTGACCTGAATAATAGAAATTAATTTATTCTTATCATAAATAGGATGCAGGTACAAATAGGATATATACAAAACAAAATAATAACATGTTGAGCACTTTTTGTTGAATGCATTCACATTGAAAGTGCAATATGGATTGATACACAGAATTTTGTGCTATTTGGAGAACACACACACTAATAAAGTACTGATAGACTTCCAAGAGAGCTCTACAGAACACTACTTTAAAATACTCTTTCACAACATATAAAGCTTAGCAATTTTCTTGAGGCATATAAAAATAGAAGTCAAGACATGAGCAGTAGCAGCTTAGCACTAATAAAGTGAGTGATTGGAAAGTTCATACCAGTAGTGCAGATAAAGGACATCCACTCGTACCAATCAAAGATATACGACTATAAACTGGCTCAGCTTTGATTAAACACTTATGCCTTTAGTAATGAGAAACAAAAGATGTTTACAATATGTATAGAAATAGACGGCTTTTACATTGTGCTATGCCCTTAACATTACATATATTTGAAAACATAAAACTTTTTTGGAATAAAAATGATACATAAAGAAAAGCAGTTTAAGCCAATTTCTACTACACCATTAGTAACTCAATACAGCAATCTCAGCAAAATCTTTCAACAGTATATATTTAACAATCAAAAAATAAAAATAATTTATCAATGGGATTCTTTAAAAAATATTTTAATGCCTATATGAATTCATTACATTTAATATGAATATTGAGAGTTCTACTTCTCAACCAGAGAAAAAAAATCAATTTAAAATAAATATTAAAATCACCAACTGTTAAAAAAACACACGAAAGAGAAATACTTTATACATGAAAAAGCATTTTAATCACAGACAATAAGACTAGGATATGTTAATAATACTTGCTGCAAAGTCACACAATTGTCAATAAAACTATTATTGATGGAAAAAATGGTTTTAATATAAAAATATCAATAGACAACAAAATGAGTTACACAAGATAACAAAATTTAATTACACACACACAAAGAACTTTTCACATTTTTTAAAAAATTCTGAGTCATCACAATATAATATATATCTTAACCTATCAAAAATATACGTTCTTTATATTCTGCAAACAATTTTGTTCTTTGATAAATTTAGAAAAATTGTTTTTAAGAACTTTATTTAATACATGTATTCTTTTGTTGATATTTTCTATCAAAGAGAAATATATTCCATACAACCAACATATATCACAAAGAAATATAATTACAGAATAAACTTCAGTTAAATTATAGAGAGAATTTTCTCTTACAGCAAATTTCTTTTACATGGAATAAATATAATTTAACATTCATACAAAAAAAACCCACATATACAAAGCTTAACATAATTTTTGATAGCAAAAGAAGTCTAAAATTATATCTATCTTGAAAGAACCATATAAAATACACACAGAAATATTTTTAGTCAAAAATAACACACATTCCATCAGAAGTGGTTATATATGTATATGAAATGGAAATCATACATTTGTAACACTATCATGTTTATAAATCAATACTTGAATTCTAATATTCTTTTCAGATTTTGTAAAATATATATTCTTGCAAGAATTAAATATATATTTATTCATATTTTAAATTAAAACAACAGGGTACTTAATATCAATAGATACATTCAGAAAATTGCAACATTTCCATTTCATCTTTGTTTTTATTATGATAAATAAATATAGAAAATTCTGATTAAAATGTTGTGAAATGATAAAACAAAACACATTCAATAAAAATAATAAAAAAAACTTTGCATTGTAAGTAAAATGTTTTGAAACATAACTTCAAATATTGAGATTCTAATTAATACAAATTTTTTAAGTTTTATATCTTTCAAAATGCATACATACATAAAAAAAAACTTCAAGAAACAATAATATAATACATACTTTCTGACTAGAAAACACAATATTGTCAAAATTCTGTACAAGATAAAATAAAAAATGAAACATTGAAAAAAAATGTAAAATATTGTTTACAGGTAAATGCAATAGAAATGAAAAAATCTAAAATTCTCAAAATTAATAGAATATCATAGGATATTGTTTAAGATATTGTTTAATGCTCTTAATCTAAAAAACATTTTAGTGAAAATGTAGAATAAATTCTATAACAAAACTAAAAATTCTTCTGAATTAATATAATATGTATGATTAAAATTACACACATACCATTCACAAGAAACCTATCATTCATAAAATAAAAGAGAAATGATGTGTTGTACCTTTTTTTACAAGTGGCCAGAAAAAAAGATTACTTTTGAATGTTTTAAAAATAAATAAAAAGAAGCTCCATTGCTTATATTAATAAGATTCTTCCTTACTTTTAAAATGAATAACTTAATTAATTTCTACATAATTTATGTACTACATTAAAATATAGCAAGAATTCAGAACAGAAAAAATGATCCCACTTTCATCATTCAGTTTTGAAAGGCTGAATATTCATAGCATGAAAAAAATAGAATTTTTACTTTAAAGAAATTAATTTATGTCACAGGAATAAAAGAGAAAATTAACAGCGATTTAATTTTATATTACTTGCTTAAAAGAATACCTATACAAATAAACTGCAACATTCAGATGCTTTCATTTTCCAAATTCAACTTGTTTAATGTGTACAAATAAATAAAAATTTTAATTTAAATCTATACAAAGATATTGACTAGAAGAATGCAATTTTGTATAACTAAATAAAACAAATAATTTAAAAAAATCATATTATTATTATTATTTAAATCTATAATTGCACCCAACCATTCAAATCTGAACAGTTCTAATACAAGAAAATAGCGTCTTTATAAGATATTAAGGTAAAAAAAAAGTTACTTTAGTTTTTTCAAAAACAACTTTTGAAACTTTTTTTTTTATTTTGCTAAAATTTATTTATCTGTCAATTCAAATGCATTAAAGTTAATAAAGACACATTGGAAGTTTTTTCATAGCTAACTGACTAAAATATTACAACTTAAATGTAGAACAGAAAAAGATTTTATTAAATTGAAGTCTTTGGAAAGCACATATTGAATTTGAATCAAACTGAGAATATGGCAGTAAGTTAACAAAAAATATAACCAAAAACGTACAGAACATTTATTATATTTTAACTTGTAAGGAATCTGAATGTAGTTATGATTCTTTTTATTATTTTAAATGTATTTCAGTAAACCCATTTAGAAAATAGGCATAAAAACATTTTGAATAAAATTAAATAAAAATACCTAATTTCCCCCCCCCCCCTTTCTATTTTTGAAAGATCCTTCAGTTATATTTGTAAGAAATGTGACAAGATTTTTTTAAAGCAAAATTTCCATTTTATATTAACTTAATTTACTGATAGTAAACAAAAATAAAAAACAAAAAAAAAAAAAAATAAGGCATCATTTTATCAGTGGATATTACTTAATTTGTTAAAATTGTTCTGCAATATGTTTTTCCAAGAAAACTTTTGATTTGTATCAAGCATAAATTAGAATAACATAAAGACATTCTAAACTTCTAAAATTTTAAATAAGGGAATACAAATAAATAACATAACTTTATAAAGATAGAGCAACATTTTATTTTGCACTTACTCAAACCCGCAATACAGTCTTGTGACGTTAATACATCATAAAATGTAAGTGCAAATTTGCAACAGAAATTATCTGAGATCAACATGAACTTATAGCAAACACACACACATATATATATATATTTGATTACTTCATTATTTCCAGTAATTCACAAAGAAATAGTAATTCATTTCTATACACATTTCTCATTTACAAATTGGAATGTATATATATATATAAAGAACAAATTAATCACATAGCTAAATACCACAGACCAAAATTCAAAATGGAATGCACATACTTGAGATGAAAAAAGGGTTGTACATGTCTAAAAACCACAATGGATTGTTCAGTGAGACATACAAAATGATCTTATAAATGCAGGGAGAAATTTAAGTGCTTTAACACCTACAGTAATATTTTCATACAATCAGAGAGAAAACAACCATTTTTTACCACACATGTATGGTTTTAAATACATTTCACAATATTTTGATAAGCTCATTTCCTTCACACCGACACAAAATGCAAGAGACTAATCTCGAAAACCTGTTTATCGGTGGAACATACATTTACAACCTTTCCTTGAAAAACTGTTCAGTGATCAAAACTTGTAACAGACATTGATGTGTTCAATAAAATAACATAAGAAACATCAAAGAATTGCATTTAACAGTTAAATAGCTGCCCCGAGCAGGTGAACACAGTTGGTATTTTATTCCGTGATTTCCTGCATGAGAGATCACAATGATGTCATGGGTACATCCTGAAAGAGAAATTACATTCGTTATGAAACGGAACTTAAAGCAACAGGATCTCATGCTGTTGTACAACAGTATTTTTATACAGATACAAAGTATTCAAATTCAGTTCAAGTTTTTAATATATACACTAGCACATTACCTTAAGTTATTAAAAATTATAAACTGTTTTCTGTGCCAGTATGGTTTTCTTACAATGTAAATCAGTTTTTAAAGTTGGAAGAAAATAAACTTCAACTTGCAAAAAAATAGGATGTTATTCCTCATTTAACATGCATCAATATAAAAGAAAAAGGGAAAATGCAAGGAAAATAACATGATTTAGAAGTTAAGTATATACTGGTACGAGATTAATGTTGGGATAGTAATTGTTCACTTGTTCACCAAGTAATAGTTCAATGAGCCATGATCAGATTTAAGGAAATCAGTTTAATAAATAAGAAGAAATATAATAAATGAAATTATAAAAGTATAGAAAACATATATATTGAGAAATTATTATTAGTATTTATTTAAGATGAACTCTTCATAATTTTTTTATTTAGACATTTATAATTTACTATTTTGTATTTTATGTTAACTAACTTGAATATACTTTCTGAATATTTCTTTATAATTGTAAATCTGGAAACAAATTCTTTGTAGCTTTTTCGCTCTTTCAGTTTGTGAGAGTCCAAATATTGACATCAGCTAATTTGCAACGCTTTTATTGAAGCAACAGTTAAAACTAATAAATAAAAATTGTTTTATTAGTTCCTATGCAATTTTTTCTATTCTTAAACAATAAAGGACCAAGAAGTTAAAAGAAATCGGGAAAACGTAAAATTCTAACCTAGCTTTCCTCCTTTGAGATAGAGAGCAAAAATAGTAAAAATTGCACCAACAGTGCATTTTCTATACTGAAACAAATTTAGCAATAATACCTATAGCCATAATAGTACAGAGACCCAATATAAAGATAGCTTAATTCACTAATGAATAAAGGTGAGAACTGATTATAGAATCAAACTGCGGTAAAATTACAAGGATTCAATTTCTTCTAAAAGTTACACTTTAATAAATTATTAATAAAGAAGTGTGGTCAGAGATGATCAACAAAGATAAGTATAATGTATTATACAAGCAACATAGTAAGTATGATGTGACATATGTCAGCACTAGTATAAACAGGTTAACTTAAGGAGATGGTCAAAATAGGAGAGTGGTAAGTTTAGAACTTTTTACATAATTTTGTATACATACATTCATGCACATAAGAAAGGTCCCAAAAGATTATTTTAAAAGTTATTAAAGAGTTCATTCATAAAAATTTTATAAGTAACATATTGTTGTAAAAGCAAATAATAAGTTTTAAGCTGTAACAGTAGAAACATATACATATATTTAAAAAAAAAAAAACTGCTGATAAAGGTAAAAAAAAGCCCCCCTCCCCCCGTTTTTCTATAACTTAAATAAATAATAGAGTTTAGCTCTTAAATGAACAAATATATTGATAATGTTTATAATTTGATAACAAAATAAAGCCCATAAGAATTGAAAGAACTTTCACTGCTTTGATTATAAGAAATAAACGAAAATAGAATTTGAATTGAAAACTTACATAATATATAAATTTAAAAGTTAGTATTTAATTCAAAGAAAACAATAAGAGATTGCCTTAAAAGTTTTCCATCAAAAATTCCAACTTTATGTAGGAAAATATATACATCAGTATAAAAATTATGTAATTATTAACGCAATACCTTTTCAAGCTTGTTGGGATTAAACTCAACATGCCTTATTCTTTCAATTTCAGATTTTTCATCTAAAACTTTCATACTGACATCATTTAAGTTGATCGCTGCTTCAGTGGATGCCTCAGGAAAAAGAAATACAGTGCCCACAAGTCTTGAACTCTTAGGAGCAAGAGGTTTTCCTGAGTCCTCTGAAACTCCAGGACTTACTCCATCCACATTTGGGTTATGAGCTGAGCCTCCAGAACCATAGCCACTTTCAGGGCTACTTTCTGGACATTTCAAGGTATCTCTGATGGCAGCAAGAGGAGCCGATTGCTTATCCTCCTCTGATCTAAAATTTAAAATAACAATTATTTTCGTAACTGTAAGTTCATAAACACAAATAATTGTTATTTATACTTATTACAAATTAAAAAGATATATATTATGATTTGGATGGTTTCCAAATATGTCACTTTAGTGGATAATATGGAATATTTTCTTGAATAAAAAGGAAGTCACCAGTTATATTTTTAAATTATTATAATCCGGTTAAGTCCAATTATTCTTTAGACACTTGAGGACGAAGTGCACAAAAGCTAGCACACTGCATGCAGCAGGCAAAGAAAGTGAAGCAAAGGGGAAGAGAGGAAAAGCTAAAACACTCGTGTTTATAGTTTCTTGGAATAGAGGGGAATTCCCCAATTTCTGTTAATTTAGAAGAGCTAAAAGTTGAAGTAATTGATATGGGAGAAGGTTGGCAGGAATGAATTTGGTTAGGTACTAATAAAGAAATTATAAGATGATGTGATTTCATCACACTAATATATATATATATATATGTTTGTGTGCACAGTACAATGTCTTCTGCCCTCACTCTGTGACCTCCAATAAGAACGTTTTTCTGTATGAATTGCTTCTTGATAATGTACTATGTTAGATGCGAAAATTGAGAAATTGCAAGTAAGAGCCTTTTTTATTTTTTGCTTTTAATACTTATATGCTTAATGTACATAAATGTGTTCCTGTTTTTAAAAAATGTGTCTTTTGGATGTATTTTTAAGAAATATTTACATAAAGTATCTCACTGTTTTATGATTGAGTTCCATTTTGACTGTAAACTAAATATGAATTATATTATTTTTCAACACAACTTTGATTTAAATGAATTGTGAAAATTGCACATAAAATACATAACATGTAGTCTACTGGACATATTGCATTGGTCATAGGAACTTTCTGCCCTGACCGGCAATGTCCAATCTTTGTTTATTTACTATTTTTTATGATTGTAAGTACAGATGATCGTAAGTCACAAAGGGCCCAAGTCAAGGAAAAGACATATAGATTTAGAAAATATATGTTTCATAAATGTAACTTTGAATAACTTTGAGGGTGTAGAACATTTTTTAAAATTCCTTTTTCTAGTTGGAAAAAAAAATTCATATAATTTTTCAGGATTTAGAACAACATAATATTAACACAGAAAGAAAAACATATAATAATAATTATTTACATAGATCTTGAAATAAAACATGTATAGAAAGTTAATATTCAGCCCAAAGATTTTTAAATCAGACTTTGTGTATTCCATATGAAAATTTCAGATGCTTGGCCAGAAATGGATTAGCTCTTGAAATTTTTTGTTTATATACTTAGGAATCATAGGAACCTTTTGCTCTTAAATAACTGAAAGAAACACTTTATAAAAGTAAGCGATATATGACAAAAATAAACCTCTATGTGAAAAATGCTTTCGACCAATGAGTTTCTATATTTAGGTGTTTCTTCCACCAAGACAGTTTCCCTTTTTAGAATGTCAGGTCTTCTACCAAATAAGTACAGCAAAAAAGGTGGGAAATAATATTGTGGGTTTGACTCCAGCCAAAGTCGGTGGATTTTCATGATGCAGAAAATCGACAGTGGCCATACTGTATATGTGGCATGTAAAAAATCCCTTGGAGTGCCTGTTTGGCTTGGATGCCCAAGGCAAAATTAAATTCCTAAGTTCAATTTCGATTTGGCAGAGTTCAGGTGCCTCCCACTGTGGAGGAAACTGGGCATCAAAATTACTTGGGACAATTGTATCGCCTACGTGGTGCCGAAATAAAAAGTGATACCAGTTCCTGGGGAATGAACTAGGTCAGCAAAGGTAAAAAACACCAATATGCAGCCCCATTAGAAGAAAAAAAATATTGTACAGTTCTCTGCTTTGACAGGAACCAATACTTTTTCAACATGCAAGTGGATCAACTTTTTGAGTTGACAAATTTATATACCCAATTCACTTTCACGAGCTCATAGTTGAAATATTGCAATTCATGACTATCCAATCCCTTCTAACTATCAGTAAAGATAACTGTTTTTCTAACGTGCTTTTAGATTTTTGCCTATAGCTACTGCAGCACTTTGAACAATGAAAAGAAGCATGTGCAATATATATGCACACCATTCATTAATGTATATTTGTAATATATCGTAAAATCTGGCATATAACACACACTTTTAACACAAAAAATAAAATTGAAATTAACGGGTGTGCATTATATGCCGGGTATAAAAATGATAGCCTCAAAAACAAAAAAAAAAGAGACGTGCATAAGAAAAACTCAGACTTCTACAAAGACCTGAATACTGTTTATTTAAAAGAAATGTCATACCTTATGAACTTAAAGGGTTGCTTTTCTAGAAATATACTATTTTTTAAAAATCTTTGGGTAATACCTTAAATAAATGGCTTTAAAATATAATTGCATTGATAACGTACATTGCAGGGTCCTTCGTAAAATAAGGGGGTGCACGTTATACGCCGAATATAACTTAAAATTAAAAAATGCAGCTTCTAAGTACAGGTGCGTGTTATACGCCAGATTTTACGGTACTCAAAAAACACATTAATGTATCCAAATGTTGCTTGCTAGATTGATTGAATATTAACGTCGCACTGTTCAGCTACACGAGAGCTTTTGGCGACGGACCACGTAATTTTGAACCATGGTCAAGTGACGTGGATGACACCTGAGCTGGCACCCCCTTCTCCTAACTACCACACCACACCAACGGGAGGACGTTCCAGCTCTTGACAGATTTAATGTGATCCAAATGTTGCACACTAAGTCAATGATTAACAGTAAATATTAAAGAAAAATCATTTTAAATGAAATCTACCACAGCTAAGAGATAAATCCAGTTCCAAAAGACCTAAACTTGTAAGACAGCTATTTATTAAAATACGCTAAATTTTTCTTTGAAAGTGAATCAATACATTCATACTTTGAATTAGGTCTTGATTTGCTCCAGTTCATCGAGCTTGATGCCGATCCATACCCACTTTCAATGCTTCCATCAGGTCTTCTTCGCAATTTGCATGTGCCCTTGCTCCTAGGCGGGCTAGTGGCCCGAGGTGGGGGCAGATCACTGGGAGATCGGATATGGGAAGCCAGCAAAAGAGCTTCATCCACAATGATTGTGGCAGCATTTTCCGCAAACAAGGTTACCTTGTTTTTCAGTTCTGAAAAAATTTAATGAAATTAATTTTTTTAGAGAAAAATTCTTTTTGTAATTTATACATAAATCTTAAGATCTGTTGTATTATATATTATATTTTTGAAAAAGTTAGAGTCAAAATATATAAAAATTATAAACATAAAAATAAATATTAAAAAAAAAACAATTAAGCACTTAATCATTTTTTAAAAATAAGTCTAATCTCTTAAATGATTTAAATTTCTTTTTCTATTTACGGTAAAGAATCCATCTCTAGTAGACCCCATTATAGAAAACTATTAAATTATTATAATATGAACATCTGACTGAGAATTACAGCAATTTGTTGACAACATTACAACATTTTAAACTTTATAATTGAAATTATTAAAAGCATAATCTGAAAGAAGTTTTTAAAGCATATGATTTAAGGCAATTAAAATAAATAACTCATTTCCATATTTTGACAGCTACAAACCTCTGACTTGAAATGGGCTATGGCAATTTGTGTGTAATGATTGAGAGGTTGGCAAGCACATAGTTTCCATGGGGATAGAGATAGAGGAAGGTAAAGGAAAAGGTAAAGATGACGACTCTTTTGCTTTACGCCGCTTCATAAACAATGGCTCTTTCTCAGTCTTTTTCAATTTCTCTTTCAAGTACGCAACTTCATGCTAAAACAAAACAAATTTATTTTAAAACTGTTATTACAATTTTTTACCATGAATGAAACACTTTTGTTAGTAAAATTAAATGCATCTTCTTTCATTTTTTAAAGTAGTAAAGTAGGCATCCTTTGAACAGGTCTAGATTCAATTGTCTTTTAAGGGGGTTCACACATGTGACGTCCTGTTTTTTAAGAATTTTTAGAAAATTCTTTTTGATGACCAGTAAATTTGCATTTTTTATCATTTACTTAAATGTATCTTAAGAGTATGTATATAAATTTGTAACCAAAAATATCCAATAGAATGTGAATTATAGTGCTCTGAACACACCCGCCTCGAAAAAATGGATGCTCACTTCCTCCACAATTCCCGCTGATTGGCTAATCTGAAATTAAAAAAAAATTAACGGGGTTTTAATCTATAGCTTAAATACACCAAATGAACTATACTCAATTGAAAATATCAAAAACTGGACTTTTGGTAGAACTCTGAAGAAAAAGTTTTGAATTTCATGGGTTTTTTTTTATGTTTTTGTTGTAAAAAAATAGAAATATCTTGAATTTTGGAATGATTGTAGTTCATTTGGTGCATATATTTGTGCTGAGTCCACCCTGTAAATTAAAAGTCATTCAGTCAAACCATTCTTGAGATATGGAGGAAAGTTTAAAAATACAGTTTTGAGAAAAATAAGTTTAAAGTTTTAAATCTGATTAAAACAATGAAAATCTTAACTTAGCGCTACGAACAGCTGCTCTTCTAACACCTGGTTCATTATAACAACTTTGAATTTTAAAAAATCACTTTACCACAGTATTCTAGACATGTTAAGGAAGCAATTTATGAAAAAATAAATTTTTTGATTTTTTGAACCTATCCCACGGGTGAATCCCATTTAAGCTGAGAAAGTAACTTGTATAGTATTTTTTTTACAGCATGTTTGTCTCAGTTTTCTGTCACGTACCATATTTAATTGGATAATGGATATATTGCTATGCTGATACTAATATAAATAAGCCCCACTCATAATATTTCAATACATATGACCATTTAATAGCAGATGAAAAAAAAAATGTTTTTCATAAAAATTAAAGAGCTGAAATACAGTAAATAAATTTTAATTGTTCAACTACAATACACACACATGTAAACACAGAACAAACATGCACATTTAGTACTACAAAAGTTTGTTGTACTTAAGATGTATTAATTTAACTAAATGAGTGATTTACCAGATGTCAAAAATAAAAAGGTAATAATGGGAAATAATTATAAATCTCCTTTTTACTCATTAAAACATAAGACAGCCTGCAAAAAAGCTTAGGTTATTTTTCAAAATAATATAAGAAGTCCAATATTTCCAAATAGAAAACTATTTCAATGCACAAACAATTAAATATATTACTTAAAAAGAATGGATACATACAATGAATGTGAAAAAAACTAACATTTCTCACACTTAGGATACCATCTCATCTTTTGGAACATCAATATACCTTAGAATTACTTAAAATAAAGAAGCTCAGAAATTTATAAAAATACATCAGATAAAAAAAAACTATCAATTGAAAGTCACTTATTAAAATTTAAAGCTACTGCTAAGAGCTGATTGATTTATTTCTGAATGAAGCAACACAAGGTGACAGACGTTGTAGTTTTGAGCCTTGATCAAGTGACAAGGACAATACCAGTCAAAAGATTAGGAGGATACTTGAGCTAGCACCCAAACTTCTTCAGCATGATTTAATGAGCACCAACCCTTCTACACATGGCATATCTTTAAATGACTCAAACCCACAACTCAACAAAAACAGTATCGGGTACAGGTATATGACCATGAATATTCAGCTACCATGGTCACAAATACTGCCAACACAGTGAAATACAATCTTTATAAATAGCAAATGGTAAAAAATTTGTTATAGTAGATAGCAATTTCATTTTCTGAATGTTCTTCACATCTACCCAGGCACTTACACATATTCAGCTCAAATTTTTTTTCTTGCAAATATCATTAATAAAATCAAGGGGAAATATTAACTAAATACAATCAGCATACAAAAACTGTTAATTTAATTGACAATTTTTGAACACTAATTATTTCAAATAACTGTAAGAACTATTTAATTATAGGAATAAACACTTGGAATAATAAGTAAAGTTTCTTTAAAATTATGATATTAACAGAAACAAGTATACAGAGATAAGTAACAATATATTTCATAGTGATATAATTTAGTTTGAACAGAGTTTTATTTATTATTATTTATGGATATGATTTTCATTAGTACAAAATATTTGAATAAAAAATCCCATTTTACAGTCATTTATTTAATAATTAGAAATTTAACATATACCTCTAAATCTTCAACTTTCAAAATGAGGATATCTACTTTGTGATCCGATTGTATTTTTTCTTTTTGGCTAACAACAAGAGAGTTGGAAAGTTGTTCCTTAGAAGCAGCAATAATACCTAATATGACAAAAGATTAAGTATAAATAATTTAAATTAATCTTCAAAATTAAATTCTAATTATATTAACAGAAATAACACAAACACAATGACTAATGACATTTTACAACAGCAAATACATTCATAAATGCTCACATTATATAGAATATTTTTGTTTTCAGGAGAATAAGATAAAGGAATAGTTAATGAGACTTTTTAATAATTCTTTTTAAAATTAAACAATGTTTTATGCAGTAGCACTCTAAATATGGTTCTAAAAAAAAAGCTTTCTTACAAAACTCATTTATACATACTTTCTAAATATTTTCATTTCCTACAGAAATTCATGGTACATCAATTATTCTTTTTATTAAAAAGAAATTATAATTATATGAGAAATATCTTATATATGTGCTACTCAAAAGTGTTATAAGAGATTACTCAAGTACTTGAGAATAATAAATTTTAAATAAGGTTGCTTTATACAGAATCTAAAATTCTAAAATGTGCCATGTTTTAAAACATATCATTGTATTGTCAAAAAAGCAAACTAAGACTGTAGTAAAATTGAATAAAACCCCCTCCCCAATCAAAAACAATTTTTAGCAATTAATTGTCTATGATTGATAATCTTAAACAATACAAAATGTAACAACTTAAAAATGAGTAAAATCTACAAAAAATACAATTTAAATAAACTAACATATTTGAATTGAATAGTCTAAATAGTTGAGAGATTTTATAAAACATTTTATTATGTTATCCAGTATAATAAAATTTTTAAAAAAATTAGAGAGAAAATTAATTTACAATTTCTTATGCATTTACAAGCAAAATACCTGTAGATTTTCAGATTTATTTTACACATATTAGAATGTGATCTTTCAAAACATAGCAAAATTTTCAGCGAAATTACATCATAATAAAGATTTTTTTTTATCTATATCCCTCTGAAAAGTTATTAACTTATTTGCAACTCTTGTGCATCTTTTTTTTTACACACACACACACATTCTTTCTAATATATTACTTCTTTTGATATAACATCTATCAAAAATCATGTTAATTGATAATCCAAAACTTTGCTCTCAGAATTTAACTGACATTCATTCTTTCACCTAAAAACATATAAAACATGTTGCAAAAAAAGAAAGAAAAAAAAGGTTTTTAAAATAATTTCTAACCGACCCAATGCACAGGTCTAATGAATAGAAATACTATCTTTTTTAAAGTTTGAGATACAAAGAAACAAATAACTATACTTACTTTGTATTATTTTACTGATGCGCCATAGTCGTAGCAGTATAATTAACACAGCTGACTCTTTTCCAATTCCGACTTTCGAAGGTGCAACGAAGAAAGCAATATCCAATCCAAAAGCAACCAGAACTACAACAGCATCAAAAACCTAAAAACATCATTTTAATGAATTTTAATATCAATGTGATGATAATAACATAAAACAAAACGTGAAACAAAAGTTAAAATGTGCAATACCATAAAAAATAATTCTGAAAAGGTTATATTGTGATTTCAAAGAAAACTATTAAATGTTGGATTCTTCAATGAATGCATTCTTTCAAAAAATTGCCAGATTTCATTTGGATTTTCCAAGAGAAACTTCATAAAGCATTTTTGAGTGTAGACTATTTGTTTCATTATAGTACGATAAGAAAAGTATGCAAATTTTACAATATTCAATGAAAAAAAATCCACAAAAATTATAGTTTTATTAAGAATGAAAAGAAAAGAGATTGATAATAAACAACAGTACATACCTAAATGAATCATTACTTAGCGTAAATCTTGAATGATTTCATTTCTCTTTTGGGCCCAAAATTTTTAAACACAATTTTATGCTCTCTAATTTGAGGTAAAATTTTCACCATGATTTTATTTACATATTATCAAAAGAAACATACTTGATTTGATTACTTTAATATATATCAAAGATTAACAAATAAAAATTTTGAGTCAATTTTATCTTTCCTTTTACTGATAAAAAAAAAAAGAGCTGAAATCAGCCTCCTGGTTAAACTTTTCTAAATAGAAAGAACTAACATGTTATTAAAAATAGAGAAAGGTACATATATTTTAAAATTACATAAACAGCTAAGTTATGTACTTACTTAAACATATTGTGTTGATATACATACACACATATTTAAAAAACAAACAAAGAAAAAATTGAAATCTCACTTCAATGCCCTGAACAATAAATCGAGTTTTTCCAGTTATGATCCTTAATATGACCTAAAGAAATGGATAAAATACATAATTAAGATAATATTTTAAATTAAAATGATTACACTTTATATAAAATAATTAACATGGTACATAAATATTTCTTACTAATATCTGCATAAAACTAAATTTCATCAACGTTTCAAATATTTCTGGAAATATATTAGAAGATTTTCTTCCTTTAATCAGCTGAAAAAATTATTCATAGGATACCTGTCAAGTTCTTTGAATTTAGTTTCCTATTTTTTCTAAAAAATCAAGTGTTATTTAATGGATACATTATCATTTTTAGTGATTAACATCCTTGTAATGAAAACCCCTGACATATTTTGATTACCAATTCTTTTCAAACTTGACACACACTGATAGAGGTATTACAAGTGTAACAAAGTGTCAAAGCAAATGGCTTTTTAGATATTCTCCAGAAAGTAGCATTCCAAGTTATAACAACAATTAATTTGGTGATAACTTTTCCATTTTGATGTAATCTAATTAACCTAATTGTTAGGATATTAGACTACTAATTGTGAGATCTTGTTTCTCTATTGTGGTAGGTTTCTTTCATACTATTTGACTTTTCAAAGATTTCTAAAAAAAATCTAAACATTTAATACAAAGTCTTATTACAATAATAAATATTTTTTAATTTTTGTTTTCATATTTAATTATTATATTAATTAATTTTTATAACACACTTACAATTCCAACATATTATACTTCCAGGGTATTACAATATTTGAATGCACTGCTATCTATTTTGTATACAGCCTTGAATAAAAACAGTGTTCAATGGTTCTGTCAATTTTGTGTTGAATTAGAGGTTCAGTGCTTGTCACCCTACCAAATAATGGTTCATCTATTTTAAGATAGAGTTCAATTATTTAATAAATAAAATATAAATTTGAAAACAATTAAGCTAAAAAATAAATTAACCATTAATTTTTGTGATATATACATTATTGAAAGACGTAAATCATAAAATATATTTAACAAAATTTTACAAAGACTTACAACATCAAATAAATATGTAATAATTGTTAATTAAATATTGAAATTAAATATTATTAACAGTCAATTATTTGGTTAAATTAATTTTTCATATGTTTGTATGACGTAAATTCCAACAATCCACAATTTTTTTTAAATCTATTAATAATTCTCAATTAAAATTTTTAATGGTTATTACAATTATATTAAATAAAATACAGAATTAATGTAATAAAAAATACATATAAAATGGTTTGCTTGCTTGATTGAATATTAACATCGCACTGTTCAGCTACATGAGGGCTTTTGGCGACAGACCACGTAATTTTGAACCATGGTCAAGTGACGTGGATGACACCTGAGCTGGCACCCCCCTCTCCTAACCACCACACCAGCTGGAGGACGGACGTTTTAGCTCTCGACAGGTTTAACGTGTATCGCTGCCCTACACGGCAAATCTTTACTGATACTGGGCTCGAACTCGTGAAAAAGCAAGCCACGATCCGATACCCATACCACTCGGCTACCGCTGCCACATAAAATGGTTTGCAAATTAATACTATTTAGACTGGCAGCTAAATTAATCTACAAAGTAAAAAAAAAACCCACCAAATTACATTATAGGATCAAAGGACAGAAAACAATGCTAAAACTGAACTATTTGACAACTGAAGATCAATCAAGTAGCAGTCAGGAGTAGCTTTATCTACTGAATTATTTGGGCTGAGTATAAGCAGGAAAACTAAAAGATTGTAAAGAGCAGAGCTTTATAAATTTCTTGAGTGAGTGAGTGTTTATTAATGTCATATTCTAAAGCAATGCAAGGACTATTGGTGAAAGACCTTTCAATTTTTAACCACACTCATGTGATGAGGACCACACTTGCGCTAGAACCTCACTCTACAAACTTAAACACCATGCCAATGTGAGGACTTTGAGCCAAGACAAATTTAATGCGCATGTCTGGCTGGGTGGCGCAGTTGGTTTATTGCTGACCTTCTGCACACAAGGTTGCGGGTTTGATCCTGTCCCAAGTCGGTGGATTTTCATGAAGCAGAAAATTGACAGCATCCCTGTTGTATGATTATGCGACATGTAAAAAATCCCTCGAGTGCCTGTTTGGCTTGGGTGCTCTCAGCAAAATTAAAAATTTCTAAGTACAATTTCACTTTGTCAGAGCTCAGATGCCTCCCTCTGGGAAGGAAACAGGGCATCAAAATGATTTGTGGCAATTGGCATCGTCTATACGGTGCCGCACTAAAAAAAGATACCAGCTACTTGGGAATGTACTAGTTCTGCAAAGGTAAAAAATACCAATACACAGTCCCATTGGAAAAAAAAATGTGCATCAACCTCTTTACACAGTGGGTCTTCAAAGGGATCAAGACTCGAACCCATGATTCAACAATGTTGGTCAGAAGTTTGTGACCATGAGAACACGGCAGCAACACACACAGGAATTTTTCAAGGGGGAAGACCAGGGTCAAAAGTCCACCATTCTCGTATCATGCCCCAATACACCGCTTAATATATTCTTTTGATTTTGTCGATTTTCGGGAACAAAAAACAGTAAAAAATTAATTATCGAATAAATAACTAGCATTAATTAATAAAATTAATTATTAATAACAAATACTGAATTAAATTTTATATACTATATACATAGGATTATAATCAATAAAAAAAAATCAAGGGCTATTCGGAGGGGGATCCGGATCAGGGGACTTGTGTGCACCATTGATACAAAACTATCATGCCCCATAATTTTCTTGAAAATAGCTGAAAAAGTTTGCATAATTTGATTTGATACTTTATTATAACTGAAGTTTTGTAATACAATTAAACAACAAAGTGTAATATTGAACAAGAAAACAGTAGGTCACCTAAATATCTTAACTTTTCATGTGCCGATTTCTACTTAATTACTGTTTGTGTTTCTTTTGAATCAACCATGGCTCCACTCCTTTAGTAATAGTTACTTATACATATATTCAATCTCCTTTTTTAAGATCTTGTTAAATACAATTAACTTTTTAACTTATAATAACAAAACTTACAATAGCAATATCCCAAAAATTATTTCTTCATTTAGTAAATGTTAACTTACTAAAATGTGACTTACTTAATGTGAAAGTATGAAAACTGAATATAAGTATAATATATGTATTAAGATTATAGTATAATAAAAGATAGGATTCAAAAGTTTCTGGGCTGAGTCTATTGCTTAAAAGATATTGTGAATTAAATAGCTCAAACACATCCTCCTTTGAATAAGGTCCCTTGAGAAACAGCATACTTTTGCCATCACTTGTGAAGGTCATAGAAACATTTCTGGAATCCATTTTTAGCCCTGTCCTTTAATTCAGCTTGCAATGTATTTTTAACTTCATCTTAACTTCTTCTTCTTCTTCTTCAGTTTAAAATCAGCGACTCTGCAAGTGACATGCTGGTTTATGAAATAGGCTGAGGTTGCAGGAGACAAGATCAGGGGAGAAAGGAGGATGTGGCTAAACAGTTGTTTTAGTAAGAAATTCAGTGATGAGGAGGGATCGGTGTACAGAAGCATTGTCAATAAAAAGCATCCATCACTGCTAGGCTATCAGTTTTGGTCTCTTCTTTCGGATTAACTCACACAAATGATGCAGGATGAATACATAGAGTTCTTTGTTTACAGGGGTCCTTCAGGGATAAATTCAAGATGCACAATGCCCTGGTTATCAAAGAACACCTCTAGCATTGCCTTCTCTTAAGAACGAACTTTCCAGAATTTCTGCTTTGGTGGAGATTGTGGTAATTATCATGTTGCCGAAGCTTTCTTGGATTGTGGGTTGTATAAAAAACCCCATTTGTCTCCAGTAACAATTTTGCCAAGTAGGGCAGGATCTTTGTCAACACCCGAGATTTAAAATCCTGCCCCCATNCATTCCCATCGAATTGCCTTTTTTGTCTTCATTAAACATGTGAAGAGATACGTGTTGACACATCCTATGCATGTTAAGACCCTTAGTCAGTATCTGTTCACATGTGGCCTCAGATATCCAAACTGATTCTGCTAATTGTTTGAAGCCTGTTCTTACATACCATCATAGAAATCTTTTGAATATTTTCAGCGGTGCAGGAAGTCTGCAGACGTCCAGAGAATTCATCATCTTAGACACTTTCCCTGCCTTCTCTGAAACGTTTATACCACAAAAGCTTGCATTTGTGATAATGTATCACTGCCATGCATATGCTTCAACATTTCAAGTCTCCATGCACTCTTTCTCAAGCCAACACAAAAATTGATACTCATTTTCTGCTCAACAAACACCAATTTTTTTCAATTGCTGGTTACTAAGTGCATCCAGCTACAAAATATGACACCATGGCAATCTATGGACACATTTGGGAAAAAAAGCCCTTTTAGAAAAGGGGAAGAATGCAGTAACACAAAAATGTTATCCTAGTCAGTCCGCTGCAAAACTTTTCCACGTTGTAGGCTCAGTCCAGGAATTTTTGAATCCTACTTCGTATATTATAATTAAGTATAATAAGAGTAATATAATATCTTGCTCCCTTCCATACTTTCTGGATACTTTAATTGTGTCAAATCATACTTAACCTGTCTCTCTATAACTATATTCAATATACCTGTCTCTCTTTCTCTCTCTTAGCATAGAATATTGTTAATAGCAGTGTTAATAGTGACAAATTGGTATAACAAATACACATTGTGATATTGGCACAAAAGAAGTAATATTCATTAAAAAAATATATATAATCTCAACAAAATCAAAACATAAATAAATTAAACAAAACAAGTAATTTAGAAAAATAAAATAGCGTGAATTTATTTTTATTCAGTCAAGTCTAAAATAAAAATACCTAAGAACATTGTTAATCCTTATTTCAATTTTTAACATTTAAAATTTTGACTGATTTTTCTATCAGTCTATTTTATTTATATCTTTGTTATTAAAGAAAATTATGCAATAAAGAATTTAATCAAAATTTGAGGCATGTTACTCTGTATGTAAGTTTTATACTCTTAATATAGCAATGTTGAAAGTCATTTAAAAGAAAATCAATGTCAACTAGATTACCATGTACTTAGTTTTATTATCTAGAATAATCAAAATAACATTCCACTAGCAACATTTTCAGTCTGCCTACAGCAGAAGTAAATGGACAAAGACATAACACACAGATGTACAAATCAAGAAAGTTAGGAAGTTTAACATTTAAATAGTGTTTAAAAGTTTAAGAATCAATATAAATAACCTTTTAATCAGTATCAATTTTAGCCAGTCTTTTCTTTGTTAATATTCGTGAAAACTAAAGGAACATTGAAATAATATATCTACAAAATCCATAAATAAAAGTTCATATTTTTAAATGAAAGATGAATGACAGAAAGAAAAGGTGTTGATATATTAAAAGGGCAATGATCAAATTTCTGAGATTACCTCAATAATAAATATTGTCAGAAGTGTAATACTGCAGAAGGAGAAGGCTTCTTTGGCTTTTTTAATCCTAGGGCTGACATTTTCACTGGGTGATACAGAAGCACTTTGAGTGCAATTAATACTTTTGGCCTTCCATTCTGGATCTAAAAAATAACATATATATATATAATTACTCTTACATGAAATTGTGCTATAATATATATGTACATATATACTAATTTAAATAATAAATTCTTTCATTGCATTCCTACAAAATTTTCTTTGGAAATTTAACTGAAAATTTAATTTTAGAGAATAAAAATCAGGAAACAATATGTTGAGCTTTGATCATCTATTTTTAAGTTAGGGAATAAAAGAAAAATTTAAAACCTAGAAAGGTTAATAGAAAGGTACATTCATTCCAATTAAAATTCACAAAATCAAAAAAGGCACATCAGAAATAAAACAAAATATAAAACAAAAATAATTTGGACTCTTTTATTTCCACAAACAACTAACTTTTAAAGAGATCAAATGACTTTTTGTCATTAGCCAATAAACCTCAGTCATATTACTATTTCTAATGATAAAATATACACTAGAAAAGGAAGCTACCAATTATATGCTGTAAACTAACATTTAATTATGCAGAGTACAAATGCATATGTACTTAAACAAGGGTTGGTCAGCTATTGTTCTATTTACAGCCTAAAATATGTTGAGGATTTGGATAATATAAAAATATTGTAAGTAGGTAGCAAAAAAATTAAAATTGAGATATTTTTAAAAATTACTAATACATTTAAAAATTATCAAAGATTTTCATCATTTTAATTCTAAATTCTATGATGGGTAAACAACTATGATCACTTGTAAGTGTACCTGTATGTGAAAACTTATGTGGCAAGGAGCTACATAAACTTTCTAGAAATGCTATAGGTGTATGTATGTGACAAGTTACTGGAAACTAAATATATACAACATTATTTAATTGTATTATTAACTTAAATAATATAAATGAATCAATTTTTAAAAAAATAATCAACATGTAGCTGAACATAGCACTTTATTTCACACAAGTGCTTTGAAAAAATTATTAGAAGCCTTTTTTTTTTAAATTTAATATTAAAAATACATATGATTAACAATATATAATAAAAAATGGAATTCATTCAAAAAAAATTTTGAAATGTATTCTATTAATCCTCATACCAAAAGGCAAATACATAAATAAAGTGCTTTAAAAAATTTCACCTCAAATTGTGCTGATAATAAAATAGATCATGAATTTGCTTTGAAGTGAATGAAATGATTCTTTTATGATTTAAAAAACAACTTATAGTAAATGGTTTTTTTTAAATACAAGAAAAATATTGCCCTTCATTTTCAACACACAAAATTATAATTAAGAATTATAAATTTTATTTAGCTTTCCTTATATAATTTTTTATGCTCTATATTATATAGATTCTATTTTATTAAAAATTTTCATCCATATATAAAATCAATTAAAATTAAATAAAAGTAAATAGAAATATTAAGTTTTTGATATTAAGAGCATAAATGCCAAATCAAAGAATTTATTGAAAAACATACCTTGTACAACATTTAAATCAATTAACAACTCTGATAAAACTACAACTCCTTCAGCAAAGACAAATATGACAATAACCACATTACAGACTCGACTGTTGAGGGCTGTCCAAATCTTTTCACATATTCTATAATAGATAATTTATTTTCTGATTCATTATTTATAGACAATACATTATAACAGAATTATTTTAAAGTAATGAGTGAATGTGTGTAATAGTTATGTTTCCAGCTTATTTTACAGAACCATCTCCTTAATTTCAACAAATAAAAAGGTTTGCTAAAAATGTGACATTAAAAATTGGCACCAATAAAGTTATCTAAAGTAGTACAAAAATCCCCATTAACAATAAAATATAAATCCAAGAAATAGAAGGGAAGGAAAAGGGGCAGATGATTTTATTTATTTATTATGTAACCCAAATTCCTTCTGAATCAATTGGATTTAAAAATATACATGCAATAAATAAAAAACCACATAAAAATACATTAGAACAAAGTAAATATTAATATGACAAAATTATAGAAAAAAAAATAAAACAAAATACTTTTAATGTTGGAATTTAATAAAGCAATTTCCAATTTTGAATTTTAATGTAACAAAAAACTCAACTATAAATGAACAACCTTTAGCAAAGAAATTGTTTTCATTCAATTTTATTTAATTCTCTGCCAATGTAGTAATAATTTATTTTTTTAAAAAAAGTTTTTCATAAGATTTAAGAGGGAGTAATTCAAAACAGCTGATATTTAAAATTATTTTAAGAAAAAAACTAATTCAATTCAAAAATCTAGAATGGAAAGGGGAAATTTTAATATTATTAGATTAAATCTCTTTTTAGTGCAAAAATTTTTACTCAAAAATGCACAAATAAAATCATTATTTTTTTTAAAAAATTTATTTCAATCTATTTTGTTTCCAGTTATTCTAATTTTAAATATCAGTATTAATTATATTTCAGTTACACATTCCATTTTTTTAAAATTTTTATTTTTTTTTATTTATTTATTTTTATAATGAAAAATTTGTAGAAAAGTTCATTTTAAACTTTTCAGATAGCAAAAAGCATAGCACCTATAATCTGAATATCAAAAATAAAATGAAAGTTAAAAGATTCATACAATGAAATAAAAAAAAACTAATCACAAAATCAATAAAGCATAAAAATTAAATATTTTTAATTAGTAAAAAATTTTAATTCTTATGATTCACAAAATCTTGAAACATTTTTCTAGTGATTTAATAAGAAACTCAGTCAACAAACATCTTAATTTTTAAAATTTTAGACAAAATATTTATCTTAGAACACATATTTAAGAATTAAGTAAATTACTGAAAATGTAAAATTGAAATAACTTTCAATATTGTTTAAATTATCATTTTTCCTGATCATAAAAACTAAATACAGCATACAAATTAAATTAATATATTATTTTTATTCTTTTCTTTCCAAGACAAATATATAATCAGATATTTAACAACTAAACAGTTTTACATACTAAAAGAAGATTTTGAGATTAAATCATACTTAAGGTTTTCTTTTCTAATGTTAAAGAACAGGAGCCAAACCCAGAACTTTATAATTTGATAAATGCTTCAATATTAACAAAAGTTTGAGTAGTATACATATATTCAACTTCAAGTATCTTTCTTAAAACTTGAAAATATATAGAAAATATAGAATATTGTGATACTTCAAAGTTAAGTAATAAAGGGACCGAGGAAACATAGCTTAAGTCAAAATTACATATATATATATTGAGTACCTTATTACTTGAGTTAAGTTTAAAGAATTTTAGATCTAACCTAGATAAGAAATTTTAGATTTAATCCCTCTGGAGAATATTGGTAGGGTATTTCTGATGGGAAGGGAGCACAGTGAGTAATTACATATCTACAAAATTACATAAATCAGGTGTTACTAAGTATTACAAAAAGAAAATAGAAAGTTTTGGACAGAAATAAACAATATAAATCAATATGCTGCTCTCTATAGATTAAACTATGATGTTAATATTGAGGCATTATTTCTATTTGAAACACACAATGTTTGTATTTTGGTTCCAATCTTTAACATTAGGCCAAGATAGCCTCAAGCAAAAAGTAACAAATAAGTATATTTGAATTTATTTGTATAAAATGATACTTTTGAGTTTCATCCAGTTCTGGTGTAGCTGTCCCCCCACTAAAACCCCAAATGACAGAATCAGTATTTCGCATCAGTTCTTCTTTGCTAAAGGTGAGAAAAGAAACATTAATAGAATGGAGAATAAAAATTAATTTTTGCAAATTTTAAAGTCAACAAAATAAATAAATAAATAAAAAATTTCAAATTACTAAGCAGAAATAATTTACTACATATGTGATAAACTAACACAACTTTTGGTTAAAAGAAAAGAAGAAAATCTTTTGTATAATTGAATTTCTGAAAATGGATGCTTATAAAATGGAAATAAAATGTATAAAGGGATAAACTTATTAATTAATTATTTTTATTAGACTTTTTACTTATATAAAATTTATGAAGTTGTACATTTTTCAACATTTTTTTTCATGTAGTAATTTGTTTAGATCAGTGGTCTTCAACTTTAACTGACTTATGGACAGTGGCGTAATGGAGAACATTTGCCCCCCCCCCTGCAAAGTCAGATTTCGAGTCTTCAAGTTGGATTTTACAAAGGGTAGTACTTGGTGGAAGGCTTTAGGCCCTCTAAGACCCTGGCATCCCCCGGGATGAGGGGGTGTACATTAAACCCCCTCATTCTGGGAATATTTAAGTCCCAATAAAATATTTAAGTAGACCTTGTTCCATCTGCTTTACATAAAGACATTTAAAAGAGTATTATACTTGTTATTAATTTTTTTTATTATATTAATATAATTTATTCATTAATAACATTAATTTGTGCTGTAGGTGTCTCAACTTTGTACAGAATGTAAATCTTTTGCATACACATTTACAGTTTTCTTGTTGAATTTTTATTTTGCATTGTTGAACCTCAGGCTTGTGTGAAAGACAGTTTAAGGACCACTGGTTTAGATCATTTTGATTATTGAGACTGATTGGCAATGTCAATTGATATTTCACTTCACTTTTGGGAGGCTGAAATAGCAGATATATAATCTACATAAATAGATACTACACTTTTAAAATCAAGAATATTACACACATTTGCTTTAAAAAATATATGTATCAATGTACTGGGACTTACATATTAAGCCCATGCTAGGGATTCATTGTCAAAGAATAACAATGTTTTCCTGTGTAAGCAAAAATTTATTGAAATTTATCAATGGCATGAAGTTAATATACTTCTTAAACATTTTTATTTTCTTTTAAAGTTCATTTTTATAACAAATACAGCTTTATAATTCTATTTTCTTTAATTTAACTGTCTCAATAAAGTAAACAACCTCATTTGTGTTGTGTTTTAAAAATTATTGAAAATATTCACTTTTTCAAAGTAATAAAATCATTTTAAGGAAAAAAAAAAGAAAAATAATAATTACTGAAAAGTAGTTTTACAAATTTTTTGAATACTGAATTTCACAGAGATCAAATAAAAATACATATTTATAACACAGATTAATAAATATTTTCATATGTAACATTTTTTTAAAAGAAACCAATTAGATTTAAAAATATATGGTATTTTTCAAAATTTAACATACAGCTGAAATACATTACAGTAAAAAATGATAGGAAAATATAAGTAAAGTCTGTTTTAAAATTTATTGTTAATTTATAGACATTTTTTTTATTAGCAACTGTGCTTATAATAGTTGAAACTACAATACAGCAAAAGCACCTTTGGAAAATAAATTGTTTCATAGAAATATTATAATAGCAGTGATCAAATTTTAATTATGACAGTAGTGAACAGTTTACAGAACAGATAGAAATGTACAAAGAGCATAATTAAATTTGCCACATACAAAACTGACAGAACTCTCAAAAAGTTACAAATTCAGTATGAGACCACTGATGTAATTATACAGTAAATGTATTAATAAAAAATTCAAAAGAATTCTAATAAAAGTAAACACCATGAACTTTAAATAGAAAGCAATTAATAATTTTTTATAATTCTTAGTTTTAAATATTATTACAAATTTTTAAGAAATTGTATATTACTTACATTAACACACCATATAATTAAATCAAGAGATCAAGTTGTACTCTTGACAACTGACATTAAAAAAAAAATGGGCTCTAAGTCAGTAAATTTTACTCAGTATTTTCAAATCTGACATGTTTCTGTGAACGTGACATCCGTAGTAAAGGTACGGAATTTCGAAGCTTTTTTTACCTTTACAATTTTCAGACCATTTCCTGCACATATACACAGTGCGCTACGATAGAGAACTAACTCTCATTCATAGATCTCGAGTGTATATCGAGCGCGTTTTTTAAAAACCAATATATTATGTAAATTCCTCTCAGAGGCGAATTATCATGAATACGATTCTATTTTAAGGTTTCAGAACAACCAATAGCCGAAGCACTATAATAAAATGTCGGAAAAAGTGACATTTAATCAAACACTTACCTTACAGAAGGTGCCATGTTTATTTGCGGACATCTGTGATGTTGCGAGAGCAGGGTTGCTGTAAAGCAATCCATACGACACGGCGCATTTTCCTCACCTGGATTTTGCCAAGAACTCGATCGATGATTTTGGCGGCAATGTAGATGGAATGGAAGAGAGCAGAGGTGTTTTTAGAGGGGGGAGGGGGAATGTAGAGTTACGCACTCACAAATTGTCAAATGTAGAAGAAACAGATGTTTTACTGATTATAATGTCTTTCATTATTTTCTCACATGATTTTAACAAACTTAATTCCTAAATTGGATTAAAAGGAACACGATAGTAACATGATACACACACACACACACACAAAAAGTTCTATTTTAAATACTGTTGAATACATGGTGTAATTTAAGTGTGGTCTTTATTTTTCTCATATTTATGTGTACTCAGAAAACTTGTTTTTTTTTGTTCCAATTTTTCAATAAAATATATGAAATATCGAATTAAGTTCTACGTAGAAGTAAAATCTCTCACAAATCGTGCATTGTATTGCAAAACTAAACTTATTTCGAATTTTTAATTGATGTGCTGTGTTGTATAAGATATTCATACATGATGAGAAAAGTATTAAATCTTTGCAGTATATAAGCAAAAATAATTGAAACTGTATCACAATAAATTTTAATCGAAATGTCTCTCTCTTTCTGTTATAAATTAAAACCGAAATTTAGTAATAAGGGAAAAAATTGTTTTTAACTTTAGATATGCATTTTCTACTGGATAAAAATATAAAAAAATTCATTTTTAAGATGTAATTATTTCTCTTAAGACAAAATTATTTTTTTGTATGAAGTTCAGCTTTGTATTTTGTATTTAAATTTGTAAAATATTTCGTTTATTTTGTTATGAAAACAGTAATATGAGTAGCGTTATAAACATTTTCGTTTTCCCATTTAAATTTAGGTAACTTTATTAAATACTATTTAGAATGAATCAATATATTTGTTTATCTCCAAGAGATCCGCGCGTATAAGGTTCTTAGAAGTGAACAATAAGTGAAAAGTATTATCTAGTTTAATTGCTTAATCCATATGTAGCCGTTCCCCGCCCGTTTCGCTAGGTATTTCATGACATGGAAAGATTATACATTCTTTTAAGTTAAAATGTTTATTACTTGAATCTCCAAAATAAAATTATATTTATCATTTACGCTCCCATAGCGTTGCTTTCCTCGAACACCAATTTTAGCGGATCCCTACTCAACTAAAGAAACATGCTTACGCTTACCGAACTGCAAGTTTGTAAGTCTAATCGTTCAAAAACGGGATTTTTTTAAAAATCTTTAACGCCCCTCCACAAACCCCCTTGGGCTTCGATTTCCTCAAAATTTATTCTTAGCAGATATCTATTCAACAAAAGAAACATGCCTGCTGAATTTGTAAACCTAATAATTCAAAAAAGGGGATTTTCGGTAATCTACAGCCCCTGACCCTTCCGTTGGGAGTCGATTTTCTCAAAACTCGTTCTTACTGCATCTCTACTCAACAGAAAAAAGCATGTTAAGCTCCAGAATTTTAAGTATTATACTTAAAAAACTACAATTTTCTTTTTATCTATCTCTTCCTCCCTGCAATCTTCTTTGGGAGTCGATTTCCATAAAACCAGTTCCCTTTTAGCATATCTCTACTTTGTGACGGCTCTATCCGCGATCTTTCTACTAATAGTCCTCTTGCAGAATTTTTGATCCTTAAAAATTATTTTATTATAAAGCTTTCGTCCGAAGAAGAAAAGTCTAGAATATTAAGTCTAAGCTTTCAGGTTAGAGAGAGAGAGAGAGAGAGAGAGAGAGAGGGTAGACTACTAGCGGAGCTGGGATTAATCCATTTGAAGTGAGGCGCAGATATCTAGAAATTGATAATTGTGATATGCAAGTTGACGATTTGTCACTTGAGATTTAATCTAGATTAGGCAGCTAAGAAGTGAGAGCGATTGAATTGACGTAAGTAATTAAAGTCTTCTCATATCTCGCGTACCTCGTTCATTGTTCTTCCTTTTTAATAATTAGGTGCATCTCTTTACTTTGGTTGATTAAATTTGTGTTGTGGATAGTACTGTGAATACATTGAGCGATTCTGAATAGGGCTAGTCTTCCTTCCCTTTCTCCTACATCTTTAGATACGTCGACAAGTCTTGCGATGTGGGAGTTCTGTGCAGTGGCGTAGCGTGGGGGTTGCAGAGGGAGCCCCGGGTGGAATACGAAAAGGGGCGGCGTCACAAGCACGGCGATATTTAAATTCAAAAAAATTTTTTCAAACTTCAAATCGCGCCCGAGTGACGAAACTGACGGGAACAAGAGAAAGCTTTAATACACGCACAGATGCAGGAAGTTTATTAGTCGCTATGCAATCACATTCATTTTTATGTTATTTAGGCTTCGGGCAACCGGTACTGAATGAAGTGAATGATGCTCAAAATTATTTGCAGAGGGACTAAACATCCA
>BMAV01011683.1:81474-91643 GCA_019973955.1 Trichonephila inaurata madagascariensis | reverse complement strand
CCCCCCCCCCTCTTGTGTGCGCCACTGCCCCAATCCTTTTTTATATATATAATTATTTTATTGTACACGATACAAATCGTGATTCCAGTGAATAATTTAATTAAGAGAAAGTAAACTTACCCACTTTCAAGGACTTTTCAATTTTTCTTTGGTAACAAATAAACAGTTTTGCCAGAATTAACTATTTCGTGATCTGTGTGTCCCGCGTGACCACTTCCGGATAAAAAGTGTATTCATTATGTATGTTACTGCTAAAAAACGTGTTTCGTTATGCTTTATATGTTCGAGAATACTCATAAAAATAAGTCTTGGCCAAGTAATCCTTCAAAGTGCTCTCCGTGGTTTTCCAAATATCATAAAACTCTTTTGCATGGAAAAGAGCGCAACAGAGAAATACATTACTTACAACTTCCTTGATTGAGAAACAAACACATAAGAGAGAGGTCATAATTAACTGTACCAATAACTTAGAATGTCAAACAGATTATCAGCAAAAACAGATTACAGCTATAATGTGCAGTATTTCAAAAATAATCACAGTGATGAATTTTTTATGTTCCTAAATTTTTTCGATTCTGGGTCTGGGATTTGTTTTTTCTCTGAAAGAGTAGTATGTTAGATTTAAAAAGAAAACTTAATAAAAAATCTCTCATCATGGGATTATAGCAAATCAAATAAAAGATTTTTTATTTGGTTATAGGATCAAAGATAGCTAATTAGGTATTGAAGAAATTTTTATTTTTGAGAGAGAGATGACTTAATATCGCCTTTAAATTATATCAGAGTAAAAGTGCATTTTTTATTATGTCTGAAAGTATTTTGATTTAGTTCATTCCAGAGTAAATTAATTATTTTTTAAGTCTTTCATTTTCGATATGCTCGCGCCCCCCTCGTAAGGGTATCGCGCCCCCAGGGGGACGCGCCCCACAGTTTGAGAAACACTGCTTTAAACTGACTTATCTCAGAAAGATAAAATAACTAGTTTGTCTTCATTAAAAATGCTAAGGCATTTTTTCTATTGTGTCTAATGCTTTTAATTTTTTTATTACCTTTTGCTAATAGTACAAAAGTTGGTATGCATTTTTGAGAATCAAAGCAATACTTATTTTTTAAATAATAATTGAACTCAGAATTTATACATTTTTTATGGAATTTTCAATAAGCATTCATAAAAAGAAGTATTGTACGAATACCAATCATGTTATCGCAAAACCCATATCAATTTTTACTATAGATAATTTGAAGTATTTGTAAATAAAATTTCATGCGTGTACGTAGATTTTTTTTGAAGGAAAAGTAAGCATTTTAAAATCACTACACAAATTTTTTTACTTGAAAAATTAAATGGCTAATTTTTTTATGAAATTCCGACCACAAAATCAGTTTTACATAATATACACACGTAGGAGGCAACCAAAAAAATTTTGTAAATCCTTAAATCAAAATTTTTTTCGTAAATCGTACCATGTTCCCTTAAATATGTGTTCTTTAGTTTTGTGGAAAAAAAAAAACATTTTGCATTAAAATTACACGAAAAATGTGATGATGCTTTTTTCGCTGAGTGAAATACTGATAACTGTTAGTGTTCTTTTATTGCTTTACATTTACAGTAAAACAAGTTTTTTTTTGTTTTTTTTTTGAAAAAACAATGAAACAATTGTATAGAAATCCTACATCAAAATAACGCTAATAAAGTCATAAAGTATCAATCTATAAAGAGGCTTGAGGTGAAACAAATTGTAGTTGTAAAAGTATAGGATTGTGATTGTGGGTGTTAAATATTATTTTTGACAAAAACGCCACTTATTCCGGATTGATGCTGATTTATAGTGGATATATTTTTACAGGTAAAAAATATTTTTTTCAGTTTTTAAAAAAAAGTGCATTTGGAAGTTCTTTTAATATCACATGACAGATATATGTATAAAACATTCGATGTTCAAATGGAATGATCTGAAAAAAGAGTAAAAATTCGGTCAAGTAAAATTCAATAAAATAAGTTATAATAAAATATTTTTGAACTAATCGAACGAAATAGTTTTCTTCTCTCTTTCACATTGCCAAACTAGCTTTTTTTCCCTTCTTTTTTTGACACACTTCTAAAATGGAGATGATATGTAATGTTGCTAAATAAATAGATATTAGTTGAAATTTTTTTTAATGAGTGCGAGTGTGTGTGTGTTTTCATTAACGTCACACTATAAAGTATTACGAGCGCTATTTGTGACAGATCTCGTCATTTCGAAACATGGTCAAGTGACGAGGATGGCATCTGAGCTGGCACACACCGCTCCGAGCTTCCACACCTCACCAACGAGGCGAAATTGAGCTTCGACAGATTTAACATGAAATAATCCCTCTGCATGATGGGTCTTTAATGGCACAAAGACTCATGACCACAAGGCTACTGTTGCCACCAGTTGGCTTGAGAAAAACAATTATTGTTAGAATTTTAAAACGCTTAATTATGTATGAAAAGCTAGTTATTATCCATTTATCACTGTAGCTTGAAACAACTTCTGCATTTTGATAATTTCTGAAGGAAAATAAAACATTTACTCACACATTATTAAAAGATAAATGTGTATTTAAAAGCCCAATAGTGTGAATTAGAGGCTGTAATTTAAATAACTATGCACCGAAATATGATATGTAAGAAAAGAAAGGCATTATTCTTTCTGAGACAATACTTGAAAGTAATACAGGAGTAGTAATATTTTGAATACAGTTAGTTATAAATTAAATACGTGTTGACAGCATTTTTCTTTGTTTTTAGATGACATTGAAATTCTTCAAATGTTGAAAAGAGATTTAAAAATAATTTTTTATAGTCTCATAAACACACAGTCATAATTTTTCATCATCAAAAATTTATGACCCGAAATGTCGTGTCTGACCAAATTTATACAAGCTTCAATTGTCCGATAGTGTGTCATTTTATTTCGAATATTCCAGGAACAACGACATAACGTTTTATAACCATGGAAATTGATATCTCAAGAATTATTTTAATAATACCATTTATATATAAAGATTTATAAAGTAGAAAGAAAAAATAACTTTAGAAAGATTTATGATGTTCCACTTTTCAATGTGTTGCTATATTTAAAAGACAAATTATTGCTTTTTATGTTTTGTATGATAGGTAATCTATTAGTAAAAGTAAATAGAGATAATCGGTGTTACTTAATTTTTCATTCTTAGAGGAATTTTAAATGCTTTTTAAAAATGGAATTTTATTTTTTCAAATACATAATTTCAGTATTCTAATACTATATTATATGATTTTTCGTTATAGCTGAAATAAATTTTGCGAGTATAGATTTATTTTTTGACAAACGATTATTATTCTTTTGTCTTTTTAAATAGCGTGACGCTGGTTCGAAATAAATTATTCGCGCATTGCTATTTGTATAATAATGCCGAATGAGGCAAAAAATGGAATGTATTATTTACAACTTCCTTTCGATTTTCAAATAATATGTTTGTTTTTTTAAATTCTTTTTCTAAAAATGTCAATAATCAATTATTTTTATTTAGTAATATGGTTGGAGAGTTATGTTCCCTGAGATATACTTTTATACCTGGAAAGCTGTTACGCTGAACAATCTTGTTCTCATGGAGGGGAAAAATCAATTATTTTGTTCAGAATCGTTGATTATAAGCAATTTTCAAAATAATTGTTACGGTTGCTTTATTTTCTCATCCCGAAAAGGCCGTGCGAAGAGCCGACCTAAGCATAGAAAAGCGTGAACAACAACAAAAAAAAAAAGAATTCGAACACTTTCGGAACGTAATTCTAGTGAATTTTTCGTGAGTTTAAGGAACTCTTTTTCTAGTATATTTACATTAGTACAAGTTAGAGAATGTTCGAAGTCATTTGAATATGAAAACATGAATCAGCGCAAATATTTTTTGTATGAAATTTCTTCGTGTAATTTTAGTGGTTAGTTTACTGTTTGAATTGGATCAATCAAACCTGCAAAAGAAGAGTCCATTTTAGATTAATTTTTGAATATTTTAGTTTTGAGACTAAGATTAGAATTATATATATTTCTTAAAATGTATTCTGTTAAAGTTATATTTTTCGAAAAAAGCTTTCGATGTTTAAGTTTTAAATGTAATGAATTCATTTTTATATTGTACTCGTTGTGTGCATTTATATAATGTTTTTAAATTTTAGGAATTTTGCATTATTAATGCGGGCACAGCTACTAGGACAGGAAATATACAGCTAGTTAATTCAAGGCTTCTCAAACTTTCAATATTCGCAACCCAATATTCAATCATAATTTTCATTGCGCCCCCCTCCACACAATAGCAATGTATTGAATTCAATAATACTATATTTTGACACTAAAGCTACAATATAACTTTAACCTCTTATATGCCACTATATAAACGTCTCCCTCGGTCAAAGCATTAATTTTCTGGACATATATATACGTCTTTCCGAAGTACGATCTTTTCTGTGCACTTCTATCCATAAAATTATTCCGAAGGTTTTGGAGAGCAATAAAAGGACTTTGGCAGTGTTTGCACAGAATTTTCTAATTTCATAGAATTTGCTTGCTTCCTTTTCTCCCCCTTCCCCCCTCAAAAAAACATCAAAATACGCGCATCTACGTGGAAAACGGTGGCATTGAGGAGCGAATCGTGTAACTTTTAATTGGCAGTCAAGGAATTAATTAGAAACCGTACAAATTATCACACAAGATAAGTGTTAATACACAAGTCCATAGAGTCTCTGGTAATTATTAAACTTGTTCTTAACTTAGTATTGTTAAATAAATTATAAAATACATTACATACCACTTATACATTTATAAGTGTATTATATGAGTGTATACAGTCTGTCAAAAAAGTATTGGGACACACAACCAGTTAATAGATTTTTATCGTAATATTTTACTTAAACATACAAATGAAACCAAAAAAAAAAAAAAAAGAAGTAAACGTTATTTTGTTAAATACGGATAATAATAATTTGAACAAAACTTATACATTAATGCAATTAAGGTTAAAATTAAAAATAAAAGAAATCGAGTTAAAAAACGTGTTCAAAAAAGTATTGAGACACTTCCCAATAAATTAAGAAAAGAATTCAAAATTAGAAATTAATATTTTGTTGGGCCCTCCTTGCTTTTTATGCCCTCTCGAAGTCTATTTGGCATGGATCGGATTAATTTTTTGTAAAACGATCTATCAATTTTGATCCACTCTTCGACCAAATATTTTCTCAAGTCCTGTTTGTTAGAAATTTGGTGCTCATATAGTTTTTGCTGCAAATAATCTCACACATGTTCAATGGGATTAAGGTCTGGACTTTGTGCAGAAGTTTTAATAACTCTAGGACAGTGGTAGTGGACCCATTACTTGCAAATATCTGCAGTATGTCACGGGTCATTATGGTACAATTTAAAATATCCTGAGATTCCCAGCTTGTTCGCACTTTGCTTTAAATTTCGCTTGAGAATGTCAAGATAGACACATTTATTCATTATACCATCAATAAAATGTAAGTTCCCGAAACCAGAGCTTGCCACGCAGCCCCAGACATTTTGGATACCCCTTCCATATTTGACAGTAGGCCGTAAATTTTTGACATGTATTGCTGTATTTGATTTCCATCAAACTTTTTGCTTGCCATCTGATCCGAAAATGTTATATTTTCTTTCATCAACAAAAATTGTATTTTCCCAATATTCTGTTTTTGCTGCCTTACATACATTTCAGCAAATGCCAACCTAACTTGTCTATTTGCTTTGCTGATGTAGGGCTTTCTTTGAGAGGTACTCTGCCATGATACTTATGTTTTCTTAAAACATTTCTGACAGTTTCAGGATTTATTGATTTTTCGAACCTACTTTTACATTGCAAAGTCATTTCTAATGCACTAGTTCTTGGATTAATGTGTACTTGTCTCACAATCCACCTCTCTTCAAGTTCATTAAATATCCTTGAACGCCCTGATCTTTGCTTAATTTCAACAGTTTGTTTTCTTGAACCTGTTAATGATGTTAAAAACAGTAGACTTACTCAATTTCAATATTTTTCCTATGCAGCGAACTGATTTCCCTTCTTTCCAATGACTTATTGCGAGATTTCGCACATCAACCCATATATCTTTGTTTCTCGCCATTTTTTTTATAAATAATCTTATGATTTGAAACATTTGTATTTAAACTTCTAGTCTAAAAAAGTAGTGTGAAATTAAATTCTATTGATGCACTGTATATTTGTTAAATTTCTCATTTCCAAAGTGTGTCCCAATACTTTTTTGACTCTCCAGTGTACATTTGAATTATATTTGAAAAGCTAGATCAAATTATAATTCTATAATACTAATAAAATTTTCCTTATATACTGTACACCAAATGTTAAAATATTTCTTAATTCATTTTGTTTTTGTTTTAATGTGATAAATATTTTTATAAATGGCTTTACAGTTATGCACGCCAAGTGTCCCAATACTTTTTTGAGTGACTGTATATAAATGAGTGTTTTATATTTTATTATATCAGAAAGTATTCTGTTTGTTTACTTTCAGTAAATTAATAATTTTTTAAAAAATATTTTATTATTGACCTCAATAGGTTCGTGCCCCTTACATACAGTAATCACGCCCTCCAAGGGGGTGCGCCTCACAGTTTAAGAAATGCTGAGTTAATTATTTAATTGTATCTTTATTGAAAAGTATGACTTTTTAAAATAATTTTTTTTCAAAAATATTCCAGATAAATCTAGTAGAGATCTTAAAAAGGGACAAATCCAGGGATCGTGACATTCTAGATTATATAGGTGTTGGAAAGTGTTCAAACATCTACGTATATAAGCTCTGCATAGGAAGTTTTTTTTTTTTTTAAAAAAAAAACTTGCAAATTTCACACATAAATGAAAAATATATTTAGAAAAAACTTTGTAACATCACATACGCTGCCATTCTCGATTCATTTAAAATATTTTTATAGTAAATTTAATGAGCCCCCCCCCCCCCGTCCGAGTTCGAGTCCTAATCATTGTTAGCATTGAAGAAAGTCTTAAAAAAGAATCTAACCTATCTCCAGAAAAAATTACCGTAAAATCCGGCGTATAGTGCGCACTTTTAACATTAAAAATTAGATCGAAATTTCCGGGCGCACGTGCACCGGGTATAACAATTGACATTTTTAAATATATATATATATATTAAAAAAAAGAGAGAGAGAGATGAGCATAAAGAAAATTAAACTATTCTTTTTTTTTATAATTATTTTCAATGTACAAGATAAAAATCACAATTTCAGTGAATAATTTAACTAAGAGAAAATATACTTACCTATTTCAAGGATTTTTCAATTTGTTTTTCATAATTTGAGAAAATATCCAATAAAACTGAACTAAATTGTGTTCCAAATGTGCGTGACCTTAATAAAGGACACAAATCAAAGACACTTTTCGCTAACATTACAAGAAAGTTATTCGCAAGCAAAACTGTCACATTTTGTTCACATTATTGTAGCTTTAATGTCCTTTGATGATCGACAAATATCCTGTTGAACTTTTTCTTGCTTGTGTCTATTTGACAGGGTGAAGTGCATTTTGCGGTACACTTATGGCTTCATATTTTCTTGATAAAGTTCTTAATGTAGCTATTGAAAATTTTCTTTTCGTTTCATGTTTATTGCTTTTCTCAAATTTACTTTCGCTAACATGATTAATATGCATTATTTCAGCAAGTGTTTGCCTTGTTTGATCAGCTTCAATTTCCTTTCAGAGAGATCATAGATGCCCAATTCTTTTTTTATATTCTGCTCATTTACATTTATAAACCATAATCAGTCGTACATCACAATTAAAACCACTAAGTTATTCATTGGGGAAAATGCAGCATGTTCAAGAAAATATTTTTGGACGAAAGTGGTCGCGCCGGGAACTCGGTCTAAACAAGAGTACCTTAAGATTCTAAAAAAACATTTGCCACTCCCAAAAAGGGAGATATGTGATCAATTCATTTTAGCTTCCATTAAGACTGTCATATTGGAGGAATCTCTGTCAAGGTCATTAGTAACAAATAAACAGTTTTCCCAGAATTAACGATTTTTGTATTATTTGTTTCAGTATACTCATAAAAATAAATCTTGGCCAATTAATCCTTCAAAGTGCTCAATATGCCTATCTATGTATCATAAAAATCTTTCACATTGTGAAAAAAGCGCAACAGAATTATACAATTTACAACTTCCCTAACAAATAAGGGATGCAGATAACCATACCAGTAAGTTCGAAAGTCAGCGAAAGTAATATTTTAGGTAAAAAGAAACGTAACAAAAAAATCTCTCGTCTTACGATTACAGCAAAGCAAACAAAATATTTTTTTTATTTAGTTATAGGATCAAAGATAGCAAATGAGCGTTCAATGTAGAATCTTTTATTTTTGATGTGATCTTTTTTCACCAGATGAATATATAAATCATATCAATTTATTGTTATATCAGAAAGTATTTTGTTTTACTTCATTCCAGTAAATTAATTTTTTTCAACCTTTTATTTTCGATATGCACGCGCCCCCCTCAGGGGGGCGCGCCCCACAGTTTGAGAAACACTGCGTTAATAAGTATTTAATTTTTTACTTAATTATAATAAAATACCTCAGGGTCACTAGCATCAGAGATGTTCCAACTGAGAAGTGGGTTCGAACTCCAATTCCTTCATAGATCTGCCGAACTGGGAATACGATATAAGCCGTTAAATATAGCTGGACCTCAAAGTCTTCACGTGATGTGGTGTGAAAGTTAGGAGGAGGAGGTACTGATCTGGTGAAGGTTCAGGATTATAAAGTCTATCGCCAGAAGTTCTCGTGTAATCCTATAGAACTAGATTATAATTTAAATCAATCCAACAATTTTCTGTAAAATTAATCGTTTGTGTTAATCATTTATTTCCTAACTCCTAATCGTTTCATTTGTCTGTGTAAATCGACTTAGTATTCCCTTTTTTCACTAAAACTAGTTACTCACTAAATAGTAATGTAATAATGCATATCAAATGTAATTCGATGTTGAAAATGGTACTGCATCATTCAAACGTAAAAGACGAAAAATTAAAAATAAATAAATATATAGTGAAAAAAATAAACAGGATAATTTTTTTAGCATAATTCTATCAATTTCATTATTTTTTATTTTTTAAATTTTCATTTCCGAAAAATGAATGAATTTTTTATTTATTATTATTTTTTTTCATTTCTCAATGTCACATTTTAAGTATACGGTTTAAAAATTAAATATATTAAAAAAAAATCACACCATATTCCTAATTAAATCGTATCGAATAGCTAACAAAAACTTTCCTGATTCATCGAACATTATAATGTCATAAGAATAAGAATTCGTCACCGATTCATTTGAATTTAGGTGTATAAAAGATGTAAAAGCATTTAGAAACACAGAAATCACGGATCGTTTTCGTTCAATTACGTGAAATAGAACTCGAGATCAAATATACCATTACCTCATATAAAAAATAAAATAAATAAATAAAACTATTGCGTATTGAGTTAAATCAATTTGCGAGCACAAAAGACTGCACGGACGAATTAAAATCACGATCATTTTCTCTCTTCGTTCCACATTTGTACAATCTATTCGAACGTTTCGCTTAATTCGATTACATCTTCGTAAACGACAACGTTCCCGTTGCCCTTACAGTAAACTATATCTTCGGAAAACGGATGAAATAAAAATAAAAAAAGAAAAATCGTTCGAAGGTAAAGGAACTCCCACGCCGCTTTCACCCACGAACATTCGACGAGCCATCAGTGGAATTTTCTGTGAGCGCTCTGATCCGTAGCGCCAACCGTAACGACGAGATAAGAGCGCGTTTTTAGTTCTTTCGCCGTGTAGCGTGTCTTTCCGGAGAGAACATCTTTTTCTTTTGTATTAATTTGTGTGTTAAAGCGCCTGCTTACTCTCTTCTTTTTTTATTACTTTTTTTTCTCTCGAACAAGCTTGCCGGAAGAATATTACAAGCGTAGCGAAACGGTAGATTGTAAAGAAAGAATGAATGAACAAAGAAAGGATAAGAAACAAGACGGGACTTTCGTTTTCGCAAGGTTGTGTGCGTTTCAGTTAGTGAAATTGAACTTTCTGCTTCGTGTTGTACTATAGTGTTGGTAAGAACAAACATTC
>BMAV01011683.1:62272-75519 GCA_019973955.1 Trichonephila inaurata madagascariensis | reverse complement strand
TTTTAAATGTCCCACACTTGACCTTTGGAGTACAGGATATGCTAAAAGTCACTTTACAGTTTAAAATGTAAGTAATTTTTGTAAAAATTCATTTTTTTCTCCCCATCGATGACATTTTAAACTTTTGTCATTTTGTAACAGTGACCCGGAAGATTGTTTTGGTATTTTCGAACATTATTCCTCTCCTAAGGAATCTATAATCCAAATGACTTCTCCAGAGAACCTTAAAATAATGTTTGAAGTAAATCAACATGTTATAACTACTTTAAATATAGAAAATCTTAAAAAAAAATATTGCATTTTTAAAAAAAATGTATAACATAATACTAATGTAATTTACTCATTCATTCGTGCTCCAGGTGTTATCTATCCCTTTGCATTATATTTTATAATTGGGATACGTGTTTACATTTTTTTACACCAACTATCGAAGCCTAGGTCTGTTGAAGCAATCTGCAGTCGCATTTCATTTTCTGTGTTAATATGTTTCTATATTTTGTTTTCGCTACCACGTGCGTTGAAAAACATTTTTAACTTAAATACATTGTGTTCAGAATGGCATAAAATGTTTATAGCTGTGTGAGAAACTTCTGTGTGTATTTTGCAAATTTGCAATTTTAAACTGAGTAGCAGTTCTGTTTAAATTTAGATTTTAACGTCGACTTTGTTGATAGATCGATCAGTTCTTACTCTTTCTTCATTGGTGAGAATTCTGATTTATCCATTCATGTTTGGTATATCCTCAGGTACACACCAGTTGATTCAAAATAAGTGTGACCAATTTTAAAAGCATATAACTATTTTTGATGAATTTCTATAGTTTTACTACTGGTTTTATTTGAAAAATTAAACATTTAAGTTACCAATCTAATCATTTTTATTAGTGGGAGTAAATTACAGTACTAAAATTAGATCCTCAAACTATGAACGAAATTTTACAGCTGATGATGATTAAATGATTTGAAATGCAGCGTGATTACGCATTATGTATAGACGGTAGAGGGCGTTTAACGTCGTTCTACGTGGAGTATAAAACAGGTAACCAAAAATTGTTTGAGTGTGCTGAATCGTTTACAAAGAGAGAGCTGAGATAGACATGCCATTACGCCGTTTTCGAAGACAATATGAGCAGCTGCCGCAGTTTGAGAGGGGGAGAATCATCGGCATGGTGGAAGATGGGTGGTCAGCTAGACGAGTAGCTCGTCAATTAGGCCGCTCTGATTGTGTTGTGAGGAGGTGTTGGGATCAGTGGATCCGAGAGATGTCATTTAAACGAAGACCAGGCTCAGGACGCTCTCGACATACCAGTCGTCGAGAAGACCATCACATCGTAAGAAATGCACGCGTACAGCCAACTGCTTCATCGGCCGCCATCCAGGCACAGGTAGCACCTTCACTAGGGGCCCCTGTGTCTTCTCGAACTATACGAATGCGCCTGGCTGAAGGACATTTGGGATCGCGATACCCATTACGTGTGTTGCCCTTGACGCCCACCCATCGACACCTCCGTTTGGAGTGGGGCCGAGCACGAGGAAACTAGACTGAAGCGGAATAGAACCAAGTCGTCTTTAGTGACAAATCCAGATTCAATCTCAGCAGTGATGACAATCGTGTTCGTGTGTGGAGACCCCGTGGTGAACGCCTCAATCCTGCCTTTGCTTTACAGCGACACACCACTCCCATAGCTGGTGTGATGGTATGGGGTGCCATTGCCTACAATACACGGTCACTCTTAGTATTGATCCATGACACCATGACAGCCCAGCGGTATGTCCATGACATCCTGCAACCACATGCGTTGCCACTCATGCAACGGCTCACAGGAGCCATTTTTCAACAAGACAGTGCTCGTCCTCACACGACAAGACTGTCTCCATACTGTTACTACCCTTCCTTGACCTGCCCGATCCCCAGATTTTCTCCAATCGAGCATATCTGGGATCATTTAGGACGGCGAGTGGGGCATCCCACGAGTTTGAACGAACTAGAGGCAAGGTTACAGCAAATATGGAACGAAATGTCTCAAGACATCATACAGAACTTGTATGCTTCAAAGCCCAATCGTATCGCATCGTGCATTCGCGCTAGAGGGGGTTCAACAGGGTATTAAATCCTCCGTTTTTTTGTCTTTTCTCTGAAATAAATTATCCTTTTTCTTTGATTTCTAATCATTTACTTATGTCAAAGTACTCATTACGTATGTAAAATTTCGTTTCATTTTGACGACTCCTTCTTGGTGCGCTAATTTTTTGTCCATTAGTGTATTTCTAGCAAAAACCGTCGTAAAGACGCAGCTGTTTTGAAAAATGCAAGTTGGCCATCAAGTGTTATGATATGAACGGAAATGTCCTCGCAAGGCTTAACAAAACCATTTTTTGTAGAACCAAACTTTGAAATTGATGCTAAATACTATCAGAATAAAGTTTTGAAACACTTGATCAAAAAAAGTAAACCCTCAAGGAAACTTTGATTTTCACCAAGATCCTGCACTAAGTCATACTGTAAAATCAACTATAAAATGGCTAAAAGATTAAAAAACACATTTTCTGCCTCCTGATAAATGACTATCACTATCCCCTGTCTGTGTTCCTTGCGATTCTTTATTATGGGAATACTTACAAAAACAATTAAATAGACGTAAGGTAAGAGCATTTCAAGGGCTTCAAAAAGAAGTTTAAGAGGGAGTTGGTAAAAATACCACAAAAATGATCGAAAAAACTCTTTTAGCTTATTCAAAACGCTTACGAAATATGTACTGCGCTAGAGGAAACCACATTGAAAATTCCATATAAATAACTTTATTCAATAAAAATTTATGATCCTCTGAAATTGGTCACACTATTTAGGAATCAACCGGTTTTATTTTACGGCTGCTAGGTTCTTTTTTCTTTGAAAAGGAATTCGTATAGGCATTTTTTTAAAATAAAAAATGGAAAATGCAGTTATTTGTATAATTTTTAACACTGTCCTCTAAATCCAGTTCACTTCATTCCAAAACTTTGCACTTACGAGTTTGAAATTATTTTGTGGAACAACAGAATATTCACCCTCAAATTACTACACGTGGAGAAAAAAACGTTTTGATATTATTTTAGTATATTATAAGGAAATTATAAGAGAGATATAAAGAGCCTGTTCAGCGCCGAGTTGATTTTTTTAAGTTTCTCCCCTTGGGATGCGAAACCCTCTTTGGAAAACAGGCTTTAGGTACTTGTCATATAAACTCCATAGAGAACTTAATTCTGTTTTAGATATTGTTACGAATTTTGTGTCAAATAGTGTAAATAATTTGTATTTGGATGTGTAATGCCTTTATCTTACTCTAAATTAGATTTAATTTACTTTAAAATTGTAATATTCACAAGCAATGCCGCCCCTTACGTTATAATGGTGATTCAATGGGAACTTGACGAAATCTTGGCGGTAGAGCCAAGTTGGCATTATTTTTGGCGACTTGGGGATAATGTTGGCCATTTTTGGCGAGTTCGTTACCCTCTGGATTCTTCTAGAAATTAGTAGAGAAATGCACTCATTTCAAGACCTATAACGCAAGCGGGTCTTTTTCGAATTATCCGCGAGGGATATAAATAGAGAGATGCTCGCCGAAAGTGAGTCAGTCTGGTTTTAACTAGCGATCAGTTAGTATTGCTCTGATTGTTGAAGCGATTCCTTCGGCTGTTGAACGAGCGATTGCTTGTGAATAATCTTTCATATACGTGTATTTTAGACACCGATCATTGTGTCTGAGTGCTGTTGAAGGTGTGAAGACCTTCTGAGATTTATTTTGCGAACATTGCTGCTGAATCTTGTATTTCAAGGATTGGATTTTCGACAATAAATTCTCATCGCTCTTAAAGAACTGTCTTGTTCTTTGCGACTGATTTGCATAAAATCCTCGAACCCCAGATCTACGTAATAATATGTATTTATAGTTTTCTTACCAAATTTTTATTTTAAATTGTGGAACCCTTGGGTATGCTTTGTGGCTTGCAGTTTGAAGACGACTTCTCTGATCGAACCCGGTGTGGCTATAAGTAACAACCAAAAACACAAGAATCTAAATCTATTGATCTCACTGACTGATAAAATAATTTATGGCGGGAAGACTTTCTGCAGTGAGTGAGTGTGTATCAACGTCGCACCCCAAACCAACACGAACCTCGTCATTTTGAAAAGCGGTCAAAACCTCCCCTCTCCGAACTTCCACACCACGCCAATGGGAGGATTTTGAGCCTCAAAAAACTTCCTGACGAGTTTGAACTTGTTTATTCTTATGCGGTCACAAGCGGTTATTGTACAGTCGAGTAAATTCACAAAACTATAAAGCAGAAGAACACAATTGCTCTCACAATATTATGCGGTTACAATAAAAAAACGTGTTGTTACGAATTTCATGTAAGGAATACGTAAAATACTGAAAATAATTTATATTTGGATGTGTAAAACGTTTATATTACTCTATGTTATATTTATTACCGGCTGGGTGGCGTGGTTGGTTTGTCGCTGACCTTATGCACCCAAGGTTGCGGGTTCGACCCCGGCCCGAATAAGTGGATTTTCATGATGCAGAAAATGGACAGCGGTCATGTTGCATGAATATACGACATGTAAAAGATCCCTAGAGCGTCTGTTTGGCTTGGGTGTGAGGATGCGGTAGCCCAGTGGTCATGGTATCAGATCATGGCAGGCATGTCATGAGTTCGAGCCCAGTACCACAAAAGACCCACCGTGTATTGAAGCGATGCACTTTTAATCTGTCAAGAGCTCAAACGTCCTCCCGTTGGTGTGGTGTGGTAGTTAGGAGATGGAGTGCTAGCCCAGGTGTCGTCCTCATCACTTGACCATGGTTCAAAATCACGAGGACAGTCGCCAAAAGCCCTCGTGTAGCTGAATAGTGCGACGTAAAAATTCACTCCCTTGGCTTGGGTGTTCTAGGCAAAATTAAATCCTAGTACAATTTTGCATCGTCAGAGTTCAGGTGCCTTCTTCTGTGGAGGAAACTGGGTGTCAAAATTACCTGCTGCGATTGATATCCGCCTATATGGCGCCGCACTAAAAAGAGATACCAGCTTTCGGGTATGTACTAGGTTTGCAATGGAAAAACTCCAATCGGCAGCCCATTAGAAATAAAAAAAAATGTATTTATTTTGGTTAAAATTGTAATATTCACAAGCAACGCTGTTCCTTGCATTATAATGGCGATTCAATGGAAACGGCTCTATCGCCAAGTTTGCATCATTTTTGGTGATCATTTGGTGACTTAGTGACCATTTTAGCGCCTTTGTGACCATAATGGCTACCATTTTTGACGAGTTTCCGACTTTATGAATTCTTCTTTAAATTAGTGGAAAAATCTACTAATATCAAGATCTATGAAGCAAGCGGATCGTTCTCGAAAGGTCTGTGAGGCCCATAAATAGGGAGACACTCGCCAAAACGGAGTCAGTATTGTTTTGACGAATGATTAGTAGTCTAGCCTTGACCATTGATGTCGACCAGCAATTAGTGATTATTTCGGTTGTTGAGTAGAACGAGCTAGTGCTTGTGAATAATCTTTTACATACTTGTATTTTAGACACTGATAGTTGCGTTTGAGCGCTGTTGAAGGTGTGAAGACCTTCTGAGATTTATTCTGCGAATTTCTCTGTGTATCCTGTATCACTAGGATTGTTTTTCGTCAATAAATTTCCATCGCTCCTGAAGAACTGTCTTGGTCTTTGAGACTGATTTGCATGAAATCCTCGAACCCTGATCAATATAACAGCATGGCGAACAATATGTCACAAGTAGTTTGCTTTTTTCCAATCCACTCTCATTCTCTTCATCAGTGAATTCTTGTGGGAGAGGGGGTATGTTTATTGAAGCCCCTCTTCGGGATGTACACATCTGTTTTTTATGTATGACAACAGAACTATAAAGATAGAAAATTACTTACCTTTCACAAACAGAGATGCAGATTACTGGATCATAGGTGACCCTCTACAAATATTCTATTAACCTTTAATGTAGTTGCCCATTAGAATTCTAACGGAATTTGGCGGTTTACGTAAACTCACGAGTTGTTGACTAATAATCGCATTCCTTCCATCAACAACTGTATCATACTAAAGTTGGCGAGGTTCAAGGGTTACGTTGTGACTGATCTATACGCGTTCCTTCAATTAATCCTCTTGGGAAATCTTTGGGTTATCAATTCGTGTTATTCACAACCAACCCCTTGGAAGAAGAGAATTGTGATATTTAAATTAACTTATAATATATAGGCGAGGATTTCTGGCTTGAGGAGAGAGTAGGAGAGGAGATATACTCGAGTCAGGTGAGATTGCTACTGAAGGTATAATATTAGAATTATTGTGAATGGAGACTTGTTAGGAGGAAACTTTAAAGTGATGATTGTTCACTAGGATTGATTTGATATTAGATTAAATCGGATGGTAGGCTAGATCCTTTATTAAGTTAATGATCAAGTTTGATAGTCTCCTAATCATTCACGTTTTACCGTCGTTGTTCCACTCTCGTGGGTAGTATTGAGACATTCTCTTACTATTATTTGTTGAAACTGTGTCTGTTCTTTGTAGGGTAAATAAATAGATGAGTTGGATCATGTCGAGTGTGTTTCTTTCCTCCCCCCACACACATTTAAGTGCCCGAGAGAGAGGTGCGAGCCTCTCACAACGTTCGCGTGATGTGAAATTTTAGAACTTCAAAATGTGACGTTAATAAACAATCAGTCCTCTATCGCCTCCTTACTTCAGTTGGCTTCATATACTTAGCCTTGTTTATGTATCGTGTTTGTTCTGAAAAAAGTGGCCGCGGTACCCTAATGGTCAAGATTTCGGACTTATGACTGGCGTGTCAAGAGTTCGAGCGTAGTATCGTTGAAGATCCACCGTGTGGAGGAGGCTAATGAAAACTTTAAATCTGTCGAGGTTCAAATCTAATCCTTTGGTGTGGTGGGGTAGTTAGGAGAAGGGAGTGCCTGCTCGTATATCCTATTCGTCCCTTGGTTGAGGTTCAAAATGACAAGGTCCATTGCCAATAGTCCTCGTCTTTCCTTAGAGGTTAATAAACTCTTACTCTTGTATTATTTAAATTTTTTTCGTTATTTTTCTTCGACGCTTTAAAAATATATCTCAGAATATGGGGATAAAGTTTTTTTTAAAAAAAAAAGATTCGTCCACCTTCAATAAAACCCTGATTACAAATGCTATTTTAACAATTAATCATCTAGTTAAACAAATAATTAACTCGTCCAGAAATTTGATACCAGTTCCAGCGAAACGGTCGAATTCCGCGGCTGAATTCCAGTCAATGTTTTTGTGAAATTCAAATCGAAAAATAAAGCATTCTATGCAGAAGAAATATTCGTTTGTCAGCGGGAAAAGAAATGCTATATACTAAACACAAATTATTTGCCAATGTACCTTCAATAGCGGAATCATTTAACGTATCATGGGCGAGTGCTCTTTAATAATCATTTAACCTTTGCTGTTTTAATTACATAAAGGTTTTTTCCCTTTCTCGTATAAAAATGGGGAAAGTTGTGCATTTTCCTTTTTGTCTTTAGACTGTGAAGAAGTGCAAGGTTCATCCCCGATCTCAAAATGAACAGGACGTAAGTAATAAAAAAAAGTGGATAGAATGAATCATACCAAATGCAAGAAATATATTGTTACGAATTTTGTATAAAATAGTGTATATAATATGTAATGCATTTATATTACTCTATGTTAAAATTGTAATATTCGCAAGTAATGCCGTCCCTTACGTTATAATGACGATTCAGTGGGAATTCTTGGCGGTAGAGCCAAGTTGGCATTATTTTTAGCTACCAACTTGGCGACTTTGGTGACCATTGAGGTGACTTGGCGACCATGTTTAGCGAGTTCTGGACCCTATAGATTCTTCTGGAAATTAGAGGAGAAATCCACCGATTTCACCATCTATGACGCAAGCGGATTTTTCTCGAAAGAATCGTTAGAGCTATAAATAGGGAGACGCTCGCCGAACTGAGTCAGCATGGCTTTGACCAGCGATTAATCAGTACTGCCTTGATCGTTGAAACGATTAGTGATTACTTCGGCTGTTGCACGAGCGGTTGCTTGTGAATAATCTTTCACACATTTGCATTTTAGACACTGATATTATGTCTGAGCAGAAGGTGTGAAGTCCTTCTAATATTTTATTCTGTGAATTTTGCTGCTGAATCCTGTGTTTCAAAGATTGTATTTTCGACAATAAATACTCATCGCTCTTAAAGAACTGTCTTGTTCTTTGCGGCTGATTTACATAAAATCCTCGAACCACGTATTTACGTAACAATATATAAACTAGCCACTACCCGTCGAGCATTTTATGACATTGTTACATTCTTTTTAGGTTATTGTTACCTAAATTCTAGCATTGGGTTTTCGACTGTATTGAAAAATGTTCCTACAGACCTCAGTCCTTAATTATTCATCATTGATTCTCCTTCCACCCTCAGACGCCTCAAGCCTCATTTTTAGTGGATCTTTACTCAATAAATATAATATGGTTACCAAATTTCAAATCTGTAAATGAAAAAGCTAAAAAAAAAAAAAAAAAAAATGTATATGTAATCCCCAATGGGAGTCAATTTCCGTAAATCTGTTCTTAGGGGATCCCTCAGAAGAAGTAAGTTTCCCAAATCTAAAGAAGAATTTTTAACTAACAAATAGGAATTTTTAACTATAACGTCCTCACAACCCACCTTTGGATGTCGAATTCCATAACACCTGCTCTTAGTGGATGTCTAAATGGGTCTATATTTCTAAATTTCCAAGTTTTCAAATCTAATAGTTCAAAAACAGAGAATTTAATCTACAATGCCCTCGTAACACCCTCATAAACTACCTTAAAAGTCTATTTCCAGAAAATCCGCTATTAGCGGATCTCTACACAACAAAAGAAACATGTTTTCAAGATTTCAAGCTAATAAGGGTTCAATAGTTCCATATTATATATATATATATACAGTGAAATACGTTTAAGGTATACGAATACGTTCGGAACCGTGATTTTGCAAAAGCGCATAAATGGATAATTTTCATGATATTTAGTATCACTTAGATTAGACTGCATGTATACAATTATCTTAAGGACATTTTGACAAAAAAAATTATTTAAATACACTATTTTGGCAAAAAATTAACTTAGAATAATCTTTTTTCAAAATGTTCTCCTTTTTTAAAAAAATGCTTCTATTATATAATAATATTTTGCCTGTATATAGCTCAGACCTCTCTACAGATGCTCAACTAGAATTTTTGAAATATATAACTTAGAAGTGGGTTTATCCATATTTTACGACAACAGAGGGGAGCAATTTTAAGAAAAAAACGCCGATAATTATTTCAATTGGTTGTAACTCTGAAAACAATGTGAATTTTTCAAAAATCATAGTTGAGCCTCTGTAAAGAGGTCGGAGCTATATACAGGCAAAATAGTATTATAACAGAAGCATTTTTTACAAAAGGAGAACATTTTGAAGAAATATTATTCTAAGTTAATTTTTTGCCAAAATAGTGTATTTAAATAATTTTTTTTTGTCAAAATGCTCTTAAAACAATTTTATACATGTAGTCTAATCTAAGTGACACTAAATATCATGGAAATTATCCATTTATGCGCTTTTTTAAAATCACGGTTCCGAACGTAGTCGGATACCTAAACTGGAAAACACTTAAAACGAAATATCGGTTACAACGGTCCCGACAAACTACTATGTACTTCCATGTTTTTTTTTCTCTTAACACGAAAAGATTTTTCTCCTGGGAATGAACAAATTACAGAAAAATCAGCCGGATTGGATTGTTCTATTGTATTATAGGAATAATTCATTGCAATAGATGATGATGATGTGCATTCAGCCATCAACATTAGACACTTGGCAACGTTAAATGTTCGTTGTGTCGTCTCTTTTTCTTTGTTACTGTGTGACGAATTTTTTTACTCCTCTTGGGAAATCTTTGGGCTATTCATTCGCGTTATTCACAACCAACCCTTCCGAAGAAGAGAATCGTGATATTAAATTTAACTTACAATATATAGGCGAGGTTTTCTATCTTGAGAGAGAGGAGAGAAGATATACTCGAGTCAGGTGAGATTGCTACTGAGGATATAATATTAGAATTCTAGTGATTTGATTCTCATTAGGAGGAAACCTTAACGTGACGATTGCTCACTAATATTGAATTTAAGATTAAATTAAATCGGATTATAGGTGAGATCCTTAGTTAAAAGAATGATCAAGTTTATTAGTCGCCTAATAACTTACATGTTATTGTCGTTGTTCCACTTTTACAGTTTTTATTGAGACATTCTCTTAGTATTATTAGTTAAAATTGTGTCTGTTCTCAGTGTTGAAATAAATCGATTAATTGAATCATGTCGAGTGTTTCTGCCCTTCCCCCCCCCCACATCTAGGTGCCCGAGAGAGGTGCGGGCCTCTTACAACTGCTAGAGTAAACAGTTTTGCTTGTCTTAGCTCTTAGTTATTACTATCGAACGAGCCAACATCTACATAACACACACACACACACTTATATATGTTGTATATATATAATATGAATGTATGAATAAAATAAATGGTGCAAAACAATAACCTACTAAGATTGGATAATATATGTATATATATATATACAGTCCAACCTCTATATTGCGAATTTTGATCAATTTTGTACTCCAAAATCCTGCGCGGTGTAAAATACTGATTTTCATATTTTTGAAAATATTGTCTAATTTTTATTTCTTTATAACTTTTTAAATTTTTCCTCAAATTCTCTGAAAATTTGAGAAATAATGTAAATACAGTCGAACCTCCATATAACGAACCTCTATATTGCGAATTTTTCTATACAGCGAACTTTTTCGTGGAACCAAGAACATTTCACGGTTTTCTTCGTAAAATAACCTACCAATAGCAAAGTGCATTTTCTATATTACGAACTTTTTCTTTTGTGATTCAATTTTTTTTCTCCCTATTTTTAAAGTATTTCTAGACATTTCAAGTTATTCTCTCTTTTAACACACTTTATGGTGGTCATACAACCTGAACTGGTTTTATTAGGAGCATAACTCGCCAAGAGTAATAGAATTCTGGGCGTTTCATCCAAGAAGTGCAACCTTTAATCCCCATTGTCCATTTCACTGTATACATCTTCTATATCTCCTTTCGCCCTTAGTGGTTTTGTCTCGTGTCTCTCCGTCCTTGAACTAGTGTCCGTTTATCTGTAGTGTTGATCAGTCGTACTGATAGCTTCGTTTCTTGTAGCTCTAAGATGTTAAAACTTAAGTTCTTTAGCATAAAAAAAAAACATTTAATTCTTCAGGAATTGGATAAAAGCGTCAAGAAACTTTCTTTGCAGTTTTTCTTTATTTCTTTTCTTTATATTTTTTGATAGGTAAGACATATAAAAGAAACCTAGTGGCTGAGTGGTTAGTACATCGTACTTTCGATCCACCTCAGCCTTTCATCCCTTCAGTGGGTCGACAAATGAGTACCAAGCTTGCTTGGGAACTTAATACTGGTCTACTTCACATCAGACTGACCACCTGACAGGAACATTTGTCCATGCACCTCAGGGCCTAAGTTTGCATATACTGAGTTGGGCACAGTAGGCCTTGCCCCTCATGGGCTGTCATGCCATTGAATTATAAGTTTAAGATATATAAATTAAATATATAATTATTTAGAAAAAGGTGTGAATAATTAATTTTTTTATATATAGAGCTCATGAATTTAAAATTTGTTTTATGTAATTTATAAAAAAAATTGAAAGAGATGAATCTCTATATAAGGAATTTTCCATACAACGAACTTTTTTTCGGCATTTAGTGACTTCGTTATATAGAGGTCCGACTGAGTGTATAAATATAAACTACTATTTGTAAGCAATATATGATTACTAGTGTATTGTTATCGTAATAATGCATTAGTTAGTGATAAATCTAATATATATTTAAATTTTAATAACTTTATTAAACAATGTGTGTATTGAACATGGATATCCCCTGCTAACTTTCTTTACAATTATATTTCTAATAGTTCTCAATGAAATGACAATATGTATTAATAATAGCCTTTTTTTTATTAATTGTACAGTTATTCAATAGATTGCGCCACATGTCTAATAAATTAATAATATTATATTTTATTTAAATATTCGAGTGTATGTCTTGAAGTCTTTTATTTTCTATAAAATTTTTTTATCAATATTTATGGTTTTTTTAAATGTACATATATATACAGACTTTATATTATTCTTTCATAATTTAATAATTTTACTTTTGAGCCTTTACTCTTGCTGTATTTGGCGGGAAACATAACATGTTGCTTACTCACGAAGTAAGTCTTACTATTTACTTTATTGCATTGTCGTTAAATATATACTAGTAAATACTAGCAGGCTATAATTTGATCGTTATATTTTAATGGTAGAGTGTATTTTATTTGTAATACTTAAATTTCTTTCCTTTTGGCTCAGTAATACAGACACATTACAGGGGAAGGTTGGCTAGCCCTAGAACTTGGTTCCTAAGGCCAGGAGTTTGTTATTGTACTACTGTGGCTTTATAGCTATTTGTTTATATTTATGAAGTATATATATATATATATATATATATATATATATATTACTCACTTTATCTCCGCCAATGAACATCGCTGTGCAAGTAGAACGTTTTGATTGGATTCTTTGTTTCCGTCACCCTTCAAAGTAACAGCTATAGTAGGCGAGTGGGTTGGAACCTTGCTCTACCCAAAATTCCGCACCACGTCAACTTGAGAGTTAGAGGACTGATGTTCGCCAAAGATTCCCCAAGAGGATTAGTGAGAGGGTCGCTTAAAGATTCGTCACAAGATACTTGAATGTTTAGCCATTGCAGCAGGAAAAACTACTGCAAGGCATTTGAATGCCACTCCCTTTGAATAGACAAATAAAACAAAATAAGTTCACAGATAAATTAAATTTAAATAGAATCACATAAATAATTTTAAAAAATAATTTAGAACACATTGATTCAACTTCAATTCATAATCAAACTCTTATAGAGAAAGCGCTGATTATAAACTAATCACGTTATAATTGGGTCCAAAGAATAGGGTGCATGGAAAATTTTACATCAGTTAAATTGCAGCGTCCAATGACGAACTACATAAATCTAAACATTTTGTCACACTTTTTCTCTTAAGCGCTACTGTAATGCTTTCTGTCAATGAACCTGTG
>BMAV01011683.1:0-30601 GCA_019973955.1 Trichonephila inaurata madagascariensis | reverse complement strand
ACACCACAGTTTTTCTTCAGAAATACAGGTTTATTCATAATTCTCTCCGGGGTTGAAGTGCAATACTAAAAAATAAAAATAAGACTAATACAGCAAATAAAAAATAAAAAAACATTCGGAAGAATACAGAAACAATTCAAGTTTTACTTGCATACATTACAGGGATTCTATGTTGGTCACACGGCATCCACAGATGCAATAGTGAGTGATTATGGGCGTCGTACTATTCAGCTACATGAGGACTTTGTGTGACGGACCTAGTTATTTTGAACAGTGGTCACCTGACCACGATGCCTGTGCTGGCAGCTCCCTCTCTTAACTACCACACCACACCAATGGGAAGACGTTTGAGCCTCGACAAATTTAACGTGCTTTGACCCCCTCTGCAAGGGCAAAGTTTTGAAGAATTTGAGCCAAAGTATATTAGCATAAATAACCAAATTTAAGTTACTTAATTGTATTCGAATATGCAAGTGTGGAAACGCTATTTTTATTGGCTGTATATCATGACATTTAGCGAAGTTTGGCAAAAATGGTGGACAAGTTAATATGCAAGTACTTAATTGAGTTGTTACTCAAAAAGAGTGTGTAACACAGGTAATGAGGAATTGTTTCATAAGTTCATTGAAATGTAATAAAAAAAATCAAACAATCTGTTTTTCTGAAAATAATTTTAATAATATTAGTCTATATATATATATATACACACATACATATATTTGATGCAATAATTACACTTAACATAAGAAATATTATCGTTATTGGTTTGTTCAGTTTACGTATCCTGTGTGCTGGAAAACTGTTGCAAGAATAATTTTTTATATATATAAGCTACGTACATAATTTCGATAAAGTTTTTTTTTATAAAGCAATGCTTCCTTTTTAAGTAAAGTTTACAAAAGATTCTTTTTAATGAATGTTTTCCCCAACCGAATAGAGTCATTGTATTCCCAGTCGTCAAATAAACATTTTCTTTTATTCAAAAACAAACTGCACCTTTTTCTTTTCTCTGGAAGCAACTATTCTCTTTAAAGCAATATTTCGCATTTGAAAATTTCCAATCGGTTTTCAACTTTATGGTCTCTACTTAAATTCTACACATTTGCCTCCAACTATGAACACATTCAACGAAATTTTATTTCGCAAGAAAAAGGAACAAGCGAACGAAAATATTTTTTGAAAAAAAAATAATCTCTTTCTGCTTTTTTTCAGCGTCGTCTAACTCCAAAACATTTTTCACAGAATTCAAACAACTATTTATCAATCGAAGAAATCCAGGTTTCAGAATCCGCCGAAACACAAACCGTGATTCCTCTAGTAATACTTAGACCCTTCTAAAGAACATAAATTTACTCAAAGCCCAGGGAAAAGCTCTCGCCACCTTCCCCCTTCCCACGTCCGAATCAATTCTCGTCAACAGTAACTGAATTCGAGAACTCCAATTCAAACCTTTTTACCAAAATTTTCCACCCCGTGGCCCATACTGACAGAGCGACCCTTCATTCTTCGAATAATACGGGCTATTAAAATGAAAAGAGAAGAATAAACCCTCTTTTAACTTATCCCTAAAGCAAACAGGTTACAGTTACCGACAATATGAAAAGGACCAAGAGCACGGTTTGATGCGCACCCTCCAACTTTATAATAGGAGGGTGAAGTGACAACTATTACTTCCAAATCCTCGGGTCTATTACAGAACGACCACCCCACCCATCGGCGGCCACAGCTGCAGATAACGAGGAATCTTTTAAAATCTCGTCTGATGTCCACGCCTCGGTGGGCGCATTCGAACAGTTCGGCCCCCCTCTCCCCTTTCCTCCATTTTATTCGAGAGGGGGGGGGGGAGGCTACTTAGGTAAAGTCGATTGCTAAACGAAGGAAAAGAGAAGGGGCGATGGTGTGATATTTCCCCGTAAAATTGCCCAATGAAGCCCTGAAGTAGTTATTGTAACGACCACAATAGAATTGTGGTGACAACTCCCGTGGCTACAAGTTGCAAAATAGATTTTGGAGTGTTAAAGAAAGCGTGAATGTGTGGTCGGTGAGTCAATAAAAGTGTTTAGGTGTGAAGTTTTTTCTTCATTTTCTTGTGTGTGTGAGCCCGATTTTTGAGACCAGCCGTCTGTCGGCGTGTGGATTGGATATACATCAAGCGTGATGTTGGTGACACAATGCCGGAAAGGGCTTCCTGCGTAAAGTTAGTGTTGGTCTTTCTTCTCGAGTATTTTATTTGAAACTTTTTGGGAGGAATTCTTCAATGCGTTTGGGAAAAAATACGCAAGAATTTAGTTTACCGAGATGTTGCAAAGCACTAAAAAAATGTACACTACACGTGCCACAAATACGCTCAAGAGTTGCTTGAGTAATATTGAGGTATATATGCTATATATAAGGGCGTATAAAGACCGCTCATACACACAACTCCTTTCTTACACGATAAGTACGTTTCTTAGAAAACTGTGCAAAAAAAAAAAAAAAATTGCTTAAAAAATGTAAGCGACATATGGTGAATTTGGGGATATGTTCAACAACTTTAAAAAATCGTGTAAGATGAGAAATCTGTCAATATTTTCCTAAAAATCGTGCAAAAGAAGTAATAATAAAATCCATGTTACATATTAATAAAGCAAAAACAATTCATTTTTATTACAAAATAAATAAATAAATAAATTTAGTGCACAGTGAAAATTTAGTCTATAATTCCGGGCTAAAGCATTAAGTCGATCGCAATCGACCGGTGGATCACCAAGACATTTTAGAGTGACCGCCTTCACTAAGACCTAATAATCATTCCATCATACGAAGGTATGGAAATGTAAAGTATTTATTCGAATTTAAGCCGCGATTGATTTTAAGCCGCACCCCGAATTCTCAACATGCTTTTGTGAAAATTGAAAAATAGTCTAAAATGGTATATCGTTATCCAATTTTACGAAATTAATATAAATTAAAAAAAAAAAAACTAATAAGAAGTGAATAATTACAATTTTCATCAGTATGATAAAATTTTAAATACATGCTTGAAACTGTAATTGCTCTAAATACGCCATCCAACAAATTTTTCTCCCTTCGATTCTAAGAAGCGCCGGATTTTCAGTAGCATTAACGTTGGGGAAAAAGTGCGGCTTAGATTCGAGTAAATACGGTATTTTAAGAAATATGGTGGGGAAAAAAATTGAATCATAAAAGTAAATTTCGTTGAATAGAAAACGTACTTCACTATTTGGAGGTTATTTTACGAAAAAAATCGTATAAGGTTCTTGCTTCCAGGAAAAAGTTCGCTAAATAGAGAAATTTATAAAATAGAGGTTCATAAAATGGAGTTCCAACTGTATTGTATACTTTCTTTTAGCTCATTACACGGGCCACGGGGTGGAACCGCAACACCTTGAAAAAAATTAGAAGTAGCCCGTGCCCTGTAAAAGTCTACCATCCCCTGCTATAATTCAAATTGAAATTTGAAATAAAAAGCTACCAACTAACAACTCTTCATCGCTACTTGGTAACAAGCGCGCAAGTTTAATAAGGACAAATATGCTATCATCGGTTGATGTGTCAGATATGTCTTGTGCAACTGATGGTTGTTGGGATACATGCGAAATAGATGAACGGAAACATATAACACAATCACAGAAGAATACAGATTTTATTACAAACGATGATTCCAGCAAAGAACAGAAGAGGTACGCTGCTTTCCTTTCGCGAGATGGGAATCCATTTCAGGTGAAAGTCCGATCTCTTTTCCCGAAGATACATCCATGCCTTACTCGGGATTCGAACCCACTCGATTACAAGCCGAGTGTCATAACCAACATACTGGGTGGGATGGCACAACTGTCGGTTTTGATACAAATAAAGAAATTTTTTCGTTCTTAACAACCTCAGTTGATTTTTTATTGTTGTTGTTGCAAAGTCTGTTATTAGCGGCTGTTTTTTTTTCGGGGGGGAGGTTCTCAAGTTGCTTATATAATTCTTGATATCCTGCTACAAAAAACTTATAAATACATTGACATTTTAATCAGGATCATGAGTAAGAAAATGTGGTTCCATACTTGTAGCAAATTTCAAGCCCTCGCAAGTAAAATCAGCTGTTAATAGCTGAACCTCACCTTCGACAGCCGGTATAAAAAGAGAAACTCTTTTGTGCTCACTCTCTTTGTCTTGTGAAATGTTGCTGCTGTTTATTGCTTCTGCTATATGTGTGTGTGTCCATATTAGTTGCTTATTCCAAATGTTGTTGAAATTCATATGTCTGTGAGCATGAATAAAAGAAGAAGAGAACTGATTCAGAGGAAGTTCTCCGCTTATCAACAACATAAACAACCCTCGGTAACTCTGCATATGAGTAACCAACATAAATAACTCTCGACTACACTTGCACGTGACTTCCCCCTGAAGTCATTATCTTATCTACCTAAAGAAGCTGTGGGAGGGAACGAAGAATGACCAAAACTATCCGTGATAAATCTAATTGATTACTATACAATTGTAATATACCACAACAATCTACAAAAGGAAGCCCTAGGAGTGATATAAAGAAAGCAATCACCTTAAGTGAATAAGCGCATGTATACAGATTAGTTTAGATTTAATTAATCCTAACCTATTAATTCTGGATCCACTAATTTAATCTAGTAGCCAAAATCCGTCCTTTAGTCACACACACACGATGCGTAAATTCTAAATCTCACCTTAGTAACACTGCATTCAGATGCTCCGCTCCTTCTGACCTATGATTATTAAACTCTAACTTTATGTACTCTAACTAATTTGCATCTCAGGGTTTCTTCTTGAGAGGGATGGCTGTGAAATAAACACGAATGCTAGCCCAAAGATTCCCCAAGAGGATTAGTCGGTGAAGGTTTCGTAAAGACCCGTCACACACTACATATATATATATGTGAAAATGTTATTAAATTATAACATAACTAGATTTCTACTTCTTATTTAATATTTATTTTTCCACCACACACATTCACGTATAAAGTTAAATAGCTGGTATTTTCTCGGAATAGATCACCAGCTCCAAATCAATATTGGTTTGGTGTTGTTTAGCTTTACTGAGAGGCTGTTGAAAATTATTGCATAATTGTCTTCTTTTATTTATGAATCAATATTTCGAACATTTACTCCCATATTTAATCAAACCTACGTAGTTCTAACCACTGGCGTACCAAGCCCTGAGTGGGTGCCGTATCAAACATTTTTGGGAAGCCTTTTTTTTTTGGAAAATAAATAAAAATGCATTAATAAAATTTATTTGAAAGTGTCAAAATAAGTATACAAAGACATGTGTATTAAAAAAAGCTTTATTAATTTGGAATGAGCTTAGTTGTTCAATAAATGCTTTTCTTGATTTTTTTTTTTTTTTTTTTTTTTTTTGGCAAACGCATTTATAATAATAAACCTAGCAGATGATTTTAATTTTCTCAAGTTCATCTGTTTCTATTGACTGTATTGTTAAGTCCAAAAACCGATTTTGGCTTATGAAAGCTTTAAAATAATTTTTTATTATTTTTAGCTGAAGTAAACTTCTTTCAGCTCTTGTTCTTGTGCCAGGAAGGGTAAAAAATAGTAGACATGTTATAATAACATCCGGAAAACTGGAGGTGAGACTACTGAAATTAATTAATAATAATACTGAGGGCACTTTGATAAAATGGATTTTCTCAATTTCGGATTTCAAACAGCTTTTTAAAGCAATTAATTGTACATAGATACTATGTGTTAGGTACTTATTATATTCAGTAACCAGTTTTGCAGTCTATTTTTAATTATTTTTTTTATTTCTTAGTTTGAAAAGGATAAATGTTTATTCGGTTGTAAGATTTCGAAAATATTGCTTGGGTCAAGGAAAGTAAAGTCTTTGTTGGGCTTGGGATATTAACACATCTTCCTTCCTCGGTGGCTCGACAGCCCGGGGGGGGGGCGGCGACGCAAGAAGCCTTTTCCAGGCCAGCCTTCTTCCTGCTAGTGTTCTCCAGTTCCTAGTTCTCAAAACTAGGAGATCTATTTCAAGGCCATCAATCCATCTGAGATTTGGCCTACCCTTTCTTCGTGTGCCAATTGGTTGCGCATTGAAGACTTTTTTAGTGGTACGGTCTTCGCTCATTCTGATAACGTGACCTGTAACACATCTATGCAGCAATAAAACACATTGACTTTGAAAAACCATTTTAGAGCTGAAATTCTCTCATCTTTTGATAACTCATCAAAAAAGCGTTTTCTTCTCTTTCATTTCTGAAAGTATGGCATTACACCACATTCATTAGCAAGATCTCCGGACTCGTTTAGCAAACAGCTGAATGAGTTTTGATGTCTTATTTGTGCCAGTCTGTTCAGAAGATTATTCAACAGAATACCAGCTTTTCGTAGGTTATTTTTTTTTCGTGCTGTACGGTTTTAGAAATAGGGTCTACGATTTCATATACCAAGAAAAAACGGTCACAAGCACACATTTTATAAAATCATACTTCTCTAATGTAGTATATATATATATATCTTTATATTGATCACATTAACTTTTTTTTAGTTGAAATTTAATTAAGCTTACAAAACGCTTTCATTATTACTGAGTAACTTTTTCAAATTGTGAATAAAGCTTCATTTCGTCGCAACCATCCATTTTGTACAAATTTGGCGAATAATTTTTAAAATATTGATCAAAACGTGGATTAAAATTTAAAACTATCGCATGATATTAATAATTGTTTAGTTTGGTATTTTTAAACTTATAAATGACGAACTTGCAAAACCAAAACAATTGTAAGAATAAATAATAATATAATAATAATAAAAACTGTGCGTGTGTTTAGGACCACACGATAGAAGTGAAAACTTCTGATTTATTCTGGACTAGAGAATCCAATTGTTCGAATGAACTACGTTTTCTTTCACGACATTTTTGCATGCGGTTGTTAAGTAGTTCTCTTTTTCGTGCCCATTTATTGGTGAATTTTTCTATTTGATCCATTTTCTGTAAAGGGCAATGTTTAAATAATCATGCATTTTTTTACATCTGAGTATATTGAGTATAATAAGTATAAGTTGAGTATTTAAATGTCAATTAGCGAATTATTTAAAAATATTTAAATGTATATTACCTATGTAGATTATATTTATATAATAAATATGTTTATATGGTGCTTACGTATTATCGCAATAATGCCACCGTTTCTCGTCAAGTCGGAAGCCCTGATTTACCAAGTGTCGTACTCGCTGAATTGTTGACCACGTGCTTCCTTTCTTATAATGTCACCAATACGGTTGTGATAATATGCGAGTGCCGAATAACCATTCTTTCCTACAATGCACCTTCGCTTGCACCCCTTTTATCTCGTTCACTCGATGGAGAGGAGTGGAAATGGGCTGCATGGCAGTAATATTTCAATGAAGAAATTAAAACTTCACAGGAAAAAGTGTGCATGAAATTCTTACTGGAAAAAACACGCACCTAAAAGGTTTTAATACAAAACAAAGCTTGCTTCGCCGACCCGAGCATGACTGCCGACTGGGGCTGATTTAATAGTTATTTTAATATAGAAATACTCAATTATAAGGATTAAAATTTCTTAGAATATTAATAGTTTATTATTATAAATTTATCATTTTTCCAGTTATACCTCCATATTCTAATATTAGATAAAATTATTTATACTATTAGTTTTATTTTAACCGTACTATTTTTTTCTTTTTTTAAATTCGTATATAATCCTACTGTCCCTAAATTAACGGTAGTATATGTTTGCACACTTTTTAATTTTTCATTTCTATTCGTTTCATACTTTTGCTAAGAGCTACTATTCAGCCATTCCCATGCTTTGAATTTGCATTTGGGTCGAGAATATTTTAATAATTTGTTTATTGTACTCAGATTTAGCGCGGGCTCTGCATTTTTGAATCCAATTTTTAGGTAAGTTACCTTTTTCTTCTAATGGATTTAGATATTCTATCCATTATTTTCAATAGGTTTTTGCTCAATATTATAAACAGAAAAAGGGAAGATTGGCTGGCCAAAAATCATGTTCAACCCCACTTTTATATAAATCATTTTATATATAAGAGCTGTATAATACTGTAGCATCCATATTTTTATACTTTAAATTCTATTATTTTTAATTTCTAGTATATCCTTTTTAGAACCTTATGTCTGGTTATCTTGCAATTTCGATTTTTTTTTCAGTTTTGATTATTATTAATTATTCATCTCTATTTAGTGGAGAATATTGACTATATATATATTTGTCGCAGGAAAATGTCGAAATTAGAAATTTCATCAAATCCTTAAGGGATATGATTAATTGACGGTAGATGTTAAAATAACGTGTCTTCTGCGTCATTTCTCTGATGAAAGTAAGTGATTTTATCAAATCCCTGAATTGTTTCAGTGAAATGAACTAGTCAAGATTTGCATTGGCAAAATGCTGTCCAGGGAGGGAAGACACCTGGGGAGGGGGGTGTCGAGTCCTTGTACTTCCTAACCATACAGTTAGTACTATCGATCCCCTAAATATCAACCCCGTATCTTTAAAAAATGGCACCATAGGATTAACGTAGGGATTGATATTTTAGAGTGTAAGCAACCGAGAGGAAAGATATTACATAAAAAATACCAGCCTAATTTTCTAATTATTTGTTAACTAGTTTTGAATAAAAAATTTGTATTTCATTAATTATTGTTGTATCACTTACTTCTACGTTTTATAGTGCACCCTATTTGTTAAATAAACACTTTTAAACTCTTGATAATATTATTTCATCATTTCACTGAAACAGATCAGGGACTTGTTCAAATCCCTTATTTTTATCTGGGAAATGACCTTGAAGAGACGTTGTTTTAACATCTACCGTCAATTGATCATCTCCTTAGGGATTTGATGAAATTCCTCATTTTCCTGCGACATGTATATATTAGGTTGTTGCGACGAAAATGTCTTCTTTTCTTTACATTGTCCCTGTTTTCGTTATTCTTTTGTTTTTGACAAAACCTCGTTTAGAGTCGTATTGTTCATTGCTAGAGTCAAATTTTAACGAAGATTTTCTCAAAAGAGTTCCATTTTGTTATTTGATTTGTATTTCTTAAGGAATTCAACCAATATTCGTGTAATTTTTTATTATACACTTGGTAATAAGGCTGCACGCAATATGAACCAGGCAATGGGGGAGAAGGCTGTTCATGATTGAAAAGTGCAGCGTTGGTTTAATGCGAAAAAAAGTATCTCTGTGAAAGCATTGGTGGAAACGTATCTATTATACTGCCAGGACACTGATGAAAAGGAAGAAAAATTGAAAATTACATGCCCATCACTCGTAATCGGCAGGGCCCAATACACTCAGTCGCATACGTTGTACACAACAATAGCGAAATTAAATGAATTATAATACGAGATTTCGAAGCACTCAGCTTATTCACTAGATGTTTCACCAATCGAATTTAATTTTTTCAAAGATCTAGAACAGCTTTTTAAGTTAAACAGTATCAAAAGGAAGACAGTGTGAAAAACTACATGTCAGACTATATTGATTCTCAAGATAAGAACTTCCTTAAGACAGGCATCTATACATTAAAAACTCCATGAGGAAGGTTTATTGAAGTAAATGGAGCTTACTGATTAAATAAATAGCTTTTGAAAAAATATGTGTAGTTTTTTATACATTCACCTCTCTCTCAAAGTATCTGACATTTCATATTCAAGAACCTAGTATATGTTACCGTTAAAGCTCGAAAGCCGTTAATGTACAGATTACCCAGATTATTTGCAGACTAAGTGTTTTGCTCCGTTTAAGTGTAGAATCGAGAGTTTTCCGCATTTTAACTACGTAATCTTCGCATAAACGGTTTCCATACAGTTAAAATTCAAAAGTTTGTTTCCCTCCTGTTCTTTCTGTTAGGAATTTGGATTGAACGTTGACTCCTCCCGGAATCATGCATCCTAAACATTTAGAAACAGAGGGTCAGATATGGTAAATGGATTCAGTAAAAGACTCATTGAAATTCATTTAATTACGATGATCAGTATCTTAGGAAACAAATGTTACAAGATCTAATATTATAAGGTATAGATACACATACCATACAGCTTGTCAATCGATTGATGATTGATTCTTTCAACTAATTTGTTGTCTGCTTGATTGTATTAACGCGATTTTTTTTGGGTATCAAAAAAATAAACAAACCACATTTAATGTACGAGTACAGAAACGTTGCTGTTGTGTTCCACTGAAGATCTTCTTTTCACTTTAACGAGTCTAGCAGGTAATGCACAGATTATCAAATAAATTCTCATTTCTAGGTAATTTGAGAAACGAAACAATTTTCCTGCACTTTAATGATCATCCTGTGCTGTGTGATTACCTAGCTAATCTGCAGATTAACTGATTTCTGCCATTTAGTGGTAACATATACATAAATTCAATAATCAATTACTAAACAATTGTAATTAAAACTTTATATATAAACAGAAATGTATATGTTTCTAATTTATCTCGAAATATGCTAAGATAGAATAATTAAACTTGAGCTTAATAGGAAAGAATTGATGACTTCACGAGACAAGTCAAAGGACTCCATTTTATGTGTGATTGAAGTTTCAATCACTTCAGGAGAACTTGCGGGTGATTTAAATTGGCTTAAAAAAACAAAACCGGAAAAAAGTAACCCAAAATGGTAAAGAAGGGGAAAAAAAAAAAAAACTCGATCGCTCTGAAGATCGAATTCCTCGACCCATCAGCAACGATTGTCTTAACCCTGAAAGTTCTTCGCTAAATTTTATTGGAATTGGGGGAAATTTTCCCCACTCAAGAATTGCTTCACTGCCTTTCGCGGAATTTTTTAAATGGCATTCGTTCCCTTTTAAGTAACCCCTTTTCCACGCGAGGTGATTTGGAAAAATCTCAGAGGAGGTGCACCTCTTGTTTTACCTCTTTAACTTTTCCCGTTCCTGGATTTGACGTGGGATTAAGGAGGTTGAAGTTTAAATATTCGCTCTTCGCGCGCTTAAACAGATGGTAATTGTGTAGAGAAGAGGGAAAGTTCGGGGCTCGCATCGGCGAGAATTTAATATTAACCTCTTTCGCTTCCCACTTTTCAATCTCACTCAAGACAGTTTTTGTTTCGACCAAAATTGAGCCAAGGAAGACTTTTTTTTTACTTCCAAAAGATATGCTTCTTTTTTGTGTCTGAATTACCGGACGCTAGAAGAATAGAGTGGTTTTGTAATTAACTGCCGAAAAAAAGTTTATTTGCCACAAATAACAACAGATTAGGATACATAACGAATTTTACGATGACAAAGGCTTGCGTAAATATTTATACACACTTTTCTACATTCATGTCCAAAATTAAGCTCACAAACTTAAAATCTGTAAAAATTCATGAACTTTTTTCCGTGTTGCCGTGAAATTTGGCACACAGACATATTACAATGTGAGAAAGAAGATAGCAACATAACAATGTAGAAAAGATATTTTAATTGTGAATTGTGATTCAAGTCATATCAAAAACTGTGAAATGATGAATCAGACACACATAAAGCATTTAACTCGAGAAAAGCCAGCCTGTGACGAATCTACACGCGTCCTCTCACTAATCCTCTTGGGGAATCTTTGGGATAGCATTCGTGTTTAATTCACAGCCATCCCTCTCAAGAAGAAACCGTGATATTCAGATTACTTCTATATAAAGTCAGAGTTTTGGTAATTATAGGGAAGGTGGTAGGAAGCAGCTACAGTCACTACGCAGGTGAGATTGAATAAGGTTTACTTTCGCATGTAAAGATTAAAAGTGGTGTTTTGCCAGAGAATTGAATTAGTAGATTTGAGGTTAGGAATCAACGATAGATTTCATTGAGTTAGATGAGTTGATTCCAGATATTTGCTTAATAATCATTGCTTTCACTTGTTACTAATTTGACATTCACTTAGAGAATAGATAGTTGTTGGTTAGTGTGTTTGACTAAATAAATAATTGTGATTATGGAATTATCTTGTTCTGTTTTCATTCCTCCTACATCCTTAGGTAGACAAGACAGTGAAAGAGAAACTTCAGGTGCAAGTGGCTCACAAGCCATATATGGAGTGTGACGCATGTCACATTCCATATTAGGCAGACTCACAATGAACAGTCATACTATTTATGAGGGTGTTAATAAATGTTGTGTGCTATCAAAGCTCATTGTTCCGAAAGAGTGACTTTTATCTCATTTAGAGTCCTAGGAAGGGGAGCTATATTCAGAGAAATGGCTCTTCATAGACCATGCCAAACATGTTTAATAGGATTGAGATCTAGAAACCTCGAGGGTCAACGGCGAATGTCCTCTTCACAAAATCCATTAACAAGGTAAACTCTGTTGCCGCATATTATTGTCCATAAAAATGCAGTCCAGGCCTATATCACCCAAACAACCTCACATTTGCTTCAAGGATATCATCCCTATAGCGGTATGAATTGACAGTACTACCATCGAAGACGTACAGTGGTGTACGACTACCCAACATACAAGGATTCTTTTGGCACCAAATCAATCCTTATTCAATTCCTACTATTAGCTCAGACTTTTTATATATTTATCTTGATGGAACTTTCTATCGTTAATAAAATACATTTTAAAGCGCTCAATTGAGCGGAAATTTTATATGCAGGATTATTTTGGATGACAATACAGTAACTTAATTATAATTAATAAAAATGAATTGATTAAAACTAATTATTCAAGGAATTACAAATACAGCCACGTTGGCGTCATTTTTGGCGATTTAGCGACCCTTTTGGCGACTTGTGTCAAAACTTGAAAAGGTTTTTTTCTCACATTTTGAAGCCCTCATTTGAGCTGAAATTTTCTATACACTATTGTTTTGGTTAAAAATACGATAATTTAATTATAATTAATTAAAATGAATTGACTGAAACTAGTTATTTAAAGAATTACACATACAGCCACGTTGGTTTCATTTTTAGCGACTTGAGTCAAAACTTTAAGAGATTCTTTCTGCTCACGTTTTAAAGCATTCAGTTGAACTGAAATTTTATGTACATGATTGTTTTGTATGACCATAACGATACTTTATTGATAACGAATAAAAATTATTTACCACTTAATGTTGTGATTCTGTCCTACGTATGTACATATTTATATTAATTGTAACTATTTAATACAAAGTAGCTACAATAAAATTTTTCTTTTTTGATCTAAGTAGGTATTGACTTAAAAAAATTTTTTTTTTTATATTACTTGTTTGTTTAGTAGGAGAGATGAAATTGAGCTTCAGTTTCTCTCCAGATGAAAACTCGACGAAACTGTACAGTGAATCTTGACTCATCACTCTTGTGGTGTTCACGACTGATGTTTTCGGCACCACAATAGCAGGTCTTTCCCGTTGGATGTTGTCAAAGGGACACACAATACTGGACGCGAGGCATAAAGGACAGTAGATGCAAGACGTCTGTTGACTGTTTACCTAGAAGTTTTTATTCAAATACAGCAGCAAGGTCAAGAGCAATCTAAGAATCCGATGTCTACTAATGTCGGCGTGCATTTAATGCTAAATAGTGATCCTGTGCAGATGTAGATGAAGTGTGGCGACCTTGGTCGACCTTTCTGTTGACAGTACTACTTGTTTCGAATTGATCCACAAACCGGAAGAACACTTTCGGGCCAACTCCGACTGAGATTGGCCAGTTTTAGGTCTGCCAACGACTCTTCATCTCAAAGAATCATGTAAACGATTATGAGAAGTTATTCTCAATGTAAACAGGCTAGCTTGTTCGTTTTAATGCCATATTCATAAAACTGCAGTCAAAATCCCATATTATCTCAAACGGTTTCAATCCAGTAGTTTTGTAAAAACTAACGCTAAGCAGCTTCTTTTCCGAAACCAAAAGTTAAGGCCGTATCACACATGCATTTTTCGTGAATCTTTTTCGTAAAATTTTTGCCCAATCTGAGGGTGAAGGGTTGCCTTAAACAAAACGACATGCTCTGACGTCAGCTGCGCTCTATCTCCACATTGATAAATTACTCGCAGATTTTTCTGCTTCGACGGCTCCGAAAAACTTTTTCCCAGTGAGCTGAAAAAGTTTTTCGCAGCCGTGGCAACTAGGTAGAAATTGCTCGAAATTGGTTGGAAAATTGCTCAAAACGTGTACGTGTGATAAAACCTTTAATATTGTACAACCCATTCTTCAAAATATATAAAATATAAAATCTATCAGTTTTACTGGAAGAAATTTAGAATTATGTTGAAAAACATGTTGGTAACCTTAATTTTGAAAAAGTTTTAACGCTTTACTTTCAAATGTATTGCTCGATTTGAGTTACATACTTAAGATACAGTCTTTTAAAATGGAGTCATTTTGTAAAAGAAAGCAAAAAGACAAGGAATGTTATGGATAGAAATAATAGCACGTGTTGCACCATTTTGGAATTGTCACAAAATGGGTCATGTGTTGAGCAACTTGCTTAAATTTGTAAGCACATTATTTTTCTTTTTATGAAGCATCAAAGTTGGGTGACCGGCTCAAACTACGTAAACTTTAACTAAACCAGAAACGATTTTTGCTCCATTTGTGACAGTGCAGTGATCAATAGCAAGGCTATGAAAAATCACGTTAGCGAAAAACTCACAGTCAAATGAGGGAATTCGTGGTCACAGTACCTAATGGTGGGATGAAAGGTATCACCAGAGGATATTTTTTAAATGAAGCAAATAAAAAAAAATTGTGTTTGTGCTTATGACCACTCCATAGAAGTGAAAACTTCTGATTTATTCTGGGCAATTGTTCGGATGTACCTCGTTTTTTTTAGGACATTTTCGCATGTGAGTGCTAAGCAGTTCTCTTTTTTCGTGCCCATTCATGGGTGAATTTGTTTATTTAATCAGTTTTCTGTAAAGGGCGATGTTTATGTAATATTATGCATTCTTATACATTCACATATGAGTGCCAACGATTTAAAAGTCAATTAGTCTAATTATATAAAAATATTTATATGTAAATTACTTATGTGGATTATATTTATATAATACACATGTTTATATGGTACTTACGTACTATCGCAACAATGCCAACGTTCAAGATAACTTGCCAAGTAATCAACCCTGATTTCCCAAGTGTCATACGCGCTCAGTTGGCAACCATGTGCTTCCTTTCATATAATGTCGCCAATACCGTTGCGATAATACGTAAGTACCGTTTATATAACTTGTGTAACGCCTTATACTATATAAGGCCAGGAAGACTTATGCCCTAAGAACCGTTTACTTTTCTTAAAATTCTCTAAGCAAACAAAATGATAGGGTTCGTACTTTTTCACAATTAATGTTTTTTTTTTTTTTCGTAATCTCTTAGTTGTCATCACTAAAAAACAGTGTACGTCGGCTCCGACGTAAAACTGGAGTTAACTCCTTAAGTACGGTTGTCTTTGATTATGTAGTAGAGGTAAATAAATAGATCTCCTATAATACTGAAAGAAAGTATGCATGCATTTTCTTTAATCCATTTATATTTTTCACATTAATTCAATAAAATAATACACACACACACACACATATATATATATGATATACATCAATTATGTTACATAAATATATGTTACTCATAGTATATGAGTACATTGTTCAGAATTTACTTCGTTATTTATATCACTTTGAGTATTAATTACATTAATAGTCTCTTCATTATTAATCACTGGGAAAAGATGCTTGTGGCAACTAAAGTTTGATACGCGAACGTCGGTAGATACATGATTTACGAATCGCGGAAACATCGCAACAATGGTTGTACCATACCTAGTCATCCTCAGTGCTCTACCGGAAACTAATTCCAAATTAAGCTCTGATTTTAAAAATTGTACTAATCTCAATCCGTTAGCTTTATCGAAATCAATATTGAAATCGCCACTAAGTATGAGTAGAAGTAGAAGTACATAATATTGTTTCTTCAGTAGTTTAGTAGTTTTCTTCCGTATATTCTAAAGTTCCCATTAGTTATTATATATATATATATATACTCTTATTCTCTACAAACAAAAACAAGAGATAACATCCAACAATCGTATTCGAAAAACACATAGACTGAAGGAAAATCACACAATGAAGGACATATGAGTAACCGAGTTACGTCTATCTTGTAATGGATTTAGATATTCCTATCCATTATTTTCAATAGGTTTTTGTTCAGTATTATTTACATAAAGGGAGAAGGTTGGCTGGCCAAAAAACATGTTCAACCCCACTTTTATATAAATTATTTTATATATTAGCTGTCCTAAGTCAACAATATTTATAATACTGCAGCATCCATTTTATAATTTTTAATCTTGGTTGCTCATATGTCCTTCATTGTGTGATTTTCCTACTGTCTGTGTTTTTCGAATGTGATTGTTGGATGTTATCTCTTGCTTGTAGAGAATAAGAGTATATATATATATATATATATATATATATATATATAAATGACATGTTTTGGGCCAGAATCAGACAGTTTTAAAAAAAGGTCTTTATTCGAGAATTAGTACATGTCTTCTGACGCTAAGAGCAGGGAGGAAAAATCACGCTACGGTGTGTTTTAAGTGGGTTAGCACTTAAAACACCGATGGGGTTAGTATCGCGGATTTTATGATTGTACTTGAAACTTAATGCTGACATATAGGGCCATTAAATACAACGATCTGGAATGAGACATGTTTATTGGCTAGGCCGTATGTTCGGAAGAAATAAATGGGTGATTAGTTTGATACTTGAAGATGAAATGAAAAATATGAGTTAAGTGTTAGATAGGGAATTTAATTTTTAATCTAATTTAATTATCCTTACATTTGCCCCTCTCCCCAATTTTAAAAGGGAGTCATGGAGTGGTTTTTCTCTCTTTATAAACTTAATCAATTTTCAACAAAAACAAAACAATACATAACATCATTTGGAAACGCATATTACACATAGAAATATTTAAGTAATAGGAATACAAAAAAAAATGCTCTAAAATAAACGAAACTATAACAACAAACACAGTAATGACACTTCCAAAATATTAATTGATAAAAATATGAATTTCCGTACATATAACTGAAGATTAGCTTGTTCAAATCTATTCGACATCCAGAATAAGAGTTTGTGTTTCCTCCTATTCCTTCATAATAATAGATTCGTATTATAGCTAGCAGATAATATTTTAAAAAAAACTTTTATATTGGAAAATAATATCATATCAAACAATAAGATAGTAGATATAAAAATACATAGTATCATACAAATATTAAAATACTAATTTTGTATAAAAATCTACTCTGGCGCCATCGTAGTAATACCTTATAGTGTTGCACAAAATTTTGCATATATGAAATACATTTTTTTTAAAAAGATAAAAAAAATATAGACACTAATAAAATGAAATTATTAATAATATGAAAACGGTGTACAACAACTTATATGCACTATTCAACACAATAAACAATATTTTATTTCATATGCGTTATAAAATATAAGAGTATAAAAACATAAAAATTATAAGAATATAGGAATAAAAGAATATAAGAGTTATATAAGAATAAAAAAGAACTCTTTAAATAATTGTGAGTCGGAAATGTGGACTCTCTTCTATCATCACGTTTAGTATTTATACAAAATTTTCACAATATTCACTGTAACTTAACAATGTCGCATACAATATTTTGAATCTCTCCGTAACCTTCTAAGTATTCGTTTCATAGAGAAAATTCTTGACTTTCTCTTACATCACACATTCACTAATATAAACTATATCATACTACTTATTTTTGAACACATCTCTCTGAGAAATCTGAGTGATCAAATCACAAATGTTCAGGGATGCTAATAAGAAAACAATAAGAGGTGTACATACCAAACAAAACACATTTGTCCTCTTAATGTTTCAAGACATATACAAAATTATAATGATTGTATTCTCCCTTATCCACTGTATAATATCCAAAAATAAGCTTCAAGTTATTAATTTAATTTTAAATTTAGATAAGGAAAATTTCGAGAAATATATATAGTGAATCTCTCTCTCGATATATGGCCGGTATATCAAAACACACAATTTCAAAATGAAAAAATTTAAATGATATGCAATAAAGTTACTACTGAATAAAATAACTTACAAAATAATAAAATTCAGTGGAGAAAAAAGAATGCAACGTGACTTTACTTTAGTTTCTCATCAAAATCAATATTATTACATTATTCATTTCTCTAATAACTTAATTTATATCTTTCAACTTTAAACCACCCATTTCTATTATAAATGTTAACTCATTCGACATCTTAAGATAAAATTATGAGAAGTATATTAAAATTTCTCAAAATTTTGTATGACAAAACCTATACACTTTGTTTTCTTTATTAAAATATAAAGAATATCTCATTTAACACAACTATATTATAAAACTTAAATATCATATCATATCATATATTCTTCTCTTTTTTTTCTTCTAAAAGCTTTGTTCAGCAAAAGTTAGTCACTTGAGTTACTAAAATGAAAACTAATAATTTAACTGGCCTTTACTTCGTAGCGGCAGAAATGTTTGGTGAACGGTAATCCAGATGTTGTTTTCATTTGATTTGCTATAGTAAAATTTTCTTTATTTATTTTTCTTTCGATGTTGGTCCATCACTATTGTATTCGATGTTGTTCAAATTCACGATATTATTGTACAGACTTTCCAGAGAAGATTTTTTTTCTCTGTCGGAAGGAGCTACCGTCTTTCTTCACGGGGTTGGGGGATTCATGCTTCTCATCTTTTTTTCTCTCTCGCCATTAGAACGCTGTTTCTTTCACTCGCGATAATCTGGCCTCTAAAGCAAAGACAGAAATATCGTTCGGTGGTAAAAACGGTTTCTTCTCAGGGTTAAAATCGCGTTTCTTTTTTTTTTCCGTACCATCAGCAAAGATATGTAGAGCGCCGTCGGTGTTCCATCAAATTCTCCATATCAGTTATAATGGTCATCGACGTTCGTTTTTATATTAAAATTATTCTACAAAAAAGATTAGTTTTACGTTAAGGTTCGAAATTTATTCGCAGATAGAATCCTGCCGGTTTTAATTCTGACATGTTTTGAGCCAGAATCAGACTTAGTTTTAAAAAAAGTTCTTTATTCGAGAATTAGTACATCTCTTCTGACGCTAAGAGCAGGGAGGAAAAAACACGCCACGGTGTGTTTTAAGTGGGTTAGCACTTAAAACACCAATGGGGTAAGTATTGCGGATTTTATGATTGTACTGACATATAGGGCTATTAAATATAACGATCTGGAATTAGACATGTTTATTGGCTAGGCCATATATTTGGAAGAAATAAATGGGTCATTAGTTTGATACTTGAAGATGAAATGAAAAATATGAGTTAAGTGCTAGATAGGGAATTTAATTTTTAATCTAATTTAACTATCCTTACATATATATATATATATATACTCTTAGAATTTAAAATAATAAAATAGATTTCAAATCTTCATTGCGTACATTCATTATATAAGAAAAACATTAAAAATGATAGAAACGATTCAACATTTGGTTCTTACCGTACTTCATAAATTAACAGAATGGTTGACAAACGGAAGGAACGTTTATAGAAGAATGGAAACGTATCTGATATAAAATGTATGATAAAAGGCCAACATACTTATTATTTTATAACAATTTCATTCTTGGAAAGTGAAATTATAAAATTGATTATTAATATTCATTTTCCAATTTCTCGTGACAATCGTTTGCTTAAAAAATGGCACTAAAACCAAGATCTAATTTATTGAAAGAGGATAAAAAAAAAAGAAAAAAAGAACAATAAAAGATTAAGTGTTCTAAAAAGGACAACTAACTATTATTGGAAATTTTTAGAGTAAATAGAAGGCTAAATTTTAAAATAAAGGATAATTATTATTGTTTTAAATAACAGTTTTAAATCGATCACTGTTTCATTAAAAAGTAAGCTCAATGAACAAAACATAATGTTGACGGAATAACTCAGTCTCCTCCCCTCTTGGGAGGAAATGGGGTGTCAAAATTACTTGCGGCAATTGGGGTATAGGGTGCCGCACTAAAAAGTGATACCAGCTCCTAGGGAATGCACTAGGTTTATAAGGTAAAAATACCAATCCGCAGCCCCATTAAAGAAAAAATATATATATAATTTTTTTAAATGAAGTTGTTTAGCCAGATTTCGAGTTTATATTGGGTTAGTGTTTATTAACATTGCATTACATAATTTTAAACCATGGCCAAGTGACGAGAATGACACCTGAGCTAGCACCCCTCTCTCTGAATTTTCTCACCAGGCCAACTGGAAAACTTCAAGAACAAACAGATTTTACGTGCCTCAACTCCCCCCCCCCCGGTGGATCTTTAGTGGGGAGAGGCTTGAACTCATGACATGCCAGACAAGAGTCCATGACCATGAACACAATATCTTTAAGTGAATTTTCTCTGAACTTTCCACTAAACCATTCTTGCTGTTAGACTGTTTATATACGAGGTCTGTTCAATAAGTAATAAAACTAAAATTATACATAAAAAAAACAAAATACCTTTAATCGTCATCATTTACATCGTATTTTTCAAAATAACTTCCGCGGCCCGTAATGCATTTATCCCAACGTTCTGTCCACTTTTCAAAAACAGGTAGAAGTCCGTTTTGTGAGAGCTTATTCAAAACCTCCTACACAGACTTTATACGGGCTTTGCTGCTTGCAAAATGTTTGCCTCGTAATGGTTTCTTAAGATGAGGAAACAGCCAGAAATCGCATGGAGTGAGATGAGGACTTTATGGATGGTGTGGTAAAATCTGTACGTTGCTTTGCTGCAAAACATCCATTGCGCAACGTGCAATTTGTGGTTAAGCATTGTCATGGTGCAATTGGAAGCCATTTCGGAACAGTGGACGTTTCCTTTTAACGTGTTGTACCATTGTTCGTACGACATTCGCGTAGTACGAGCTGTTTACGGTAGTACTGGGTTCGAAACCCTGTTGATACACAATTCCTTCAAAATCCAAAAAAATTATGGTTATAACTTAAGCAGCCGATTTCACAGTTTTTGCTTTCTTGGGAGTAGGTGAAGGTGGATGTTTCCATTCACTGCTTTGTTGTTTTATGATTGGGTCATAGTGATACAACCAAGCTTTGTCGGCTGTGATGAAGTGTTTTAAGATATTGTCGCCTTCTTGTTCCAGTCTTTCTTTCATATTGCATCATATAAAAGGTCTCCGATGCTGAATTTAGCAGATTTTTGCTTCCATTTCCACAACTGGCCGCGTCTCGTAGGCGCCCGCAAACAGGCTTCAGTTCGATCACGTGATACTCAAGAACATGATTCTGTATACACCATCTATCGGTAGCTTTTGTTAATTCAGACAACCCACTTTTCTTATGCCACAGAAATTAACATTTCGATGAGTGGTTTCGCTGCAGTAAAATTAGTCTTATTGAACAGCCTACGTACACACACATTGTATGCAGTTCTTATTTAGGAAGTAATTGGGTTACCTACAATTATTTTTATTTTATTGATATGCATATAATACATAAAACCATTCACAAAACAGCTTTCAAGGAGCATATTTCCTAATTTATTGGTTAGCAAATTTTCCCTTTCATGATATAAGTGTTAGTAAAAAGTTTATCCGCATTTTATATTATTATATATAACGTTATATCACATCAAAAGTAATTCATGTGATACATTAAAAATAAATCTGTTCAGTTGATACATGGAAAAGCAGAAAAAACTAAAATTAAAACAAACACAATGACATAATTTTTTTTATATCCATATCTTTCATTTAATATACATCATATTTTACCCTCTGGTTAATTGTTGAATTTCTTGCAGCGAGATTCTATTTTGAAAAATTCTCATTTTTGCCAAAGAACATCTCAACTCAGATTAGACAAAACTCATCCCCCTCCCCTCTTGATCCAATCTCCTATCACAAAACCAATGACACCCCTAAACCGCAACGGATAACAATAAAACCCCTAATATATCGTCCGATCTTTTGAAAAATCTCGCGGATTCAGCTGGTCCTTTGAATCCTACAGGTCTCTGACGCTGAGCGTCGGATTTCCGGAATAATGAAGGCACCAAAAAGCGGATTAAAGAACGCCGCTGATTTCCCTAGACCCTGGATTACTTCAGGGAAAAGGCGTGATTACGAGAGTATTTGTCATTTCATAATACCACGCGGGGGTTTCCACATTTGTATGTGACCGCAATACGCTCTGGTGGATCCGGTTTTGAAAAGAGGAATATTTTCTTTGACACATCTGGATTTATTTGTAAAAAAGGTTTTTTACATGTTTTATTCATTTTTTTTTGGCACAGGTTTGTAAGCTGATTGGTTTTCCCGACATTTTTTTAAAGACATTTTATGCAGGTGATTAAAATTCATTTTTTGTGAATAAGATTGATTTATTAATGTTCGAACCCGAAGCAACACGAGGTACATTGGGGATGGAACTTGTCTCTCTGTGAAGTGTACAAGACGACACAGAAGCAGGAACTTCACAAGCAGAGCTTCCACACCAGGGATCAGCAATCTTGTATAGCTGTGGTGTACCAAACTAATTTATCAATACGATTCAGGATGACGCACAGAAGGAAATCCTTGATGCAATTCGATTCCCACTGCACTTTTAATACTCATTAATTTTGCTTCATTTGAAGATATTTATTAACGTAAGAAACACACACACACAAAAGATATGAACTTTAACTATTTCTTCAATATTAAAAAAAAAAATTGACGTTCTAAATATATTATGCATTTTATGTAAGCTTTAAACATATTAATAAAAAAAGGAAACGAACAACACAAAATATAAATATTCCCTCCATATATAGTTAGTGGTGGCAATAGCCTTGTGGTCCAGGTCATGGACTCGTGGCTGGCATGTCATAAGTTCGAGCCCAGTACCGACCAAGATCCTCCATGCAGAGGGGGACGATACACGCTGAATATGTCGAGGCTCAAACACTTTCCCGTCGGTATGGTGCGGAAGTTTGGATATAGAGGTGCCAGCTCAGGTGTCACCCTCCTCACTTGACCATGGTTCAAAATTACGACGTCCGTCTTCAAAAACCCTCGTATAACTGAATAGTGTGACGTTAATATCCCCTCACCATATATAGTCAAAAAAAAAATTAGAAGTTAAATGCAAACCTTGTCCCTGCATCGCTGTAGTTCATTTCGCAATATTAGAGATATAAGTTGTGACGTACAATTTGACCCTTTTTTTCGGATTCAAAGAATCCTTTCTTTCTTATACAATTTGACCCCTTTTTTTCGGATTTTACAGTCTAGTCACATTAATGTGAATACCTTTCAAAAGCCAGAATAACTACCTTTCGCAGAGTGGATTGCTGCGAGACGTGCAGGAAGATAGTCAATTTGGTTCCTGAAGGTGCTCAGTAGGATGTTGAGTTATGCCGATTACAGTGCCGTGGTCAGCTGCGCTGGATTATGGGGGTGAGAATCCATGGCGTGAACAACCCGATTGGAATGGTCCCACAGATTCTCGATTGGGTATCAATCAGGCGAGTTTGCTGGCCAGGGGAGAACGTAAAGTTAACCATGCACGAACACGGCCAGCTGTATGACACTTTGCATAGTCCTGCTGGTAGATGCCATCCTCTTGAGGTAAAACAATGCGCATATAGGGGTTGACATGGTCCGCGCAAGGACAGATGCGTACTTGTATTGTTCCATCGTGACTTCCACAATGATGAGTTAACCCAGATAATATCAGGAAACATTCCCTATACCATAATGGAGCAGCCCTGTTCCATCCCGGCAATGGTTGCAGGGTGTTTGCTTTCAGAGGTTTCACGCCGTATGTGTGAAGGTTTACTCCATCTCTCTTGCCCACCTAGATGTGTGGGAGGAAAGAAAGGAATATCAGACATATTCAAAATCAACTTATTTATTGATCAACTGAATTAACAGCACTGATTCACTCGAATTCAGGAAGAGAATGTCTCAATAGGAACAATACAAGAGGAACCATAACGAGATACATGAATTATACGAAAACTACGAATATCGACCCCTTTATAATTTAGGATCAATTCAATTATCCCAATTAACTTAACGTTACTTTAAGTTTAGTGACCCATCATCACTTTAAATCTTCGTCTATTTAATATTTGAAATATTCAATAATTTGTATGATAACCCAAAGATTTCCCAAGAGGATTAGTGGAAGGTACGCGAATAGATCCGTCACACGTATACGGAAAAAATTTTCTCCTCCGCCAATGACATCCAATAATTTAACATATCTGCCAATTTATCTTTCAGATTTTTTCGTAATTCCTTAAATCATGATTTCAGCCTTTCATGATTCTGAAGACGTTAGTTCATTAAGTTCCATTTCAACTTTTATCCCCTCAAAGATTAACAAATAGGTAGAGTGGTGTATAGCACCCCTGAAAATTGTACCCCAACCCAATGTGGCATGTGTACCACAGATGGACGACGTCTGGTATAAATTAGATTTGACCTCAATATCTTAATGGATTACACTAAAGATAAAATAGAAAATTTAAAGCTTCTTAACGAAAGCATTTAGGACATTATTAAAGTTCGAAGAACTTGAAATACTTCCAAAGAATACAACGAAAACTTACTGGCTGGTAAATGTAAGTCATCGATGCGAATAAAAGTTATAAACATAAAAGGCAAAACTAACTTTTCAAAACGAAACAAAATTTTTGAATTCTGAACAAAATTTGGTCAAAATGTTAAACATCAAAAGCAACTTGAATTAAATGAGATTTAGTCCTAGGAGAGACCACACCCTTGGCGCGAATTATTTTGGTTGGCGATAATTGCCCCATCTTGGTAGCCCTACTTTTAATACACTAGAAATGGTAAACCTAACTATTTCTGGAATTTTCGTATTTTGTCGGCGGGCATTTCGAATTTCGTCATCTTGTCGGGCACCGGGCTAGAAATGTGGCTGCGTGTGAGTGAATATACCTTAGAATTTTTTACTTTGTTGAATGTGAAAAGTAAGAAAGAATTGATTGAATGCTGCATGAAGGAAGGAAGGATTGATTGCTTCGAAAAATGAATGTTCTAAATACAATGAAATGAATGGGATTATGTGAACAAAAGAGTGCTGTTTTGGATGAATTTGAATGGAGATGTCGAATGGGTATGTTTGGTCATTACCTCGCAGAATATATATGGCGGCGCTGCCACGGTCATTCACCTAGCGATGAGGCCTTCAAGGCTTTTTAAAATCTGCTGCTACTCTAAACCCTCCTCTCGGAAAAAATCAGCAGTAAGAAAGTAAGTCTTTTTTATATTTGATTAATCTCTGTATTGTTTACATATATTTTCATTGCGCATCCACCTTGTCCCGCTATATTCACTTGTTGCCATTGTCGATTTCGCTTGGCGCCATCTCGTTCTGGCTTGGTAGTAGATAATAAAAGCCGATTTTACGGGCACAGGTGGCACAGAGTTGAGTTGTTTCTCTCCTGCTGTTTTGTTTCCCTCCTCCTGCTGAGTTGAGTTATTTTTCTCCTACTGTTGAGGAGTTGTTTTCTTCTACAGTTAAGTTGAGTTGTTTTTCTTCTGCTTTGGTTTTGGTTTTCGAGTTGAGGGGGTGAGGTGAGTTGTTTTCTCCTACTGCTAAGTTGAGTTGTTTTTTTTAAATGTGCAAAAAATTGAAATATGGGAATGTTAAACGTGCTCATGTCACCACCTATTGATTAAAATATACACTAATTATAGATTTTAAAATGATTGAAGTAAATGACGCTCAAATAAAAAAAAATTAATAATAAATCTAGATTCAAACTCACGGCCTCAGATCAAAATGTCTCCATAGGACAATAGTTTTTCAGTTCGCTGACCATTGTCCTATGAAGGCATACAGACCTGAAGAAAACTTATGTTTATAATCAGTTGAATTTTGCAGGCAAAGCAGATGGTGACATTTTTTAAAATCATTTTCTTAATTAAAATGAAAGAAAAAAATATTTAATTTATATTATTTTAATAATTTTTAAATTTTAATACAGTATAATGATTACATATGCGCAGTAAAGATACAAAGTTAATTGATTATTTAGAAAAATGTGACGTAGTATACTCGTCATCAGCGTGAACGGGTTACGATTTAACTTGTCTTAGCTTGTTTGATCTTGATTCTACAAGACGGCGACTGAATTCTACGTCAGAAATTATCTCAATGTTTTAAAATCATTTTCTTAGTTAAAATGAAATAAAAAAATATTTAATTTATATTATTTTAATAATTTGTAAATTTTAGTTCATTTTAATGATTACACATGTACAGTAAAGATACAAAGTAAATTGTTTATTCAGAAATCAACATCTTGTATTGCGTTTTACATTACAATCGTATATTTACATTACAAGAGAACAATAACTTGTAAAATTTTTTCAGTATAATGATTATACATGTTCAGAAAAGATACAAAGTATAAGTTGTTTATTTACAAAAACATCATTCTGTATTCCGTTTTACATTATAAAAATCACATTATTGTGTGAAATTATCACATTATTGGATTTTATGTCTTACTGCTCATTGAATAGGTCTAAATTCATCAATGACCCATGTCCATGGGCAAGAGTAGTAATGCCATCACCTTTAATAAACCTTTTGTCATCTTTATATGACAGAGCAAGTTTGTTTTGCTTTATTGAATGTAATGAATGAAATTTGGATCTAATTAAGTTCATGTCAACATATTTTAATTTTTCATTAAAAAGAAAGGCTTTTTGTAGTCCTCAAATGTTATTTTATTTTTTATAGTTTGTTTTTTAATTCCTCTTAACCGCTTTTCAATCTTATTGTTTGTTTTGTAGGCGTACATTTTCAATTTTAATCCTACATATTCTATCATAATATATGTTTCCCTTATTTTCATCCCTTATTTTCCCGATGACTTTTTTGTTAACAAGAGGTAAATTATAAATGTTGTTTTCATCATAGTCTGAAGTACCATATAAGTTAATATCATCTTTCATGTCACTATAAAAATCATCAGTTTTTATTTCATATGTCTGTATACATGAGCCTTACTTTTGAGTCATAACGGTGCATCATGTACTCATAGTGAAAAGAATACATTAGAACTTTTGATATGTCTAAAATTACCATTTCTACCTGTATTGGTTTCAAAAATTTGACTTTGATTTTTTTTAGATGGACGGCCATTAAGTTTTCAGAAAATATTGTGCGTCGATTAAAATTTGATTTCACTATTAACTTTCGAGCCTGTTCTTCTGTTGAACATAAACGTGTATCTACTCTTCTTCTTACATTTTCCATCGTTTTCCCGAATATGCTACTATTCATTAGTTTGTAATAATCCTACTGAAAGTCATTTACAGCTTTAGTTCTTAATTTAGTATTATAATCTATGTAATTTTTAAGATAAGAAGATTGAAAAAATTTTTAAACGCGATGGATTTTTTTTCAAGACTAACCCTAATTTTAAATATAGCTTTAAATTAAAATAATGGAGAACACACATATTTTGTTTTTGGTTCCAAAGTAGTTAAAAGTCTAGGCTCTTTACAATTAGGTGGGGGCTTATTTTCAGGGGCAAGGGGAAAGTCTGAATGTTTGTCATGCAAATCGGAAGAATATTCAAGATCTACTTCCAAGATGTAACTTACATGGGATTCATCTGATAAATTTAAAATATCCTGTTCAGTTAAATCACTCCAAACAAAATCTTTTAAGGGTAGATATTTACTCATTGCATAACCGTACAAATTATTTGCGTCAAAGTACATTAAATATTTTATCTCATCATCTGGGTTAAAATTAGACATATATTTGTTGTTAGCTATAAAATAACGATTGCAACACTGACTTATACCTCCTTTTATACCCTTTTCTATAAAAAGAAGCATATCATAATCCGTGAACAGTTCGATAGCTACTTTAGTTTGTAAAAACATAGCATCCCGTGATAAAGCTGGGGTTGTAAAATACCAACAGGGGTCAAGTTTATAAGTTTGCATGCATATTTTTCGAAAGTTTTCAAAGAGAGAGATCGGTTAACAATAGGACATCTGTTTTTACATATAGATCACAGTATTCACCAAGATTATTTAAATGAAATTCATTAAACACTTTACATGCATGATGATAATTCTCTACACTTAAAGCCTCCTCATTTAGTTTATTGTAAAATTTGCTAATAGGTGGTAAACAAGAATCTTTACACTTTTCAAAACTGTCAAAATAATCGTACGGACAAACTCTTTTTCTTAAAAGCAAATCTATTTTTTCTGAATCAAAATAATGTTTCATATATTTAAATTCATCTTTTTTAAGTGTTTTTATCAAATTTTCCAAACTAGAAGACATGAATTTGAAAGAATCTAAAAACTTTAACTGAAAATCATTTAAAATATTTTTACTGAAGGAAATATATTTTTCTTCAGTGTTCGGTATTAAATTAATTTGTTTTTGATCATATCCTAACTTCTTAATAAAAATATGGGCGTCATATCCAGAAAGATTATGGAAGAAAACAGGCAAAAATTTGGGGGTTTTCATTGCTAAATTGCAACTATACAAGGGCCACTAAATTTTTGAGTAACATGATTATGATCCCTAACCTTGATATTGTTTTCGCGAAAAGTTTGATCACAAACATAACAATTTTTAGCATTATCATACAATTGCTTTTCTGATTCGGTAAGAGATAATAATAACGGTTTTAGTTTTTTATAAATATTATCAATTTCTAATGCATCTTTTTTTAACTTTTCAATAAAAATTTTTGGGTCATCAATACCTCTATATACTACTGGATCCTTATAATGCCCCCCTTGATAACTGATAAAATAACAAAAACCTATTGGGACATGTTTTTCATAAATATTAGTATAAAGGAAAAATTTGGTTGATTGAATATTAACGTCGCACTGCTGAGCTACACGAGGGTTTTTGGCGACGGACCACGTAATTTTGAACCATGGTCAAGTGACGTGGACGATACCTAAGCTGATACCCCCCTCTCCTAACTACCACACCACACCAACGGGAGGACGTTTCAGCTCTCAGTAGATTTAACGTGCATCGCTGCCCTACACGGTCGGTCTTTAGTGGTACTGGGCTCTAACTCGTGACAAGGCAAGCCACGATCCGATACCTATACCACTCGGCTACTACGGCCACTAAGGAAAAGTTTGGATTAGGACAGCAAGTATCAGTTTTCCTAGTTACACACTCAAAATCCGCATACACAACAAAAGGTATTTTTAAACAGTGTTGAAAATTTTTAAATTTTAAAAATTTACTTTTTTCTGACGGCATTACTACCCTTGCAGGACTTTTATCTATACACATCTCATTGTGCTGAAGAAGTTTGTATTCCGTTTGGAAAGCACTTAAACATCTTTTACATGTAAATGTTTTATAATGATGTTTTGAGAGTTGTTTTGAAACAAGTCGAGATAAGCTTTTAATGAAACAATAATGTCCAAACTCTCCATTTTTTACGTAAAGCAAATCTATATGTTTCTCACACACTATATCACTAATGAGGAGAGGAAATATTTTTAAATCTTCTTCAAAAGAATAAATGTTTTTTCTTATATCGTTCATTTTTGAAATTTTTTTCACCTCGTTAAGAGGCGTTGGAAAGGATATTCCATCAAAGTTCAACTTATTTAGGTGGGGGATATAACTTGACGTTTTCTTGGGGTTGCTGATGTTGGGGTAGAGAGCTGCGAGAATAGACCACATGAAACACGGAGAGTCCTTTTCTTTGATGACATTGATGATTGCTTTAGTTTTAGCGATCTGCTTCGGTACCTCAGTGAAGGATGATGAACCTCTGAATGGAGAATAACGGTTTGTGTGGACTTCGAGTCTTAAAGATTTTGTCCAGTGTCCAGCCCGAGTCTTTACTCTCGAAATCCTCACTTTCTTTTACTATTTTCTCAGACATGTTGTCATAAAATCTGACGATTTCGATTACCCTTAAACGTCCCCCGGTGTTGTATTGACACCACAATATAGAATATATAACATGATTGTTATAACTAATTGTATAAAAAAATTGCAGGATTACTGTTCAGCAGGGTTTAGTCTTAAGACTTTTTAATATTATTCCATATAATTATCACATATTATGATCCTTTATAACATAAAAAAAACTGACGTTGATATTATGTTTTACGAAGCTTGTTGGACCACTACTTTGTCGCAAATCTGCCAGGAACATTACTATTATGCGGTATCAAATCTGTGCCATCCCTAGTGACATATATATCAGGATTTACTGGAATATTACCAATTGCATTTGACTTTCTTCAGATTCTTCTCAGTTACTTTCACGCAATCTTATGTTTTCATCGGAATCTAAATTAAAGCAAGACAGCTCACCAACATCCGATTCATTCTCACAAAATTCTCGTAACAAATTAGAAATTTCATCAGGGCTTATACCTTTTCTACGAGTCATCGTTTCAGGGTGTCTGCTCGGCACAAATTTCGTTTTTTTTTTTTTTTTTTTTGACACAGCGATTTTAGTATAACTAACTCACTTCCTCTATGAGCTCAATAACACAGCATTTACGTTCAAATA
>BMAV01011682.1:0-38060 GCA_019973955.1 Trichonephila inaurata madagascariensis | reverse complement strand
TAATTGTTTGTTTTTAATTCTAGCTTCTATGGTTCATTGTAAAACTGTCTATTCTGCTTTCCTAATACACGCATAATCTACTTCTTGCAATGTTCGACATTTGTAAAATCTAGGGGTTGAATGTTTAATACATCTAAAACTTTTAATTTGGTACTGAAGCCTTGATTATATAAATATATAGCTTCATGTACTATAGTTTTTGAAGTACCCAATTGCACAAATACAGTTTTTGGAATTATACACCAAATACTATTTCCGCATTCACTAAGATTTTGAGTTTTATCAAGCAAGCATCTAGACAAAAGTTCAAGATTAGAGACCTCTAAATACTTTTTTTATGCTATTTCTAATTGCAATAGGTAAGTCGTGTTTATGCTTATATGTGTAACCTTTCAGTATGGACATATTATATCTACACCACAAGTCACTTCCCATGGGGCATAAACCGTGTCGCAGATTCAAATCTGTGAACATTTTATCAAAAAATATAGCTCAAATAGCTTGCCTTATGGCTAACAAATTTTCACGAGTTGTCTTGAATAGCCAAAACATAGTATCTTTGCAATTTGTCTATTTCTGCATCTGTCAAGCCATTATGGCATTCTAGAGATTTTTGTCCTCAAGCTTTTTGTCTTTTAATTTTGATTTTAACGCTTTAAGTCATGTCCCCATCATTTTCTCAACACACACACACATGACCAACACATTCTAATTTTACAATATTGACATATCTCTGAGGTTTAGATTCTAAAACTGTTTTGTATGCTTTAGAGTCCCCATAGAGTCCAAATATTGTGTATATCGTAAATTGTGTAATGTCTGCGAGCGATGGAAGATACAAAAATAAAAGAAGTACACCTCTTCAACTTCCATTCCTCTTCTTTTTCCAATGAAACTTGCCGAACACTCATCGATATGTACTTTGCTTTAAAATTTCATGAGCATTTCCACGACAATATTTCAGTATCAACAACTTTCCCAGTGTCCAAACCAACTGCGGTAACAAATCCATTTATATAAGTATGGCTCTTTTTTTCGCCAGGTACCATCGATAGCCACAGGTACATTTTGGCATCCATTATTAAATGATATTGTTTCGGCAGCAGCTAATGCCATAGACAATTTAGTTACTTTCTCTGTCGCGTTATTTAATGTATGCATGGAATCGTAAAACCACTTTAGTGTTGGTGACAAATTCATGACTCCGAAAAATATTTTTGAAACTCTTCTTTTTTAATAGACCTCATACCAAATGAAAGTCTATTGTTCACTTCATATAATTTTGTATCTTTTTTGATTAACTACTGTTTTAGTAAACCTGGTATTAAGAAATGTTTCATAAGACCACAAAAGTCACAACATATTAACAATTTTGTAGCCTAAATTTATGTGAATACCTTGGTTTTTACATTTATTTATGTTATTAATGTGTTGTTTCAAAGCACAAGAAAACAGTGCAATATCAGTCATTTCACAGAAACATTCAAATGAATCAAAAAAGAAACATAATCTTTATTAAAGTTACCTAACTTTGCTTTTAAAGCTGAATTATTTTTTGTTGAAATCGTCTGACTATTATGCAACGTTTAATTCATCGAAAGTTTGGGGTTTTGTATATATTTTTCCAAACTTTCGTTTTTCAAACGTTTTATTATTTAAACAAGTTTTAAAAACATTTTTAAACATTTTACCGTTATTGTTTTTGATGGAAAACACTATTTCACACGATAGCAGAAATTCGTTGTATTTAATGAGATAAAAATATAGCATGCGGTTACCAAAAAGTAAATAAACAGCTACAACTATTCACTTCACTTCTTTCCTGAATAAGCTGCTGATCAAAATAAATTCTTTTGATTAATTTAAACTATTTGATAAGGCTGAAAAGTAGCATGTGTCTTTTGTTTTGATTTGAAAGGGGCGTGGCAGTCAGATGTTTTAGGGTTTGACAAATGTAAACAACTTTTTAAAAAAATGTTAAAAATACTTCTAATTCAGCTAGAGCAAAAATTTAAATTGCATTAGAAAGAAAATGAATGGTATTTTATTTTTCAATCAAAATTGAAAAATCGATTTTTAATTCGATTTTCGTGAAGTGACCCCCTTAAAGTTATTTTCTATTTTAACATATTTTATGGTAGTCATAAATCCTGAACTGGTTACTGGTTAGGTGCCTAAATCAACGAGAGCAACATAATTCTGGGCGATTCAACGAAGAAATGCAACCCTTAACCCTCATTATCCAGTTCACTAGAAACATCTTCGATAAATGAACAACATTATAAAATAATGTTGGTTTAAATTTATTTGTAGGCTTTAAATTGGAAAATGTCCTTACAGTTTATTAATTTTAATATAAATTTGTTTTCTTAATGTTGAAAATACAGTGACTCGACAATCTTTTTTCTTGCTATCTTTGCAAGTTTTTTTTTTTTTGATGGGTAAGATATATGTAAAAAAAATATTCATTTACAAAAAGATGTAAATTATTACTTTTTTTAATATATAATATTTATGAATTTAAAATTAGTTTTATAAGGATTGTGTAAAGTACATTCAAACATGAACCTATATTTAACGAATTTTCCAAATAAAGAACTTTTTTTCGGGATTTTGCGACTTCGTTAAATAGAGGTTCAACTGTATTTGAAATATTTCTAAATGCAAGACAAGCTAAAATCAAAATATATAAACTTTAAAAAATTATTAAATCATTACTATGGTTTACTTACATATGTAGCTAATTTCTATATATCCCCATAAGTAAGACAATTTCCCAAATAAACATGTTTTATCACATTTTGTGACTAAGGGAAAAAGAAATGTGTTGAAATAGCAGTTTAAGAATAGATTAAATTGCAAATAATATTTGTGTTTTATTTTAAAAAATCAATTGATCCAGATTGGTTTTGCAACCTTACTAATAGCTTCCATGGACGAAAATATAAAATGACATTTCAGATGAGCATCTTTTCTTTTAACCTATCCGATTTCGAAAGCATTTTTATTACATTTCTGTGTAATTTTTTGGTTCAGTAAAATCAATTTTCCCTAATCTTATTTCTGCATAGAAAACAGAAAGTACTGCAAATACGAAATCGACCAAAGCTGTGATTTAAAATTTGGTTTACTATTTCATCAGATACACGTTATTTTCTATCTCACTTTTTGCTCGCTTTGAATATCAAGATTCTATTTATTATTTATAAAAAAAAACTATTTTTAGTTTTCATACAGTTGTTGGTTTGCCTGTATTTAATATTTATAGGGCATATTTTTGTAAATTTGCGTGGAGAAAAAACAGGCGATGACCCCAATTATTCAAATAAAAACAGATGTATCATTGAACTAGAACAAAACGATGACAACACGAAGAAGAAATTGTCTTCGTACAAACTGCAAGATTATTATTAAGTTAATAATCTTGTTATCACAGATTATTAACAACACTACAAATCACACTCGTTATAAGTAAGTTTTAAAATGTTCCAGAATCGCGGTTCGCTAAACAGTTCTACTAGCAGACACAGACGTAATCTCTTTTATAATAGTCAACGCATACATCTGAACTAACTTCTGAACAGACGGGACTTTTGTATGTGTGTGACTCAAAAATCTCTTGCATAGCATCTTGTAAATTTCCAGAAGAGTTGATCCCAGAGGCTTCGCGATCGTTTATCGTCGATATCATTTTTCGCCAAATTTATAGCCAATAAGTCGCTAATTTGATAACATTTTCAAGAGTTGCTATAATTTCATTCATTATCGTACTGTGTAGGAAACTTGGCCTGCAAAACTTCTTACAAGATGAGTACCACCGCAGGGAAAGCAACACACCAGAGTGTTCCAATACATTCATTATAAGAGCTAATGCGAATGTGTATTTCATTATATTAATGATACTCGTACATTTTATCCTCCGATTATATTTCACTCATTTCAGCTCATACGTGCAGTTTGAGCAAAAATTTTATAGTACGAGATATTGTGGGAATTTTTTAGAGTGTATGAAAGCAACCTTGTGTCTGACGCCCTTTTTGCATTTTATTATTATTTTTGTAGTTTCGAGATTCATTTAATAATCAGGAAAAAACAAAGATAATTCTCTCGAGTCTCCGTAAAATAAAATTGAGCTACAAACCCATAATGATTTAATGATATAGAGCAAACGTTACTTTATAAAAACTTTACTGAACCAGGGAAATATCTTCTTTAAGCTCTAAATATACGTTAACATTGATTTCCCTGGAGTGTGCTTTCTGATGTGTATGAGTATTTTCTGTTTAGTTTAGAAGAATTTTCTTAGAAAGAGTTTCAATTTAAGTAAAATTATCGAATGCCTCTCAAACAGCAAGAAAGTATATTTTATACAAATTGCTCAAATTTGATTTTCTTGTTCAGGATTCTGTAAATATTTGAATCAAAAGTGTTTTCACTAGCTCAAATTTAAATTTTCAGAAAGAATGTTAATAATGTATAATATCTGGAATATTTACTCACTGGGGTTAATTGAAATCAACTGAATCCGTTTCAGTTCAAAGATACGTATTTTTGATGACATTTTATTATATTTTGCATAATACAAGCCTGTATCAATGTTCATAAATATGCAACTGTGATCTATAATCAATATAGTATTTTTTAGCTTATACTTTTCAAATATTTAAAAGTAATGTATGTTATCTGCAAACAATTTACGTTATTTGGTTAAAAAGTAAAATCCTAAAAGAGACATTTAAATTTGCCCTTGAATGTTTCGCAAATGTTAATTAATAAATTGAATTTTTCATAAGTATGCGGAGGATAGAACTCGCGACCTTTGGATTCGTAAGCACGTAACTTACCGCTGGAACAAAATAATCACTTTAGTCCGGAGGTTGTTACTGGCTTATATATATATACCACCGCCACACACTCCCCAATCAATGAGTCGGTGGACAGGTGAACGAACATTATAGTTGTTATGGCGAGCGTGTGTGTTTTTGCTGTTGCGTCGAGTGTGTTTGACGGCTTCCTTTTTGCATCAAGTGTGTCTGACGGATTTCTTTTTGCGTCAAGTGTATTTGACGGCTTCCTTGTTGCGTCACGTGTGTCTGACGGCTTCTTTGTTGTGTCAAATGTATTTGACAGCTTGGTTGTTGCGTCATGGTGATCTAAAGGCTTGTTTGTTCCGTCATGTGGATCTGAAGGCTTTTTGATTGTTTTGCTGTGGGTAGATGGCGCCACGACAGCTAAGTTGCGTTTTTCTGAGTTCAGCGTCAAGGTCACCAATGCGGAGAATATAACTCGTGTACAGAGGCTCAATTACGATTTTTGAGAAATTCACATTATTTTTAGAGTTACAACCGTTTGAAATAATTATCGGCGTATTTTCTTAAAATTTCTCCCTTCTGTTTTCGTAAAACATGGATAAACCGAATTCCGAGTTATGCACTTCAAAAATTCTAGTTATCTGTACAGAGGTCATAGCTGAATACAGGCAAGATATTAATACAATAGAAGCATTTTTTACAAAAGGAGAACATTTGGAAAAAAGGTTATTCTAAGTTAATTTTTTGCCAAAATATTGTATTTAAATAATTTTTTTTGTCCAATTGTCTTTAAAATAGTTTCATACATGTATTCTAATCTAAGAGACACTAAATATCATGTAAATTATCCATTTATGCGCTTTTTTAAAATCATGGTTCCTAAAATGTAGTCGGATACCTTAAATGAACATCTGAACTTAAGAGGACTATTAAAGGAAAATAGACTTGTTGATCATCCTGAATAAAAAATAACAGATTAAAGTTTAAATTTATCACAATTATAGGTGCTCAGTGCAAATAACTCCATTAACACAAATGATGTGCAGGTGGTACGATAACTTACTACACTCTTTTCCGCACATCTGGTGGAACGATTTGAAAGATTGTACATATTGTCACCTTACATCCTATTCACGTTGCTTGAAGAAAACATCACGCTCATTAGTTTAATTGTTTCGGGGGAGGGGGATTTAAACTTTATTGTAGAGGAAGAACCTCTTGAATTAAACTTGAAAACATTTTAAGCAAAATTTGTAGTATCTTACTATTTGGCCACTTAATATTGTGATTCCGTCATACGTATATACATATTTCTATTAACTGTAATTATTTAATAATAAGTAACTAAAATAATATTTTTCTCTTTGTTGACCTATGTAGGAATTGACTTTAATTTTTTTTTATAATGCTTGCTTGTTTGTTTATTTGCTATTCGAAGAACTGACAAGCAGTGACCTTCCAACATCTTATCATAATTGAAATTGTAACCTGGGAGGTTACAACCAAACCATAACGATAGACCAAAATCATGAATCTTATGTCCTCTTCTTGAGCTGCAGAAGTAAGATAGTCATCAAAGTCGATGAGATCATTATCCTGGAAGTCAATTTCCTTTCAAGAAGAAAGAACAACTAATTCTCTGAGTTTACCCATAAGCTTCGGAAATGGAGGTGTGCCTTCATGTCATCATCAGCTGTTCCAATCTATTGATATTTTAACTGCTGATTCCGGTATCAGGAACGAGGATTGAAGCATTTTGTGCTAAAGATGTTTCAAGGAAATAAGATATATGCTTTATAGTTGCGGGAAGTTGCGTTAAAGGGATGGTGGACTTTCACAATGTTAAATTTTGGTCAAAATTGCGATTTTCATTTTTTAAACTAATAATATTTCTCAGATTTCATAGAAAAAATCTGTCAAAGATGTTTGTCATTTTGATCAATAATTACTGAATTTTTTGTATATTTTACACAAATAAATATTTAAAATGTACTTTTCTTTGTTCGGAAATTTACTCTTTTCATTGATACGTAAAATACTCTTTGCGATTCAAATTACGTCATGTGTCTTTAAAATTTTCCAAACTTATAAAAGATGATATAATTCACAAATTTGTACATTAGTTTTCTTAAATTATTAAACTCATCATATTTTATGTTGTTTTGAATGCCTTAATGTGGGATAATTGGTGAAGTATTTCATATAATAAAGAAAATTTATCTTTTTTTTTGTTCAAATTGTATTCTGAATTTAAAATCCATGTACAAATATATTTTGTTTTAGCTCATCTATTTATAAAATGAACATTATATACATATCTTAAAAACTACAGCACAAGGAGCAATTTTAATAATATTTTAAAAATTTGCATTTTTAAAAAAAATCAGTTTATAGTAGTTTTTTTAAAAAATATGTTTGAATTGTAAATTATAGTAATCATTTACTATATTAATACCCTTTTCAGCTAATTAAGCTAAAAATTTAAGATATTAGATTTAATGGCCCATTGTCTTTTTAAAAAAAATTGCAAAATAGTGGTGAATCATCATTAAATAAATTGGGGATTTTTTTTGCATAACATCGAAAAATCATAAAAATACTTAAAATATTTTGTTCATAGTTCCTTGAGAATGATTATATAAGTACCTTTTATTCTGCATTTGTTTTTCATTTTTGGTTGTAAATACGATTAATTCAATTTCATGTACACATTTTTATTACGCTTTCAGTAAAGTATAGAAAAAGTTCAAGTATTTTAGGAGAAGGGAAGGAATTCCTGGTTAATGTTATAATTTTAAATCAAAATTAATGTTTTGTGTTTTCTTTGATTAATTTTTACGAAAGAGGGAATAAATTACATTTTTTCCCAAAGAAACAATTCCACAACATTCGGTCGAATTCAAAAAACTATATTGTAAAAAATTGTTTTAATTTTATTTAAGTACAAATTATTATAACTTCTTTAAAAAAAAATTTCAAGGGGTTAATATTTTCATATAAACATACATGTAAAACAACCGGAGAATATAACTTTTGAGTTTGCAAATGCATGATATTATTTGATTCATATGATAATCTTTAGATTATATATTAGTTTTCGGTGTGTTTTATCATTTTTCTGTAATATGTGAATTTATTTTGTGACTGTGGAATAATTTCTTTATAGTTTCAATCCAAAATTGAATTTGCTTTGAAAAGATTTCGGGTAGTCAAAGGGCGAGAATACCTATCATATTATAAACCATGGTAAAATAACAAGGACGAAGGTTCCCTTCAAGGTTCCACAATCAACGCAAAGGAAGGAACGAGCAACCCTCATCATTTACCTGAACGATTGATCGTAAATGAAATCGCCCACACAGACTGGTTTGAATATAGACCTTCAGTTCCTACCTTGACCATAAGCAAACCACGTCCATTATTTATGGGGTAAAAAAAACTCTTGACACATTTATTGTACCACACATTATTTTTTAGTTGTCTTTGTAATTATATATATTAAAGTTAAACTGAGGTGAGATTAAGAATCATTTACAATTCTTAATATCGAAATTCAATAATATGCCTTACGTTCGACCACGTTATAGAATGTACTGGCATCTGTTGTTCAACAATTTTAAAAGCCTTAAGGTATACGACTACGTTGGAAACCACGATTTCGCAGAGGCGTACAAACAAATATTTTGTTTTAAGATTTTGTTTTATTATATTAATTATATTATTATTATTTATATATTATTATTATTTAATATATTGTTTTAAGAATATTTTTATAATAAACAATTATTTTAATGCAATATTTTTTTTCCAAAAATGGACATAGATTTACTTATTTTCAAAACGTTCTCCTTTTCGGAACATACTTCCATAATAATAATATTTTGCTTATATATAGTTCAGATCTCTGTACAGAGCCTGAATTATTATTTCTGAAATATACAGATTAGCAGTGAATTTTTTAAAAATATTTTAATACATTAAAGTGAAAAAAAGTTGTACCGATAATTATTTCAATTGGTAATAACTCTGAAAATAATGCAAATTTTTTTTAAAAAACCTAGTCCAGGCTCTTTGGGATAGTCTTAGCTATATATAGGCAAAATATTATTATTATAAAGCATTTTTCATAAAAGGGGAATATTTTGGAAACAGGTAATTCTAAGTTTGTTTTTTCCTAAAATATTGCATTTAAATAATTTGTTAGTGTAATAATATTCTTAAAACCATTTTATACGTGTATTCTACTCTAAATGACACTAAATATTTTAAAAAATAATCGTTTATACGCTTTTTCAAAATCACGATTCCAAACGTAGTCGGATACCTTAAGCAATTATTCACATTTTTCCATCAAATATTTTACTAATTTTTAAAACTATTTTCATACAATGCTGTCTATAGAGTGTTAATTAATGTCGAACCATTAAGCAACGCTAGGACTATTTTCGACAAAACTCGTAATTAAGAGCATTGGTCAAGTATTCAATGATATCCAAGTTTTACATATATATAAACATTTTAACTAACTTTTACTTTTACTAACTTTTCTGTTGAATACTTTTGAACAAAATTCTTTTAAACTTCTTATAGAATATAATAAGCTATATATATATATATATATAATTTTATTACACTACAGTTAGAAAAAAAACTGATTTCCTCAATATACTGGGAAATAATTTTATGATTTTTCTATACTGACTGATCAAATCCCAAGAAGTAATAATTATTCATTTTCTGATAATGTCTTATTTTATTTCTAAGCGTTGCTACAATAATTAATTTACATGTTAATCGTAGTTGTTAGAATATTTTAATAAAAAAAGACGCTTTACAATATAAATCTTTTTTTAAAAAAGTAGCTTAAGTTCTCGTTTAAGTATGAATCCTTTGCCAAACTTAAGACTGAACATATTAATATTAACATTATTCATAAGCTAACATACTTAAAAATTGCTCTCTTATTTGCCATACATATAAAAAAGCTTTTGAAAACAGTGACAAAATATATAACTCTAGAATACACTCCATCTCTCTTTTTTCACAACTTTGATAATCTGTCTTACAAGCATAAGTCACACAACTAAATTCTTTTATATGTGTTATAAAAAGGGTTTATTTAATTAATTTATTTTCTGAAGCAAGAATAAGGAGCAAAAAAATGAGAAAGGTAGTTATTCATTTGTTCCTTGGACAGAACATATTCTGTGCTACAGCTTCTGCTGACAAATAAAAAAATCTGATACATTCATTATCAAACTACCCCTGTTATCTATTTCAATAGGTTTCACTCTGAGTTTTGCGTAAATATTCCCATAATTTCAGTAATTAATCTATTTACACAGAGCTTTCTATCACATTTAAATTCTTTTGAAAGATAGAAATTTTTAGAGGACTTTAAATATAAAGGTTTTAGAAATATTTTTAATTATATTTTTCTATCTCTTTCTCTCTCTCTCTCTCTATATATATATATGCATAGATAAAGAGGAAGATAGAGAGAGAGAGAAGAGAAAAGAGAGAGAGAGAAAAAGAAAACATTATAAAAATATTTAAAAGTATTTTTTTAAAAGATATTTAAAAAAATAAAACTTCACTCTTTCTCTTTATATATATATAGAGAGAGAGAGGGGGGAAGAGATAAGAGCCTATGTGTTTGTGTGCTAAAGTACACATTTAATTTTAGTAAAATAGTTACTCTATATTTTATATGTTATCTTGTGAAAATTGGAAAACTCGTACTACTTTGAAATAAAAATGTTGCATACCTAACTTTTCTCTCTTTGAAAGTTAATTAATTAAATTAATTTTTTAAAACAAATTCCTATTCTTACATTGGCTCATTTTAACACAAACTCGTGTTGTGCATAATTTTTTGCACTGTTTCACAAGTATATCCGATAAGTCACATCACTTTTAAATTAAAAGCAGACACACAATCCAACTGAAAAAAGGATTTAAAGTGCTTCGAAACATTTCAGGTATGCAAAACATCTTAAATTTCAAATAGAATACAGCATTTTAATTTTGGTTGAAATGCTGTAATTGAATATACTTCTCTCCTTCCAAATAAATACAATTAAATACACTTTTGTTATTTTGTATACATTCTTCACACTGAGTGTTCCTTGCGTAAGTTTAGACGAGGAAGTGTTAATCGTGAACAAAAACATTGTAGAGTTTTATAAAGCATTAATTCATTTAAATAAACACCCATTTCTGTTTCGTTCATTTTATTAGACATTGTATTTACAAATATGCACTTTTTAGTTCTATTTCAATTTTTTTAGCAAAGATTTAAAAAATAGACACAAAGATGAAAAATATTTGAAAAAAATCATTTGAATCTATCATAAAATCCAAAAGTATTTCAATACTTCAACAGGTATTGCATAGTAAATATGTGTCAGAAAAAACAAAATAAATAATTATTATATGTATTACTATTATATAATTTTTACTCGTTTATAAATAGAATATGACATTAAGATATTAATTTCATCCCACTCTACATGCATTTTTCGAAATTTTTGTATGTATTTTGTAAATGAATCAACAACAGAAACAAGCTCTATTACAATTAGTTTCAAAGTATCTGACGGTGAAAGAAAATGCCAATGGAGGCATTGGTAATTTTTCTTAAAATTAATCAAAATTAACAATTAAAAATATTTACTTACAAATATTGCTTAGTTTTGATAAATATTTTAACAAATATTAGACTGAGATGGAAAACATTTTATTTAAAAAATGTAAGAAAAAATATTATTTTAAAATATAAGGATTAAAATACGGAAAAACAATGTTAAATACTCCATTTTTGTTTTCTTTTTTAAAATTTTTTTTATTGCAATAAAAAGTTTTAATTTTTTTTAATTCATCAAACCTAATTTGTGTTTTGAAAGGCTTATTCATTTGCGTCCGAAGATGGCTTTTAAAAAAGAATTTGATTTAAAATTTTAGTAATATTATTTCGTTTTGTATTATAAGTTTCTAGATTTCATTTATCAATTTTCATTTAAATAAATTCAATCTCAACTTAATTAATTGTATTTATGATTTTTTTGTTTAATGCATGCCACTTAAAATCACTTTAGGCACAAATATTGATTTGATTAACTTCGCATTTCAAAAGCAACACGAACATTAGACATGAGCGATATTTGAGTTGGCACCCCATATTCAAAAATACCACATTGTGCCACTATGACTCACTTTGAAACTATCGTATCAACGCAGAAAACAATTTATTTCAAGTAAATGGTCTGAGTTATTTAAACTAAACATTGTACATGGTATAGAGTTTTAAAACTTACTACAAGCACATAGACTTTCAACATAATAAATAATATGTTAAAATCATTTAAGATAACAATTATAAGACACAGTATTGTAAAATACTAATATTACTTATTTAAATTTTTTGTAATAATATTACATTTTTAACTTTCAAACACAAATGTTAATTTCTTAAATCTATATACCTGCGGTAAGTCGTTGTTTCAAATATATATATGTATACATTCCAAAAGGGATATATATATATATATATATATATATATATATATATATATATATATATATCAGTCTCAATTATCTCAATTAGAGTTGCGGTTACTGCATTCATCCAGTTTTTCACATTTTGAGCACATTCCGATAAATCGCTTTGGATATACAAGTACATTCCACCCCACCTCCGTCCTATAAAATAAGATGATTTATATGAAATGGGAAGGGGTTCAGATTTTAAATATTTTAAACACATTTTTTGACCAAAGATATATTTTGATGCTTATTCCACCTTGCATTGTTAATGTTTAAAAAAACAGGTAAATGATATCGAATTCATATAAATAAAAAATAATTTTTTTACCTTAATGTAATACGATAGTTTCGTATCTGTTGAGCAATTCATTTGTTAATTAAATTAAAGAAACTCTGTTTTGTTTAACACTAGATTTCTCAAGAAAGTCATTTTGACTGCTTTTTGATTTCAATTAGAAAAACAAGTACGTATATAATGACACAAGTTGTTAGACTTTTTTAGAATACATTTTTTTTCCAAGGTGAAGTAAATTTTTTTTATTGTTAATATTTACTATTTACTTGTTATATGACTGTAAATAATATAAAAATATTGAAAATTAATTTTAAACAAATTTTTTACACATTAGTTATTCTTTCTTTAGTTAATTCTTTTATATATTTTGACAGTTGAGGTTAGATATATCATATAATTTATACAAATTGAGTTGTGTTGCATGTGTGTGTGAGGAGAAGTTAATTTTTTTCTTATTAAACATAAATAATGAAAGCAATTGTAAATAGAAAAATTTAATCCATACAGATAAAAAATACACAAACACCATTTAGCGTTATTGAAAAAAGGAAGGAAAAAAATACAGATATGTATGACGAGTCATGAGGAAGAAGACAAATGTAAATCTAATTAATCGAATTATGATGAAAAAAGACAAAATCTTTATTAAAAGTATAAATTACTTGAAGTATCACATTTTTTAAACGAGATCTATAAAAAATTATTATTTTTTTCAATATAAAATTTAATTAAAGATGAATGTCCAAGAATATAAAGTATATTAAAACTATTTTCAGAGGTATAAGAACATTGCATTTGATTTTGGAATATCGGTAAATTATATTGTATTCGGGCATATCATGAAAATACATTTTTGTAACATTATATCATTTAATTTATCATAAATTTACAGACGTTGGCGGGATATGGAAATATGGAAAATATGTCAGCTCAAGTATCGCCTTCGTTACTTGAGCGTTATTCAAAAGTACGAAGATTGTCGCCAATATCCCCTAAAGCTTCAAAAGTATGATGCCAATAAACATTCGATCATTAATAACTATTACAAAAATATAAATCACTGTTAAAATTTGTTATAAGTAAAATTTATAAAAATTATTGATGTAGTTTTTTCGTTATGAATATTCCATGGATTATTAATTAGTTATCAATATCACATGAATATTTTACTTCACAAAATATTTCCAAAGATAGACAAATATTTTCGTGATTGGTATGCGAACACGTTGAAAATGACCAAATTCGGTCTTGATAGATATTTTTGTTTTCTATTTTATTGAATGGAGCTATCTTTTGGCTTTACAAAACATACTTTGTTTTGTTTCTACGATACCTAGAGGCAAAGCTACAATAAATTTTATTAAGTTAGAAACACCTTAAGTGGGCCTTTGATCTCCCTGAAGTGGGCATTTAAATTGTTCGAAATCTATCATGGCGAGTCTGGTTACTCAAAATATTACAAATGTATTTCTTTAAAACTTTTTGAACCTGATATTTATGCTATTTTCTAGAGAATGTAATAAAATATTTTTTATTGTACGAATACTTTTTGAGTTACGGCTTGTTATTTAAATGATGGTCTCATATAGAATGTGATTTGTCTTATAATGTTTACTCAATCAGCTCTAAAATTTTCAAATTTTAATAAAACATTGAAATTTTAGTACATTCTCTGGATAAATGCAACTAGGTTATTTTGGTAATACTTTTACTAATATAAGTTTATTACTTTTTTCTCCAATTAACTTGAAGTTTTACAAAAATATTGCTAAAATTTCACTTATAATTGTGATTTTTGTGAATTTTAGGCAATTTATTTTAAATATTGTTGGTTAAATATTAGTATTTATTGGTATTGAATACTAAAAAAGCATATATAATCTTTATTATATGTTATTTTGTCAAAAAGTACTCTGAACGCGTTCGGATACCGTAATTATATCTTATAATATACTGTCTTGAAAAAAAAATCAGTCTAAATAGAAATATTAGTTTTAACATTTCATGCATTATCTATTTTAAAAAAAGTCTAATTGAATAAAAGCAAAGATAAAATATTTTGATGCCTGATATAAGTTCGTATTTCGTTCTTTTTAATCATTTATAATATTAAATTGCATTGAATATTTTAAATGAATAAGTAAATGCTTTAATTGCATTAAGGCATTTGAAAAAGAGAGAATCTCCTGTATAGTTTTATTTTAAATCTCTTAAAACGTAACAACTAAAAGCTATCTGTGTTCCCGATAATTGAAATAAAGTTGAGTACAATACATTTCATAAGAGTCCCTCAAGAGTATTTTTATTTAGCTGAAATATCATCTCTTTCAGTTTATAATAAAACCAAATCAAAAAAGTTTCTCGAGATATATGACAAATAAATTTATAATAGTGTGTTTAAGCGCTTTGTTTCCAAATACAGGATTTAAAAGAAACAATAGGTATATATAGATGCTACGTACTTTTACGGAAATTGAAATCTTTTTTAGATTATAATAAAATTTCTCTCTTCCGAAGCATCTTCATTAATTTCATTTTAAATTGTAGCGTCGTGAGTAGATAACAAACAAAGAAAAATTGTCACAGCTTAATTTTAAAATTAAAGCAGTATTTATTTGCTTCATAGGTTACTATAGTCACACTATACTGTACTACACTTTAGTTACTATAGTTATAAAGTCACAGTTATATGCCAAGCCAGTGCAGTCAGTCTATTTCACGGGAGTCCAATCTTTTTTCCCGAAAGCACTCGCTCATCTCTCAACGCCACCGGCTTTCATCCTTTTTCATTTCTTTCCGTTCCTCTCCAATCCCTTTTCTTTCAGGGAGGAACTGGAGAGGGCTCCTCTCCAGTTTTCTCCATCCAGGGCTCTCTCCCTCGTCTCCTAAAAAACCCTTTAAAACACCAGGGGCGGGTCCACAACACGCCCCTCGTTTCTTCTCTTTGGCAGGCCACAAAAGTCCGCCCTCGTCCCTGGGCCACATTCGTGTACTATTTGTGCGGCAAACACAAATACATTCCTGGTCCGTCTGGAAACTAAGGCGCCAGTCGTCTCGTGAAACACCTGGATTTTATGCATTGTCCCAAATTGGTTCCATGAACTCCTTCTCTCGACATCTGCCATGGCGCCCTTGTTCTTTTCAGACAGACTTCGCCTATTGCCAATGGGGTTTCGGCTCTCTTTGACCATTATAATACCCTAGATCGGATGTTCGGCGTTTGCCCGAGGTAAGACAATAAACAATGACCCCATGGCCACGTGCTCTTGTCACTCCACATGCACTTGTCACTCACACCTGTTCGGAGCCATAAAACTTAGAATGAATGGAGGGTGAGGTTCACCCCAATCGAAGACGTCACAAAATATTAAGGGATCACTTTACTCTTTGTAAAACAAGACAGAGAACATTTTTAAAAATTTATTTATCAAACAGTCACCATTTTATGTGTGTGCATCTATTGTATATTAAATATTATTTTAATAAGATAGTTTTTGAAAAAGTTTGATAAGGGTTTTAATTTACATGTGGATTAAAACGCGAAAAACTTCAAGGAAATGAAATTCTAACCCATTTTAATCTGTAACATTTTGATATACACAAAATATTTCCTTCAAAATTTTGTTTGTATAATATTAACCCGAGAGTAGTTGCGCACGCGATAGTAAAGTTAGTGGTAGCATGGGGTGACTGAGTCACCCCAATCATTTTTCTTCTACACGATAAAAATTGTAATCCTAGTGAATAATTTAATTAAGAGAAAGTTTAATTAGTTTTCTGGTAATTTTATATCACATTGCTTTGTAATTTTATATTACATTGCTTTATAATTTTATAAACACAAACATACAAATGATTTACACACATACACAACCGATATATTTGGAAAGCTAAAAAAAGTATTAAAACTTCTAAACATTCATGATTGCACTGAACTTATAATAATATTTTTAATTCCTATCTAATATAATTCTCATGTGAAAAAGAAATTTAAAATTTAACATAAAAATGTTGTTTTTCCTTTTCAATGGGTAAATTATAAATAGAGAAAAACACATGAAACTAAAATTTTTCCTTAGCGAATATATATTAGACAATACAAAATAAAAAATGAAAATGTATCATATAACTTGATTATTGTATTGAATTATAGTTTTCACACAAACACACATGTATGTAACTAATTATATGCAATGAAGTTTCTGGAAACATGTAATTCCTTTTCCATGAATACATAAAGAAATTTTACATGCACCAATCATAGTTGAACGATCTTTCCTGCAGGTTCTTTGTACAGTGGTGGTCGCATCATAAACCATTTGGAAAACTAAGAGTATAGTAAAAAATGTTTTAAATACCTGTATGGGATATTAGCGCCTTTCTGAAAAGTGAAACGTTCATTCTATTGAAGTAGATTAATATTTCTTTCAATTCCTACTATTAACTCACATTCTCTACATGTCTTTTTTGGTGGAATTTTCAATCGTCAATAAAATACACTTTAAAGCGCTCAATTGAGCTGAAATTTTATATACATGATTATTTTGGAGGACATACAGTAATTTAATTATAATTAATAAAAATTAATTGATTAAAACTAATTATTAAAAGAGTTACAAATACAGCCACGTGGGCAATTTTTTTGGCGACTTGGGTCAAAACTTGAGAAGGTTTTTTTCACACGTTTTAAAGCTTCACTTGCACTAAAATTTAATATACACGATTGTTTTGGATAAAAATACGATATTAACATTTATATTAATTGTTACTATTTAATAAAAAGTAGCTAAAATAAATTTTTCTTTGTTGATCAAAGTAGAAATTGACTTAATTTTTATATATATATATATATTACTTTTTTTTCTGGTGGTCTATAAAGGTTTTAAAATGATCAAAATTCTGAAAAGAGCAAGACTCTCAAAATCCCAAGGAAAAAAACAAACATTATAAGCTTTTTGAAAATATTAAATATGTGTATATTGAAATATGTATATTTTAAATAAAATATAATACATATCCAATAGTCCAAATTGATGTATCCTGTAAGAACCCTCGTATTTTAAAATATTTAACTTTGATAAATTTTACTTTTGATGAATTTCTACTTTGATAAATTTTATCAAAACTAACTAGTAGTTGGGGAAAAGGGACTTTGTAACTTTTTCTTAAAAGGAATAAAATGTACTTTTTCGATGCACTATTTTACTTCACTCCAAATTGCGACTGAAATTTGAGAAAACTGAACTACATTTTAAAAACATTTCTAAAACCTCTTTTCATTTAAATTTTAATGGAAGTACATGTTGTCCAGTATTTTCAGTTTTAAAACATAATTTAACATATACTAAATTAAGGAAACGTGGAAACTTAAGTAAATGTAAGTATCCTTAAAAATATTTCAAGGTTTTAGAAACGTAATCTGATGCAAAACATATTTGACTTAGTTTCGTAGCGTTGCACTTATATATCTGTCCTGAAATAAAAACTCCAAAATGAAAGTTTTTATGATTATTTAAAAAGAAAGAATCAAAATATTTTTAGAAAGGGCACGGAATTTTTCTTTTTACTTATTCTTTTTTCTTTTTTTAACATTCTACTTGCGTTACATTAATGTACAAGGTATCCCAAAAATAGCACCTAAATTGCACTACCAGTTTCCTTGTTGGGAGTACATAAAAATACCCAAAAAATTAAACCTGTACAATCCATAGTTTGCAAGAAAAACAAGTAATATAAAAAATATTTTTTAAGTCAATTCCTACTTAGATCAACAAAGAAAATTTTTATTTTAGCTACTTTTTATTAAATAATTACAATTAATATAAATATATATCTACATATGACAGATTCACAACATTAAGTGATTATTAATTTTTATAAATTATCATGGAAGTATCTTATTCCCATCCAAAACAATCGTGTATATAAAATTTCAGTTCAATTAAATGTTTTAAAACGTGAGAAAAAAAACCTTTTCATATTTTCACACCAGTCGCCGAAAGGTTCACTATGTCGCCAAAAATGTGCCAAAATGGCTGTATTTATAATTCCTTAAATAATTAGTTTTAATCAATTAATTTTTATTAATTATAATTAATTTTTTTTTGTCATCCAAAATAATCATGTATATAAAATTTCATCTCAATTGAGCGCTTTAAAATGTATTTTACTAACGATTGAAAATTCCACCAAGATAAATAAATATATAGAGAATGTGAGCAAATAGTAGGAATTGAAATTAGGTAAATTAGAATGAATGAATTATGGTTCATGATGGAGCTCTTGTACATTTTTGTGCTCATATACGTGATTGTCTAGATATGGCATACTCCGGTCACTGGATTAGACGTAGGGGTTCAGTTCTACGGCCACCATAATCACCAGATCTCACACCATTGGATTTTTTTTAATGGATGGGGCATTCTTAAGGAATTGGTGAATTGTGGCATAGTAACTTCACAGTCAGGCTTAGTTGCACATATGCATTCTGCTTGTTCTTCAGTAGACATTGAGCTGCTGCGATGTGTGCACTCATCCATTCCACGGGGTGCTCAAGCCTGCCTCGATATGCTTGTACACTTTGAACACCTGCCTTTATGATTTTTGGCAATACTGATGTGTCTAATACAGATGTGACGTCATACTTTGTTTTTCGTTTTTTTTTTTCTTGTTAACTATGGATCATAGAGGTGCAGTTATCAGGATATTATTGATGTACTCCCAACAAGGAATATGGCTGTGCTGAGTTTGGGTGCTATTTTTGGAACACCCTGTTTATAGCGTTCTATGATAAAATTTTAAGTTAAGGAAGTAATTTTGATGAAATAACTCAATTTACTGTTTTAAGATGTAAACTCATACATTTTCAGATATGCATAAAGTATTTTGCGTATTTATGATAGAATAGGTTACAAATTATTTGTGTTTTATTTTTATAGGAAAATAGGTTATTATATGAAATAAAAAATGAGAAGATGAGAAAATAGCTTGATTTAATTCTAATTAATTGTAAGACAAACTAGTAAAGATATGTATCTTCATACTTTTTTTCAAGTTTTTGTTTACTGTTTTTTTGTTTATAAGTCTCTTGTGTGTGAGAGAGAAAAAAATTCAATTTAATTCTTTATTAAGGCAAGGATTCCTCTTGTATACGGAATTACATCAAATTCATGCACCTCTGTAAAATGTTGTACAACAAAAGGTAAATTACATTTAATTATGTTACTAAAATTTAAATATTTAGTTCCTAAAATGTATACTTCCTATTTAGTTATTTTACCTATTTTCCTCATTATATGCATACGTATTTCAAAATTTAGAATGAAAATTTCCTAGCATAATTCAAATATTTGATTGAATTCAAATTAATTAATTTCAATTTTCTTTTCGACATTTCTTTTTTTTTTCCTTAAGAAAAAAATATTGAAATAATTGAGAAACAACCCTAAAAAAAGTAAATTACTAAATTTTTAAAATTTTTATTAAGTATGTAATTATTTATGTAGAAATTAAATATAAATTTAAGTAAAATAGTTTCACAATCTATTGTACGTTTTTAAATAAGAGTTTTTATTTAAAATAAGTTATATACATATTTCTTATATCCATAATAGTTAAAAAGGATACAACTGATGTACTAATCAGAAAAAAAACATAACATTTAAGTTATATTTAGTTTTATATTTAGATTCATCTAAATAATTTCTAACATAATATTTTTTCTTGCATTTGTGACAAAATTCATTTCTATGTATTTGAACTAGCTGCGGAATCTCAAAAATTATTTTTAACACAAAACCCACATTTGAAATGTCACAAATAATATACTTTCACAAGAAATTGCTCATAGCTTAGTTTTAAAGTTTCTTTTTCTTTGCGGAATTGGGTTTTATAAACCAAATTGTTTTGAGGGTTTTGTTTTTGTATTGAAAAAACTGTCGAATGTAATAAAACTAAATTTTAAAATAAAAATATGTTTTCATTCAAATCATTTCATAATTTTTTTGTTCTTAAAATATTTATCATTATGTGTGATTTTATTCTTCTTTATAATTTATTCGGAAAAGCATTCACATTCAATAAATTCAAAACGTGTGCTGTTCTGTATCATATTGTTCAAAATCTTTTAGATTATATTATATATTTATGAAATTGCATATATTAATATGTATCAAAATTGAAATATTTTATAACATTGTGTGTAAGGAATTTTCGATGATTCAATTTAATTTCAAAGATAAGCCATTCATAACTTTGCAATATTTTTCAATCAAAAATATTTTTTGAAACTTTAAAATATATCTTTACACATTTACTGAAAATGATTTTCTAATTGGAAGAGATAACATACAAATTAAAATACACGATACAGAAATATATATTTTTGGAAACATGAATGCATATATTAAGCTATTACCTAAAATATGTTTCAATTGAAAAATATTTGCTTATTTATCTTTAATTAGCTATCCGATATCCCGAAATTCATGCTTTAATCTAATTTGTAAAACTTTTTAAACAATTAATGTTCCAAATTGAAGTATATTATGAGCATATTTCCATACATTAAAATTTAATATGCTTTGCTTAAGAGGTTTGCGTCTTAAAGAAGTTTATGTCTATGATTCATAATTATGTTTTTTAATTAATCTTATACTGTGTAGAGTATTCCGTGCGTGTATGTTTGCGAGAGTGCATGCGTTCGTGTGGGGGGAGGTGGAATAGTAGCACGCACAGAATTTTATTGCAGCTCTCCAAGACAGTCAAAAAATCCACTTCGAATTCGAATCGAGATTTCTTTCCCTTTCGCGATCAAAGATTGGTCTTATATTTTTCACTATTAGGAAAATAGAATTATTTTATTCGGGAAAAATATTCCCCTAAAAGGGTTTCTACCAAGAAATCACCTGCTTTTGTTTGGATAAAGATGTCACAAGATGTCAGGATTTTAAGAAAATTGAGCCTAAACTCAATTTGCTCTGCTATCCTATTACTGCTGGTATTGATACAGCACCTGAGGAACTACAACTTGATATTATGGCTTGCATTTAGATATCAGTGTGAAGGAAATGTTTTATACCGTAACATTAATTGACTTTTACAAATATTTGTCAGCCTGAAAAATTTCCATGTTTTACTGGGAATGTTTACTCCATGTTTTACTGTTTTCCATGTTTCCTGAATTTACTGAGAAATTGTTCTTTATATTTTAGTTGGCATATATTTGTGAATGGAGTTTTATTTGTACGAAGATCGACAAGATTAAATATAAATGTAATTTGGCTGGCGTAAAATAACAAACTAGGATAAGAATTTCAACACACAGACAAGCAATCTCAATCCTGATTAAAAAAAAGTGTAACGGGGTACATTTGTCTAAATAAACTGATTTAAAATTAAACTATCTTGCAACTATAAATAATATGATAGCACAATAAATAAATTGAATAAAACTACCACTATTTTTCTCAAACTGTATTATTTTTTTTACTATGAATGCAATCATTTTAAGAAAGGTGTGGCTATACAGTATTTTGGTGTGTTGTGTTAAATGGCCAAGTAAAATTGTAGTGATTTTACAAAAATAAACTTTATTTCAACATAACAAATAATTAAGTTCTAGTATATATATTCCCTTCATCGGTTAGTAGGTTTTAACAGCCAATAAGACGTAAGGATCAAGAATCCGTTACTATGAGTATGTATGATCCGTTATTACGGGTAAGGATGATCCGATATTATGAATAAGAATCATCCGGTATTACGAAAGTACACTACAGTATCCTCCGCTCACACAATGTTAAAATAAGTTACTTACCCCAGCTCGAAGATAACAGATTTGACTATTTAATGAAATAAAACTGTGTATTTAATACTGACAGTAAAATAAGACTTTCTCTTGAAATCAGCTTACATTTCGATTAGAAGAATGCTTATCTAATTTTCTGATTAGAACCACGATCTCAGAAAATAGAGGTGTGGCTAGAGTGTGTCGTTATGGCTACTTGATCTCAGCCAATGATTTCTAATTGCTGATTCATGTTTTAGCTGAACTAAATAAAGCTATGTGTATTCAATCCAGGATTGTTCTTAGAAACTTTACAGCTCACTACAACTGGAAGTTCAAAAAGTCATGAATTAAATTCCTATAAATAATATACAAGTTATATGTTCTGATTCACAAAAAAAAGGCTTCCTTAATTTATCATACTTCTACAAATACATATGTTTCAGTTAAAAAGTCACATGATACATTTAAGAAATGCATTTATTTCTTTCTGATTTAAAGCCCATAATTACGTTATTTTGAAAAATTAGAAATGTGTATTAATGAATTTAAGGAAAATATAAATCACACATTAAAGTTCTGAGACGCATTCAAAAGCTTTGTTTTGCGACTTAATAAAGATAGATGTATTTAAAACGTTCTATAAGATAATAATAATAAAAAAACACATTAGTAATAAATATTTGAAATTTTAAAATGAACATTTAGGTAATAGACTGCGATTTTTAAAAAGAGCCTTAATAAATAATATACGACATATTTTGCTTTAAAGAACACTGCTAGGATATATGGGAAAGGGTCACTTAACTGCTCTGTGTTCTGCTTTATTTTAAATTAATATTTAATGCCTGACATAAACCTCATTTTACTTTAAAATGAGTATTCAACAAATTCAGTCTTTTTACAAGCATGTTTTTTTCTTCTCAGTTACATGACTTACTTTACATACTTTCATAATTTTATCTAAAAATTAACTCATTTTATTGCTATAAAATCTACTTATTTTCTCGAATATCGTATAAAAATATCCCTTATTTACAAAATAATAAAAAAAAAATTTTTAAATATTTCTATGCAATATTTCTATTTGTTAGTTGGGTTTAAGTAAGTATATGGTATAAATACACAGGACAGGAAGGAAGGAAAGAAATATGCCCTTTTTATCAACGCAGAACCAACATGAAAGAAGATTTCTATAGTGTAAAATAAAATGGCAAATGTTATACATATATAGTAAGATCAAAATATATTTATACAAGAAAGTATAAATATAATGCCTGAAACAAAAAAGCAATTTAACAAAATGATTAGAATACAGTAATTGCTATAAAATTAATGCTTCATACATACATACATACATATATATATATATATATATATATATATATATATATATATATATTTTTTAATAAAATTTAAATAAGCTTTTAATTCTTAAGTTCAAAACTAACGCCCTAATCTTAATCGTGATCAACTAGTATTATTTCCTCAGAAACCTCTTTCCCGGCCATTTTAACCAATCAGAGCTCTTGTTAAAAAGTAGTCACGCGGTCTTCACTTCCGGTATAAAAAGCAAAAATCTTTTGTGATAGCTCTCTTTGTTTGCCTTCACCATGTAATCGTCGCCGCTTGCTTTTAGCTATGTTGCTTGTGTCTGTTTCCGTGTTTTTACCAAATATCTGTGAAATACAAAGGTGATTGCCCTTCTACGTTATGTGTTCGTAAATGAACAAGTTGAAAATAATAAATTCTGAAGATGTTTTCCTGAAACACCAGGTATGCCAACAATCCAAATAAACCATCACCGGCAACGCTATATATATATATATATATATTCCCGATATATTAATGCAAAAACGACACACCAAGAAGTAGTTATCGAATGGAAGTAAAATTAAAATATACCATGCACATGTATGCAAAAAATATTTTTCTTTGATTCTAGTATTACGTGTTTTAATTTTCTGTAGTTATATTCTTCAATATTGACATATGATCATCTAAACTTCGTGTAAAATATAATAAAAATATTTTCCTAATGTGTAATACTAAAAATTTCACACATAATACATCAACAAAAATTGCACCATTAATAAGAAAATTTAACTAGTTTAAAAATAAATTGGATTCGTAAAAGTTTAATCTATCCCTTTCTTCTAAATAAATATTTATAAGAATATAAAAATAACTACGGAAGTCTCTATGAAGAGTGAAACATATGTCAAAGTAGAAAAAGTTTCCTTTTGTATCAAAAATTCCATTTTCCATTTCATAGAATACAAGACTGACTGAGATGGATGGGCCATCTTCACACAGAAAATGGACTGTCCAGTCAATTTCTCAGAATAGGAACTTCAGATCCCGAGAAATGCTCCTGGAAATAGAAACAAAATATGAAGGAAAACTAACGTACAGTGCTAAGATTTGAGTGAACAAACATTTTCGGATTATTTAGTTGTTCATTATTTCTGTTGTGAATAATGAATATGACGACTGACAGACTCGCGGCGTACTAGATTGGGTTTCAATGGTAAATAATCTCATATACGATGGACTAAAACACCGAACAAAATTAGTTTTCCTTATTTATCAATATATATAATGACATTTTGTTTCTCATAAAGTATATAACATAGTAATACCCCAAACTTACTCGATGATACCCACGTAAATAGAATTCCCATAAGTCGGGTTATAATTTCGTATATATAAAATATATATAAATTATTTTTAGTTAGGGCAGGAGCGGTAAGAAAATAATAATTCAAAAAAGTAAGTAAAATCTTAGATAACAAAATCACAAAGCGAAGTTAGTTTGATGTAAAAGGTTCCTTAAAATCTAAGAACGTAATCTACTAGTTGAAAGATTTACATTCCATGTTAAGTTTACATTCCAAAAATAAGGTTTTTCTTTTCTTGTTTGGTGCAGAATAATCAGTTTTTCTTTTTTGGATGACATAGCCGTCTCTCGAATTTGAGTAGATATATATAACAAATACGATATAATAATTATAACATGTAAAAACAAACACACACACTACGTAGGTAAGAAATAAGTAATAAAAAAAAAATTATTATGACTGAGCGTCGATTCAACGCAATACAGAACAGGATACTAATTCGGAAGTGAGGAATGAGTAATCGAGATATATAGCGCTAAAGCAAAAGACGAATCCACGAGTTTTTAAAGTGGCGTAACTTCTGGTTCGTGTAAGTCAGGGCAGCGTAAGTCGAGGTATTACTGTAGATTATACAAAAACACTATAAAATAATAACGTTTATGTAAAATAAATTAAAGCCATCAAAAACTCTAATGATGTTTAGGTGTATATGACAAACACGTTGCGACATAGCTATCCTGTGATGACTATGTCTAGTAGGATCCGCGTAAGCTAGAGGTGTGGGATTATCTAAATGAGATGAGACATTATGTAATTCTTCACACAACGTATATTAAGAATAACTTAAATTACTTAATTCTAATTAACAACTTTCTTAAAGTGAGAGTTAACACCCAATTAAACCTTATATTCAAGTCAGATCGCGCTACTAGATCATTTATCTTAATTATAATAATTCAACTATCTAATCTAACTTCCTATACAAAATATTACCTTTTATAGAGTCACCTTCCTTCATAGGTTGAAGTAATACCTATGACGTAATTTTAGATGAGAAGATTCAGACTTTCTTAATCTTTATTATATTTTAATTGAGATGAACGTATCCTTCTTCCAGAGCTATAGGACGACTAACACTTGTTCCGAATGATTCCACACTAAGTTATCTCTAGGCTTGCCGCTATTTCTCATCAAAGCTTCTATCCTTTTAAAGTACATCTCATTTGCATATTCGATCCGTTTCTCTTCTTGGTATTGGGTTGGAAAAGTTTTGCCATTAATCGTGGCCGTCAAAGAACTTAGGAGTTATGTTAGAAGAAGGACGCGAGAGACGTCACAACGTAATAGGTTGTAGATGTATATGCACAGCAGTATTTCGTGAACTTTTACACCCGCAGATTGCCAAAAACAAGAAAAATATACCGCGGACGAGCATCAAGCAAAAGCAGGATAACTATAAATAAATAGGTATTTTACTTATTAAATGTAATGCTATTCAAATACAACTTTTAGTTTGTGTGGCCTTTATTATTGCAGACATTGTAGTGAAATACTGGTGTACTTAATTTTACTGGTGTATTTAATACTGGTTTAATTTATTTTTAATTTACGCCGGATTCGGAAGCAATGTAGAGGCTTACGTTTGATTGATCTCTTAATATTGAGCCATGAACAAGTGACAAGATCCTCTTCAATCTTTCACGCCATGCCAAAGATAGGACAATGAGCTTTAACATATTTTACGTGCATCAGTCCCTCTAAACGGCGGGTTTTCAATGGCACAATTAAAGAAACACTACTTATTGGTTTCGATATATATGTCAATATACCTAATATTACCAATTTTGATTTTTTTTTAAATTAGTAAAAGTTCATGAAAGAGAGAGAGAGAAAAAAAAATCAATAAATTAAACTATTGTGTATGAACACATTTAATAAAAAATAATTTCGAATCCAGTAACATACGTCCTGGTTCATTACTCCTCCAGTCCTATTTCATGTTTGAAAGTTAGTTTAATCTATATTCACACAATTAACTAATATTTTTTTTTTGTTGAAACTGTATTAGAAATAAATGTCCCTATTAGGGACAGTATTAGTAATATAGGAAAAATTATTTTAATATTATTACCTCTAGTATTTGCTCATTTTGAAAATAATTTAATATGAAAATGAATAAATTCTGCATTATTTATCAATCATACTTTTCATTGTCCTTGGACGTATAGAAACGATTGCATAACAAAATTAATTATTTGGCAGTCTCGCGTGATTGCATATAAATGACACTGCATACATTCTTGAGTGAGTCAGAGGGCTCTGTTTTCCCCTAAAATATATATCTTAACCTAAACATTGCTACATTCATTGCTTAAGAATTTCTTTGTTCCAGATATTTCTTTTTTACTCATTTAAAATTTTTTAAAAAATACCGATTGAATCCTTATAATGATATTTTACGTTGCGAATGTGATAATATTCAGTTTATACTAATTGCAAATTTATCATATCAAAGATTTATGTAAAAGAAAGCATACCATGCTTGTCTGCCTTGACATTACTCTAGAGCTGCATAAAACGCTATCGAAGTATCTCTGGATCTTGAAGAATATGAGTAAATAAAAAGAAAACTCTGAACCTGTACCTCTTTTGCAGAAATTCCCTATAAACCTTATTTAATTTGACATTCAGCAACCAACTCTTATTCCATTGGAAAGTTTCTGATAGAGTCGGAATTCGATCTCTTGACTCAATTTGAACATCACCAATCACGATTTTTTGACTTCAACCATTGGGTAGTTTGGGGCCCTCTGAAAAAGGCAGAAAATATCCAAAGAAAGGTGAAAGAAAATCTAACACAAACATTAATTTAGAACGTTAATTAAACGTTTATTTTCCTTATACTGATATTTGCAGCTTACTCATCTTTTTCTTTATTTTGAAATTATATTTTTGTTTAAATCTCACAGATCAATACTGTCAGAGATATTAGCCATTTCTCTAAAATCAGTTTCATGTGCCAGATTAGTTATTGTATTTTTTTTTATTTATAAGATTATTTTGTTGGGAGGATTAGTTATATATCAATTAGTTAAATTATTTGACTTCATCAAATCCTAAAAGATTTAAAGGTAATATGTAATATATTTTGCGAAAAAAATTAAAGAAGCAAGATTAAAATACAAAACTTCTTAATAATTTTCCCTTTTGAAATGCTATTAATGCGTTTTTACGACATCGAACGTGTTCAGCTAATTATTCCACACGCAAAGATATAAATAAGTATAAATAAAGCTGTTTATGCAAAAAATTGCTATTTCTGTATTTGTACAATATTAATAACATTATGACTTTTTTAAAATTAATAAATTACTAATATTTGTTAAAAAAAATAGCATTCTTACATGGATAAATAAATGAAGTACGTACCGTAAAATCCGGCATATAACGTGCACGTTTAACACAAAAAACAAGATTGAAATTTACGGGTGCACGTTATAAGCCGGGTATAAAAATGATAGCTTTAAAAATAACAAAACAGATGAGCATAAAAATTTTTTTAATTCTACATGTATCGAAATACTGTTTACTTAAAAGAAATGCCTTATGAACTAAAAGAGTTGTAGTTCTAGAAGAAAACTATTTTTTTCAAAATTCTGGGATAATACCTCCAATAAATGTATTCAAAACAGAAGAGCAATGTATACTAATTTTTCAGATTTCTTTGTAAAAAAAGAGGCGCTCATTATTCGGCGAATATACCTAAAAGTTAAAAAATTAAGCTTGAAGGTATAGATGCGCGTTATACGCAGGATTTTGTGGTAAGTAAGGCATTTTAATGCATGGTATTGAAAATAATATACCTTGAAAAATAACATATAAGGACATACATTACTAGCAAAAAAAAATTGTTTTATCATATTATTTTCTTGCACATGAAAAATTAATATTTAATACATACAATTATTATGTTTCTACAATTTATGTTTTATACAAGCTCGCAAAAGAATTTCTAATTGCAACAGGAGACTGAGAAATGAAGAAAATAATTTTAACCCTCTAAGCGGTCTGCACTTAATGTCTTGCCATTCTGGAGATGCTTCAAAATTGCACCTCACATATTTTTTTTGCTTTCAGGTGGGGTTCTCAAAAGCGGTTGAGCCGTATCTTTAAGAATGCGGCTCGGCCGCTTTTGGGAATCTTGCTTGACGGCAGAAAAAACATCTCTGGAATGGCGGAATTTTACGTGCAGACCGCTTGGAGGGTTAAAGAGATTTATGTATATTATTTTATTTTTATTCGAATTTCATAAATTCAATCGAATTCATTCGAATTCAATCTTCAAACAACTTCTACATTCAAAAACAATTCGTGGTGACCTTCCAGAGCAAAGAAGTAGATTTAAAAAAACAGAATTTCAGAACAGATTAAAATGCAAAGTCCTCTTTTGAAAAAGTTTCTTCCAAAAAAACATTTTTGTGAATTCTTATGCAACACGTGATAATATTGATAGATGAAAATATGAAATTACTTTTCAGCTGAGCAACAAAAGCTTATTCAATTTCTCTAACACATTTCCATAATATGTTTCCCTCCTTTATCTAAAAAAAAAAGAATTTCTTCTCTAAAAGCAATTTTGTGTAACCCTACACTTGGAGAAGAAAATTGAAAGCATTGCAAAAACGAATATCGACCACAAAACGTGATTTGGAATTTTGTTGCCTCTTTCAACTCAGACGATTTTCCTTGTTACCTTGCTCTTTTCTACTTTCTGTGAAAACTTTACATACTAAGGCTCCTTATAGTGTCCAAAGGATGTTGTTTTTATTCATCATACAGCTGACAGAATGCCTTTAGATGATTCATATTTGTATAGTACATTTTCCTATTTGAGCACTACTTTCATGAAGTGAGATGCAATTTTATGCTTTGATGTATACGAAACACGTTGCGATAAATGGAATTATTTTATATTTCATAACATACACAAGATATTATACGAAAACAAGCACTTTGTCTTTGTTGGATAACAAATATCCCGAACCAGAATGAATTCTTATATTTACAGACGGCTTTAAAGTATGCTTTAATCTCGATAAAGATTCAACCTATTCTTTTCCATGTACAGGATTAAAAAATATTTTGGAACAGTGTCGTGAAGGCATTCTGATGATTTGCAGCAAAAGAGCCCAATGAATTTGTAATAGATGCATTATGTGTGTCCATTCATAATTTACGACATGCCAGAAAAGGGAAAGGAGTCTTTAAATTAGAACTGAAGAACAAAGTAATTTTATTTTTCAGCAGCTTTTCTTCTTGAATTAGATTCCATAATGTATCAATTTACTCCTTGTCCTGCAAATAATTGAAGATTATTTGAGTGAAGTGTAGACACAAAATGTTTTGGAACAAGACCGTCAAAGGGCTCTGACGGTTAGCAGTGAAAGAGTACGAGGAATTTCAACAGATTCATGGATGGTATTTACTGCATGCCAGAATTGAAACCAGACTTATCAAAGTAGCGGCAGGACAAAGAAATTTAGAGTTGTTCTCCTCAAAACAGTTTCAATAATGTATCAATTTATTCTTTGCCATAGATAAAACTGAAGATTATCTGAGGGGATGTAGTCATGAAAATATTTTGGAAGAGTTTCATCAAAGTGCTTTGATTGTTGGCAGTGAAAGATTACAATGAATATGAACTAGAAACTTTGGATATATTCACTGTTTATTGTATGTCAGAAAAGAAAAGGGAGAGACCTAACCAGGGGAAGAACAAAAGACATGTTAATTTGTGGTACCTCTGCACCTTGAAACAATTTCGATTAAAGATCAATTTGCTCTTTGCTATGCATAAAATTGAAGAATATTAAAAACAAGTGTAATGAAGAGACCATTTTGGAAGAGTTCCGTCAAAGTACTCTAACGTTCGGCAACGAAGAAGAGTAATGAATTTGAAATCGAAGTGTGGTGTATTCAGAATATACTGCATGCTGGAGAGACGTTAAACTAACGGGAGAACGAAGCAATTTTAAATTACAGAAACTTACCTTGAAATAATTTCGACAATGTATCAATTTACTCTTTATGCCGTACATAAGACTGAAGCGTATCAGAGAGGAGAGTAGTCAAGAAAACATTTTGGAACAGTTCCATCAAAGTACTTTGATTATTGGGAGTGAAATAAGACAATTAATTTGATATAGACGCAGATATAACATGCCAAAAGAGAAAGGAGAGGCATCGAACCAATGGAAAGATAAGAAAAGTAATTAATTTTCAGCACTTCTTCTAATCGAAACAATTTCGCTTATGCATCGCAATTTATTCTTCCTCATACTGAATATTGAAGATTATCTCTGAAAAGAGTATGAATATAGTTCTTCAAAATAATTTGGAACAGTAGCGTTAAACGGCTCTATAGTTGGCAGTGAAAGAGCACAAAAAAGTACAAGCATGGTATATTCATGATTTATTACCAGTAGAGGAAGCCAATGAATCAAACTAGTGGAAGAACAAAGCAATTTTAATTTGTAGAAGCTCTTCTTCTTGAAATAGTTGGAATAATCCATCAATTTATTCTTTTCTACGCATAATATTGAGCATAATCTGAGAGGAGTATAGTCACGAAAATATTTTTTCAACAGTACCACGTCAAAATGCTTTGACGATTGGTAGTGAAAGAGTATAAGAAATTCGAAAAACACAAGCATGGTACACTCATCATTTACTATATGCCAGTACAGAAAGAAGTATAAAACTAGTGGAGCAGCAGAACCATCTTCATTTGAAATATCTTACTTCGAAACAAATTCGATCATATTTCAATTTCATAGGACTGAAGATTATAACAGAGGAGTGCTATCATAAAAACATCTGGAACAGTGCCGATCAAAGTTGGGCAATAATAAATTTGGAAATAGGAATGTGATTATTTATATAAAATATTAAATCATGTATTACATATTCTTTTGGCAGAAATTTGTCCATAGTGATTATGTGTAATGAGAAATGATTAAATGTGGCAATGAACACTATGCAACAGATATGCAAAAATATTTCCATATTTTTTTCATGCATTTATATATATATTTCGATGTTATCTTTTCCTCAAGTTAAACCTATATTAAAAAGATTAAAAGAAATATTTTTGTTAATTTTAATTTTTTTAAAGTAAAATTGAAAGAATTTTAGAATTTTTTTGTCTTTCTTTTATTACTGAGTTTTGTATTTTTATTACATTAAAACTCATGAAATAAATTTTTTTGTAATAGGAAGAATACAAAAATTTTAAAAAAAGAACGATTTAATTAAAATTAGAATAACAACAGATATTTAATTATACTTATATGTAAAAAAAAATCCCTATGTACATTTATACAGAAGGAAAATATGATTACATTAAATTTTTTTCTGTACAATTTCTTTTTCTCTTTTGATGCTGAAAATTGCTTTTACTTTTAATATTGTATGCGCTTTTTGTATGCATGATTAAGGAATCAGCGTTTTTCAACTAGGTGTTCTGAAGTAAAAATTTACTTATAAATTTAAAAAGTTTCCTTTAAAGAAAATATTTTTTAAAGTACGAAAACTAAAGACCAATATTTACGTTTGTAAAATGAATTTTTTTATTTTTAATTAATGTGTTTTCTTCTATATATTTACATTGTAACTATGTCTGGATCAAAACTTTAAAGCTTTTTTTTTTCATGTTTTAAAGCACCCAATTGAGCTGAAATTTCCTATACAACATTTCTTTAAATGACAATACTATAATTTAATTACAATTAATAAAAATTAATTGATTAAAACTAATCATTCAAAGAATTACAAATACAACCACGTTGGCATCATTTTTGGCGACCATGTTGGCGACTTGGGTCAAAACTTTAAAAGCTTTTTCTCACATTTTAAAGCACTCAGTTGAGCTGAAATTATCTATACATGTTTGTTTTGGATAGCTATAGGATAATTCAAATTATAATTAATAAAAATTCATGGATTAAAACTAATAATCTGAAAAATTCAAATGTAGTCACTATACTAATTGCTACAACGTGAAACAGTTGAAAATTGAAATCAGCAAATTAATCTTTCGCCTCTTAAAATTATATTATTAAAACTAATTATTGAATACATTCAATTCGATTCAACATTTCCTTTCGCTCATAAAATTTAAGGTACAAAAATTATATTATATAGGTTGTGAAATTTGAAAGAAACCCCAGGTTTAAAAAATTCGCTTTCTACCTGCATTATTTACTTCGATGTATGTGACTACCTTCGGAGCACTTTTTTGAAATAGACCAATTTTCAATTAAATAAATATTTTTTTACTTGAAATGGGACTACAGTTTCAACAAAGTCCTAAAATTTTTCGAAATATTGGCAATTTTGTGTAAGAATTTAGTGAAAAATTACAGAGAGTTGCGGAAAACCTTGTGTTTAATATTCTGTTTTTGAAAAAAATTTAGTAAGATAAGTTCAGATCGGAATACTTTCTGGACTGAAATGTTATTGAAAAACAATTCGTGTTTTGGTGAGCACCATGGTTTTTTTTACCCCTGTTTTTGTCTCAGTTATCCAAGGCCTTTTTCGGACTTCTATTACTATTCTAATTTTTTTCTTTTATTGAAGATATAAAAAATAATGAAGAAGAATGAAAAAAGAAAGTGTTGTTGAAAAACCATTTTGGACTCTTGCACTGTTACCGTAACTGTTGTGAGCTGAATAACTTTTTTTTCATTATTCTTGAGCACATAACTTTTAATACCTGCATTCAAAAGTTTATTCCATTCTCACAAAATTACACCTGGGAAGTCTTTTCTATAGTCAACCTATACAATAAATTTAATTTCTGCTTAGAAAAATATGACTCTAAGGCATTTGAAGTATATTTTGCGTTTATTTTACTCGTTTTCAAATTCATTTGAGTCTTCATGATTGAAAGAAAAAAAAATGTAAAAGTATTCTTATGGGTTAGAATAAAATATTTACATTTATTTATATCTATACTTTCGGGATATATTCAATATTATTACGCAAAATTGAAGAAGATTCTCACGAGTCATTTCAAAATAATGTATAGATCTGGAAGCTATAAAACATTCAAACGGTAATGATTGAAATAAAATAGCATAAATCATATTTTATAAAACTCATACAAAAAAGTTAATGAAACGTGGAAATATCTTTTTACAACTTGCAAACATGTGCTGACAATGATTTCCCTGGAGCCTTTTCCGAAAAATATGATTGTTTCAGCTATTTTTTTTCTTATTTGCCTTGCTTTATCTAAATCGATATATTTTTACTATAAATTTTTTGACGTTGAACATTCAAGTTATTTTTGATTCCATTTACTTTTCAAAAATATAAAACTGCTGCAGCTGTGTTATGTTAATATTTCAAAATTGTCTTTTTAAAAAACGAAGATGTATTTGTGCACCGCATTCAGTACACACCGACCCACATACACACACAGACACAAGCACACACACAAATATATATATGACATAATCATTGTCGATGGTAATGATTACTATAACAATGAACATATGTTAGGTGGTTTATGTGTGATATGTATGTTATTAATTAAGCAATCTTTTATTGTTAGTTAATCCTGTTTTTTGTACATATAGACAAACACAAACATAAATAAGGACATGAAAATCACAAATAAGACATTCGCGAGTACTACAATGAGACAACGACAAAAAAAAAAAAAAAAGATTTTCAAGAGTCTCGGGGTTTTATATAAAGCGGCAAATGTTAGTTCTAAACTCATGATTTCCGTGGATTAAACTTGCAATTGGTGGAAAGAAATCATACGATAGCAAATTACGTAATCTTACTTTAGAAACACAGAGCTATTAAATTTTAAGGAGGTACAGTTACGATAATTCCCTTTAGGCATGTAGCTAGTAATTATTTACGCATGCATCCTGAAGGTCAGGTCCATTATAAATTAAAAAGTTGCTTAAAGAAATTAAATGAATTATATATATAGTATAATAAAATAAAAGGGAAGAAGTTCTAAAACCTACAATGCCAAAGAAGAAGGAAATTGGAGCTCACGAGACACAACCACAACAAATGTAGATACAAAAAAAAGTCTTTGGACTAAACTGGAGACCTATTTTGATTTCTAAAGCTGTCGATGAATTAGGCCAGCGATTTAGGGTTAATCAATTCTTTATGGATCCGCCTTCTCCGTACAGCAGACATTTTCGACGTAATAGAAAAAACGAAAATTAGAGCCATGTTGAAAAGTTAAGCCTATTTCTAACACTTGGATGATAAACTTGACAATATAGTAAAATGAAATTATGAAAAGAGAACAGTAATATATCTCTCAAATATAGGAATAATAAAAAAAAAATTCTATAGAAAAAATTTGGATAAAAACTTACATGTAAAAATACAAACCTTGAATACCGAATAGCAATCTTCTGAGCTAAGATCCCACGCGAAATGGTGTTGAGAATTGGAACATCAACACAAGAAGAAAAACCCATGGTGCCACCTACATAGTTATTTTGCAATTAAACTAAGCTCTAAGGTATTTTAAAATAAACTAAACATAAGAAATTTTAAATAAAATAATGTGTGTGTGTGCACAAAGTTAAGAATAGTTATTATAAAATAGAAATATATTTAAGAATAAATTTAATTTTATAACTAAATTCAAGATAGTTATATTGCAATTAAACTAAGCGCTTAAGATGTTTTAAAATATTTTAGGGGCTTTTGTGCACTTTTTAAGCGCTTTAAAGTATTTTTTGTGTAAATGGTGTAGTATATGTATATATATATATTATATATCATCTACACAAAAGAGAAAGAAATTTGGAACCATAGAGTACTAAATTGTAATAAATTATGAATCGTCCAATAATTCCATTATAAGTAAGCATTAGTGGTACTATTTATACATAGAAATATAAAAGATCTTATCCGGTAATCTTAATAAAATGCAAGATTCAGAATAAACTAAAAGCTGTATAGTATTTAAAATTCTTTATTATAAACAACTGAATAAGTACCCAAAACTTTATTTAGAGAAAATATGCCTTTTGATGTAATCGATCACCAAAATTATCATGAAAACTGATGCTTCAAACATCAGCTACTATTTTACTAAGATTATTTCTGGATATTAATAAGGGAAAAAAGCAGATGTATTTGTGCACTACATTCAGTATACACACACGCACTAAGAGTATTAAATAGTGAGCAGTAAGTAACCTCCAAATAACACCATGTAAAATGAGCAAATGAATTTCGCTGCGATTCATTAATTCATCAAAGACTGCTCAAGTGTTTAAATAATAATTTAACATTTTTCAAATCAGAACACTAAGTACGAGAACAGTCTTAAACGTTTTATTATTTGTAATATATATCTGAACATTCAACGGCACAAAAAGTACATTAAATATGTTGGAAACCCTCTTAAGATTGATACTGAATCTCACCCACACTAAAGCTTATTCTGCATACATACATTATGCGGTACTAATGCACTTAAGTTTTAGTGTAGCTCTCTTATATACTAAGTTTTCTAATAAATTGAAAGTACTATTATTATTTTTGCAAAAACTTACCTTTCTGTTGCGAGTTGTAAGGGGCTATCTTGCAAGGTTTCTCTTATAAACAAACTTTTGATTTCTCTTTGACCTTTTTTTGGTGCACACTGATCAACAGAAAGCATTGTAGAGACGGATGTGTCCCATATGCATTTTCCCCAAATGTTACCTGCAGCCGGATGATGCACAGGTGTATCGCGTTCCGTACTGGTTCTACAGGTTTGCCCATCCCCACCGAAAAGTGCATTGGTTGTCCTCCGATAAGGGATTTTAGACTGGTGCATATAAGATGCACCTGTCACAAAAATTTACAAGTTTTACTGTAGGTTAAGCTACCATCTTCTTCCAGAGGAAACGTGATATACGAAAGAGTAGTACAAATAATGGAAACACCTGTGAATAAAGCGACACTTTTTGAATGCGCTTCGTAAGCATTAAACTATAATAATAGCTACCATTTTTTTTTGTATAAAAGGAAATGTTAATATTCTGGTAGTATGTAGTAGCTTTATTGAAGTTCTGTGTTACTTGAACTTTTTCGAAAAGCGTAAGAGATACGTCGGACCTTTCATATTTTCAAGGAGGCTAAATTGTAGTAGCTCGTCTAGCTGAAACAAGTGTGAGCCAAACAGCCTAACTTTTAGGCGGTTCCAGAAGTACGATGGGGAAGTCATGACAGCATAAATATAGCGCGACAAGACAAGCTCTGCAAAGCAAAATCGTGATCGGATAGAGAAGATGGGTGAAAGAGACCGAAGGGTAACGAAGCAGATTGTAATCTCTGAGAAAAGAGTAACTGTAGCAAAAGTTACCTCAAAGTTCAATCAGCAACTAGATTTTACAGTGTCAATGATTACAGTTAGAAGGCACCTTCATAAGGACAACATTTATGGAGAAACAGCAATTACTAAAAAAACTTGTCAAATATATTAATGCCAAACCTCGTCTCAACAGTGATGTCACACTCACAAAACCTTGTCAATTGGTAAGAGGAAGAAAGTACACTGGTGTGCAAAACCTAAGCAACAATGTAAAAATTTAGCAGATAGCCATGAAATTGCAGAAAAATTGGTCTGGAGATCAGTAGAGGGAACACGTAAGTCAGTAGAAACGTCATGCGTATGCAAATATCAGGAGCAAAACATCAGAAGCGATGTGAGCTTACGCAAAACGCGTGATGTCGACGCGCGCTGCTCAACAGTAGAATAAAATAAAGGTCGGAGACGCAATTCACCTTATTCTCTGCAAGTGCCAGTGAGTCAGTTCGTGAAATATGGCTAGAAGAAATCACCTGGACGACTTCACACGTGGAAAAATGATCGGAAAGCTGGAGGAGGGGCGTACTGTCACCAGTGTAGCTGCAGAGTTCGGAATCAACAAAAGTGTCGTTTCGTGCGCTTGGAAAGCGTTCCA
>BMAV01011681.1:235600-292937 GCA_019973955.1 Trichonephila inaurata madagascariensis | reverse complement strand
GTGTGTCATATGATGGTACTTGGCAAAAGCGAGGACATACATCTAACCTAGGATTGGGAATAATCATCGATGTCCTTAGTGGACTTGTCCTTGACTTTGAAATGTTGTCGAAATACTGTCAAAATTGTGCAGTTACTGGTCGAGATATGAGAGTCAATAGTGCAGAGTTTCACATATGGCAGAAAGGACATGCGGATGAGTGTGACAAAAATTTTGATGGAACTTCTGGAGCCATGGAGATGCATGCTGTACTGATTATGTGGAGACGGTCAATTAGTGATTGACAAATGAGATTTGTTTCCATGCTGAGTGATGGTGACTCAAAAACTTTTCAATTTTTGTCGAACAATAAAATATATGGTTCTGATATAAAAATCGAAAAGGAAGAGTGCCTGAATCATATTGCGAAGAGGCTAGGCACATCGTTACGCAACAAAGTGAAAGAATGGAAGGTGAAAAAAGTGACTCTTGGTGGGCGTAAGCAGGGAAGCCTTACAGATAAAAACATCACTAAGTTGCAAAATTACTATAGAAAGGCAATAAAAGATAATGTTCCCAATACCAATAAAATGAAAACTGCCATATATGCCAGCCTGATGCATTGCTCGTCAACTGACAAAAAGCCTATGTATGGCAAGTGTCCTGAAGGGGAATCATCGTGGTGTTTCTATAAAAGAGCTATAGCCAAAGGTGAAACCCCAGGGTCACACATTTCCATGAAAACTTACTTGTCGGCACAAGTAGTGGAGAAAATTATGTTTGTTTATCAACATTTAGCTTCAGACACCATTCTTGAAAGATGTGTAGCAGGCAAGACGCAAAATTCCAATGAAAGTCTGCATAGCTGCATTTGGAGAAAATGTCCAAAAGAGGTATTCGTCTCCAAAAGGAGGCTGGAAATAGCAGTAACAGATGCCATCGAAAAGCACAATTTGGGCTATGTGAAATCTCTTGAATCGAAAGAGGACTCATGCCTAAATGATTGTTTTTCTTTGACTATTGCTGAAAGACAAGATAAACGACGTATTTCTCAAAATATTTCCTCAAAACAAAAGAAATGCCACCAATACAGATGCAGCCTATAGTGCCGGTGCTTTTTAAATTTTTTTTATCAGACTTAGTAAGCAGTTTTCTTGTTATGTGCAGTTGAATTTGTTATTTTTTTGAATTTTTGTAATTTAATCGTATTGAAATACTTTATTTTTACTAATTTAATAATGAAATATATAATATATTATCTGGTTAATGAAATAATAATGGAATTCATTCTGCTAATTTATATTAGAATGTTCTTGCTTTCTTCAATTTTTATATATCTGTATATATTACGTGTCAATGTGACTGTTACATTAAATATTGCAGAATCTTATATATATATATTTTGCATCTATCTTATATTTGTATGATATTAGTGTTTTTCAATTTCAAATTTATATTTATGTCTTTAATTGTTTTTTAAAAAAACTAAGTTATTTTCCTTTAGAATAAAAATAGCTTTTTTTCTAAAAATCAATTTTCCTCGAAAATGTTGAATTTTTGTAATTTAATCGTATTGAAATACTTTATTTTTACTCATTGTGATTAATAAAATGTATAATATACTATGTGGTTGAGATGAAACAATAATGAAATACATTCTGCTAATTTACTTCAGATATTATAAGAAAGTTCCAGCTTACTTCAATTTTTATCACTGTATATACCACGTGTCAATGCGACTGTTACAATAAATATTGCAGAACCTTATATATAAATTCTGCATCTATCTTATATTTGTATGATATTGTTGTTTTTCAATTTCAAATTTATATTTATATCCCTATTTTTTTTTAAAAAAAAAAACTAAGTTAATTTCCCTTAAAATAAAAAAAGCTGTTTTTCTCAGAATCAAAAATTTGCCTTGAAACCAAATTTCAAAATGTTCCATGCGTTGCAATTTTTGTCGAATTATAACAAAACTTTCCAAAAGTGTTCATCTAATGTATAGTCATAAATTCTTGGATGTATTGTAGTAAACGTGATAGGGTGTGAAAGAAAAAATTAAATATTTTTTATGTAGGAAATCATTAAAATTCTTGAAATTTTCATATAAAAATTTGCGTTTACCCATATTTTGTAAATTATCATATAAAACATTGCATTGCATGCATACATTTGTAAAGAATTGCTTAAAGAAGTTAAATAAGTTGAAAATATGAAATTTAAAAAAAAAATCAAAACGCATGGAACCTTTTGAAATTTTTAAATTTTTGTTAAATTTTTTTTTAAATTTTAAATTTCTTAAAAACTACTCATTTTTTTCTCACCAAATTTTTATATGGTTTTAGTTCTAAGTTATATACACATAGTAAAAATTTGGGGCATGTTTGTAAAAAATTAAAAAAAAAATTTTTTTACTGTCCACTGTAGCCTTAAGTGGACGGCTCTTTTGATTGCTGGACAACTATCGTATAGTGTGGCTTACATAATAACTACTCTTAATTCATGGACTACATATAATTTTCAAGAGTTTAAAGTTACGGTTAACTCTCGTTAGGTGGTTAGCTAATAACAATTACTTATTTATGCGAAATGGAGGGTCAAGACCATTACAAATTTTAAAAAAACAACCTTAAGATGAAATTAAAATAAATTATATATATATATATAGATGTCGCAGGGAAATGACGAAATTAGAAATTTGATCAAATCTCTAAGGGATATGATGAATTGACGGGAGGTGTTAAAAACATCTGTTTAAGATCATTTCACTGATGAAAGTAAGTAATTTTATCAAATCAATGAACTCTTTTAGTGAAATGATGAAATGCACGTCAAGATTTGCATTGGCAAAGTGCTGCCCAGGGAGTGTCAGGCACCTGAGGGGATCGAGTCCTTGTACTTCCTAAACAAACAGGCTGTACTATCGATCCCTCAAATATCAACCCTATATCTTTAAAAAAAATGGCGCCATAGTATTAACATGGGGATTGATATTTTAGTGTGTAAGCCCTCCTCTGTCCAAAGCAGGTCATCATTGGTAATGAAACTATGAAGGGGTGGGGACAAGTCAATTGATGACACCTCGTGCGCTTCCCAGTTTCCTGTTACACATTTCTGTCCCTTTTCACGAAATCACTCACACCAATATCCAGCAACCGAGAGGAAAGATGTTACACATAAAAAAAAATACCAGCCTAATTTGCTAATCATTTGTTAATTAGTTTCGAATAAACAATTTTTATTTCATTGACTATTGTACTATTACTTACATCTATTTTTAATAATGCACCCTATTTGTTAAATAAACACTTTTGAACTCTTGACAATATTATTTCATCATTTCACTGAAACAGATCAGGGTTTTGTTCAAATCCCTTACTGAAATACCGATGCTTTTTCTACCAAAAAAAGTAACTTTTTCGAAAATTGAAGGGACTAGACGTAGATGATGACCACCTACGCCAGTAGTCATCAAACTGTGTTCCACGGAACACTAAGGTTCCACAAGTCACAATGAAAAATCGAAAAGAAAATTATTAATATGCATACAATGAAATAATTCACTTTCATGAGAAGTTAATGTAACTACAAATATCTAAAGCTCACATCATAATTTTATTTATACATAATATATAACTGTATTTGGTAATAACTCTTAACCTTTATTATAGTACAATAAAAAAATTTTAAAACGTGTTTCCTTTTGTACTGTCAACTAGGTTGTGAATATTCTGTTGTTTTCTATCCCGGGTTCCCCGAAATAATTTTACACTCGTTAGTGCAATGTTTTGCAGAACTAAATAGTTTCTTATTCGAAATTGTACCATTTTCATTTGTGAAAAAAAAAAAAAAATAGGTAATAATGAGAAGGAGCAACTTATTACCATATCATCATATTCGACATTAAAATCTAAATTTAGAAGAGAACTACTTCTAAATTTTACGCAGCAAATTCATGCAAAATATACTGAATTTCCCACACAGCTACAAGCATTTTATTGCCTTTCAGAACAACTGAAGTGGAAAATATTCCTCAACGTGAGCGTCTACGAAAATAAAATATAAAGACATGAAATGCGACTGCAGACAATTTCAACAGACCTAGATTTTGACAATATGTGTAAAAAACTGCAAACATATATCCAACTAACAAAATATAAAGTATAGGTATGTTTCACTTGGTTCACAGATTAATATTATTAATGTGCAAGTGTAAATTATATTAAAATATTTAATAAATACAATACTTTCGTATAATTATCTATGTATAAATTACCTATAAGGTTACGTTTTAGGTAGAATGAAGGTGGTTAGGTGAATTAGTAGAAGGTAGAATTAGGTGTTTAGAATGGGGTTCCCGAAAACACCTGACAGTATAAGGGTTCCGGGAGTCAAATAAGTCTGAAGACCACTCACCTACGCAATGGATAGGCGATGTTGATAAGGACCTCTAACCAGTGGCGCACACAAGGGGGTGTCCTAGGGGCCCGGACATCCCCCTCATAGTACTTGATTTTTTTTCGATTGGTTATAATCCTATGTATATATTACGTAAAATTTAATTATGCATTTGTTATTAATAAATAAGTTTATTAATTAATGCTAATTATTTATTCAATAATTAATTTTGCATTGTTTTTGTTCCCCAAAATCGATAAAATCAAAAGAATATGTTGGGTGGCGTATTGGAGCCTGATACCAAAATGGTGGACTTTCGACCCTTGAAAAATTTTTGTGTGCGCTACTGCCTCTAACTAATGAGAAGCCACCGATGGAAGGACATCGTGACTGATAGGGTCAATTGAAAGAGGATCAGCGAGTCAGCCTTGTTCAGCAAAAAGCTGTTGAGTTTATGAAGAAGAACGTTCATTTGTATCGACGCGTTGTTCTAATTTAGAATGCCAGCTTGGCTGGATGGAGGAAAACCCATGTTGGAGAGGATAAACCTCACGCATAACCCTTTGTTACAAAGGAACATTTATGGGAGAATCAGAAGACGACACGGTTAACGCGGGAAACGAATAAAACTCTTTAAATAAACACATTTTTTTTAAATAGCTGTTTATAATATTTATTCATTTAAGGTATCCGACTACGTTCGGAACCGTGATTTTGCAAAAGTGTATAAATGGATAATATTTATGATATTTAGTGTCACTTAGATTAGAAAATGTTTATAAAATTGTTTTAAGAATAATATTATAATAAAAAATTATTTAAGTACACTATTTTGACAAAAAATGAACATAGAATGACCCATTTTCAAAATATTCTCCTTTTGTGAAAAATGCTTCTATTATAATAATATTTCGCCTGTATATAGCTCAGATCTGTGTACAGAGGCTGAACTAGAGTTTTTGAGATATATAACTTAGAAGTGGGTTTATCCATGTTTTACGACCACACATGGGAGAAATTTTAAGAAAAAAACGCCTATAATTATATATTTCAATGGGTTGTAACTCTGACAATAATGTGAGTTTTTCAAAAATCATAGTTGAGCCTCTGTACAGATGTCTGAACTGTATACAGGCAAAATATTATTATAATAGAAGCATTTTTCAGTAAAGGAGAACATTTTGAATAAAGGTTATTCTAAGTTCATTTTTTGCCGAAATATTGTGTTTAAATAATTTTTTTTTGTCAAAATGTCCTTACAATAATTTTATACATGTATTCTAATCTAAGTGACACTAAATACCATGAAAATTATCCATTTATGCGCTTTTTTAAAATCACGGTTCCGAACACGTAGTCGGATACCTTAGAGCAAACTGCCCAACTACAGCAATTAAAAAAAGTTTTTAATGCATATAAATTATATCATGAACTGTGATGATTCCCTTGAAACGACCTTTATCCATTATACAACAAAAATAGAAAACATGTGCGCATCTAGAAATTATTCCAAGAATTGCTCGCGCCCTGTGTAATCACATAACTATGTTTTGCACCGCCATCATTTTTCTTCGCCACTGACACTATCACGTTAGGCATAAAAAGCTTCCCATGTACGTGTTCATCTATTATAATAATAGATAGAGCAATATGCAAAGTCAGATTTTTCCCGTACACCTTATTGACATAGTAGTTTTTTACTATCTGTTAAAGGGAAGAATCATTACCATAACACAAACGACCGTTTATTCCGTTCCCTACTTTCCCCTAAAATCATACAGATAGGGTGAAAAAATACCTAGTTTTCTGACAGCCAGGGAAATAAAACTGTTTTCGCGGGGGGTTTACTGATAAGAAAATGCTGGTGATAAATAATACGTGACGTTTATTTATCCTCTACCAAGAACAAAATGACGAAAAAGGGCAATCTAATGCCGTTTTAAATAAATGATCTTTCTTGACAGGTCTAGCATTTCGTGACTTGATTGCAAAAGACTCGAAGCGGGTAATCTCGGAAGAAAAATTTATTTCTAAAGCATTTACTCATTTTTAGTTAGGTTATTATTTTATCGATTTTTGAAGAGAGGGAGGAAGGGGAAATAGTTTGTGTTAGTTTTATGGTCATCCTTTTGTGTTAAATTTGATAGTTCTTGGTTTGAATATTAGAGCGAGGTATTTGTTCCAGAATAATGGCAACGTTACAAGAACAAAGTAAAAAAAAAAAAAAAAAAAAAAAAAAGAGGATGAAAAAGTTTAGTGGGCTTCTGTGCTGCTTCTTAAAAGATTAAAATTGAGTGAAAGCTTTTATAAATCGATTAAATGGAGGGAATTTCCTGTAATGGGTTTTAGATTACGTCGATTATTACTTATTTCGAAATAAATACGTTTTCGGGGGTTTAATTAAGGTTGATGTAGGCTGCATTTTAAAACGAAGGAGAAATTTCGTTCTAATTTGATTCCGCATCATTACTTGAGATTAATGTTCGTAAGGTTACCCAAAAAGTCAATTTTCTTTTGTGGAGCTTTTTTCACTATTCTTGTTTTAAATTTCGGAAAATAATATCTTAAAATATTGTAATGAACTATTCTTAGAATGCATTTGTTTTTGTAAAATTTAATTTCGTTTCATTTTTTTTTGTGTGTGTGTCAATATCATATAAATTGGTTTCACTCGTATGAAAGAACGTGCATAGATAGTTGAAATGTTCTTATGTGTATAAAATATGCTTTAAATTTTTATGAACCCAATACATAACCGAAACCTGTTTCCTTGATTGATTGATTGTATGTTTATTAATTTCATATTTCGAAGCTAAATGATGGCTGTTGGTGACGGATTACATAATTTTGGACCAATGTTAGTTGATGAGGACGATTACGTCAACTTGAAAATTTTGAACCCTTATAGGCCAGTTCAAGGACCAGAATAGTCTACAATCCCTAGATCATCGTTTCTCTAACTGTGGAGTGCACCCTCCCCCCTTGAGGGGCTTGGCAACTCTACGAGAGGAGTCGTAAACAAAAGGTTATTTCAAAAAAAATATTAATTTACTGAAAATAAACCAGCAAAATACATTCTGACATAATAAAAAATAAAATATACACCTATATACTGATATATTACACTGATATATTACACTTATAAATGAATCAGCGCTACTTAATATATTGTATAATTAATTTAACAATACTGTTACAAACAAGTTAAATAATCACCAGTAACCCCATGGGATTGTCATATATAAAATTATATACAAAAATTAAACTTATCTTGATCATTTATACGGTTTATACCCCCTCAGGGGGCTCACCTTCTTTAGGTGGGTACGGGTGTCACAATCCCGAGGTACCCTCTAGTGATCTTTTCCTTTTCCCAAGGGTTTTACTATCTTTGGTAAACACGGGTGTCACGACCCCGGCGTACCGCAGTGATCATTTTCTATTTTCGACCCTCCATCTTGTCCTCCAATTTCACCTTTTCTTCTTTTCCCGTCCAGACCACATACCTATGAATGTTTGGCGCAGTATAGCCAACACTGGCTCTTGCGTCATAAAACACCAAACTCATCATCATCATCATTATACGGTTTATAATTAAAGTCGCATTGCAGCTTTAGCGTCAAAGTATATAATTATTATTTAATTCAATACATTGATATTATATGGAGGGGGCGCGAGGAAAATTAGAATTTAAAATTGGGTTTTCCACATAGATGCGCGTACGGGGTGTATTGGGGGGATGAAGTAGCAAATAATTTGAAATAAGTAAATCCTTCACAAACATTGTCAATCCCTTTCCTTTGTCAGGTCCTTTTATTGCATTCCAAAGCCTTCGGAATATTTTTTATGGATAGAAGAGTGCACAGAAAAGATCATACTTCGGAAAGGCATGTATATACGTCCGGGGAAATTAACACTCTGGCTGAGCGAGACTTTTATATACGCCGTTGGCACTTCAGAGGTTCAAGTCGAATGGTAGTCTTAGCATGAAAGTATGATATTATTGTATTCAATACATTGTAATTGTATGAGGTGGGGCGCGATGAAAATTATGATTGAATATTAAATCTTTGAAAAGGACTGCCCTAGAGAAAGATATTGATATCCAAGTTATAGCAATAAGGGCACTTTTCTTGTAGCCCTCGTCTTTTAATTTATAAAGCACACAATTTGAATTTCTAAGACAGAAGCATAATTATATTTTACACCTCCATAACTCCTCCTTACTGGAGCCAGTCTCCGCAAAAACCATTTTTAGCGTATCTGCACGTTACAAAATAAACATGTTTACTGAATTTCGCATCTGTGCGTCTAATAGTTCAAAAAATGGAATTTTTATCTTTAGCGCTTCTGCAACCCGCTCTGGGAGTTGATTTCCACAAAACCCGTTCTTAGTGGATCTCTACTCAACAAAAGAAACATGCTTCCTTAATCTCAAGTCTGTAGGTGTAATAGTTCTAGAAATATTGTGAATGAGCGAGAGACACACATGAGTTTCTTTAAACAATTTTATATGGTGACTAAGATATAAAATGTCCTGTTTTTTCTAAAAATTGAAATCTTTTATTTTAGTTCTTTTAAAAAATGATTATTAATGTAATATGTAAATACTTGAAAACTGAAAACTCTTTCATAAGTAATTTTTTCTGAAAGGTTCAGAAAGTTTGCAATTTTTGATACATTTTCAGCTGTTTTCTTTAACTTTGATGTTTAATTTATTTATTTATTTTTTACAGTTACACAGCTTTATTCCCATATAATAAATATACTAAGAAAATCTAAAACCTTCAGAAAACATCCCTATTTTTCATTTTTTTAAAAAAATATATAAATGACTCGCACGTCATTTGATATCAAATAAAACGTATTTCTCTCATTGATATAAATCTTAATTTATATCAAAGATATAATATTTCATTTTAAAGATTAATCGAGCTTCCTAAAAAATATTCTTAGAGATATTTATGTGCTTTTATGCAAATATGTATATTTTTTTTTATAAATGAATAAAATCATCCATTGGTAAAATTGGGATGGAATTAAAGACACTAAAAATCCATTGCTAGTAAATGCTCAGAAATGTATTATTAGTTTCCTATGGATACTACGTTATCAATTGTCAGGTATGCAACAGGATATTAATGGCTGTTTAATAATTCTAAGCAATTGTAATTTAATGAGCTGATATACGGTCACAGTGATATATTCGTTTCTTTGGAGACACACCCTGTAGATAAGGATGATTTATTGGTATCTTTTGGAAAGTATCCTTACCTGTTGAAATAAATGTGGCTGCTTATAATGGATAGATACTTTAGAAAGATGTGGAAGAAAATTGTCATATATTAAATACAACTTTAAAGGAAAAAATCTGAAAGGGGTTATATGTTGAAGTTTTATGTATGTAGTAGATTTTATTAATAATACTTAACAGACAAGGAGAGTACAAACGATGAACACGACTTTAAAAAATCGTATTTTCGAAACTAAAGCACATAACACAATAATAGATATGAAGTATTTCATCTGAACACCTTCTGTTCCAAAAAACGAGCATCTTAGAAACCATGCCAAAACGATCGTCAAAGCATGCTGGCCATTACTGGTTTATATAGATATCACCCCACCACACTATCCCCTTGCCAGTGATTCGGCGACTATGCAAACGAGTGATACCATATTCGTGGCAAGCATGTGAGCAGTTGCTTCACTTTGTGGGTTGCGTCATTCGTGCGTGACGGCTTTGTAGGTTGCGTCATTTGTGTGAGACGGCTTTGTGGGTGGCGTCATTTGTGTGACAGCTTAATTGCGTCATCTGTCTAACGGCTTGGTTGCTTTTGCGGTGGATAGATGGCGCCACGCCTGCTTCACGTAAATGGTGCGATTCTCTTTTCATGGCCAGGGTCACCAATGAAGGAAGGATTTGATCTGAACACCTTCTATTCCAAAAACGAGTATCTTAGCCACCATGCCAAAACGATCGTCAATGCTTGCTGGTCATTATTGGCTTACATAGATATCACACCGCCACAGGTACATGATTATGAAACCCAGTGGCTAAGTGATAATATATCGTGCTTCAACGCCACCGTTCTGGTTTTCAAATCCCGAGCTGGGCAAGGTCGACTCGGCCTTTAATCTCTTCAGTGAGTTGATAAATGAGTAGCAAGCTTGCTTAAGAATTGAACACTGGGGATTTTGCGTGAGACTGACCACTTGACCGAAACATCTGCACATACATCCAAGCGCCTAAGGTCACGGAAACTGAAATAATCACAGTAGGGCTTCATGGGCTGTTGCGTCACTGAGCTCAGTTCAGTTCAGATACATGAATGTAAAGAGAAATTTTCCAAGTCTTTACCACATTCAAGATCGCTGTAATTGAAATCTAAACAGGCAACAATGACAGAGAAGATTCTATTTTAAAAATTTTACACTTTTTTGGAACCATTTATCTTTATAAATAATGTACAAAGGATTCGAATTATTTAATTTTGACTTCAAAGAATTGTATCTAATCGAAAATTCTTTACATTTTCAGATCTCGAAACAAGATCAATACCCCTAAGATTCCTTTTAAGATCATCAATACCTAATTAGAATACACTTGGAACTGGGAATGCATACATTTAATCCTCTTCCAAATTTTGATTTTAAAGAGTACTTCTTGGGTTCTATAAATAGCATACAAATATAATTGAAAAAATGCAACTGAGCATGCGTAGAATTTTTATGGTTTTACTTTGATGAACTTTAAAATACCCAGAAATTCGGACAAAAACTAAAAGAAATCAAACTACATACTTTAAAGTTATTTTAACGATCACAAACGTATTGTCAATTCCCTACTCGTAATACATAGCAAAAATATCCTTCTGCTTGAAGTGAAAAGAATCTTGAGTTATAAATAAGGTAATTAAGATTTAAGTTCAAGCTGCAACAGAACTTTAATCTGTGTCTAGACACGAAATATCATTGTTGGCGGTTAACAAACAAAATATCTGCACGTATTTTACATATAAATTGAATTAAACTCTCCTATTTCTAATACACCACTTTTTCCCTAAGTTTCTTGGAGAGTAAGCTTATATAAAAAAACTGGTTGCAGCTCATTTTTTTTTTATATTCTTATTTATATACTTCGGTGAATGATCGCCCATTTGGATTGTTTTCTTATTTATCAACGATAAGCTTAGAACAGTGTTTCTCAAACTGTGGGTCGCACCCCCTAGGGGGGCATGATAACTCTACAAGGGGGGCGCGAGCATATTAAAAAGTCAAAAACAAAAGAATATTTAAAAAATTAATTAATTTACTGAAAGTAAACAAACAAAATACATTTTTACATAATAAAGAATAAAATACACATTTACAATGATGTAATGTACTTATAAATGTATCAGTACTGCCCAATGTATTTTATAATTAATTTAACAATACTAAGTTAAGAACAAATTTTATAATTACCTGTGACCCCACGGGTTTCTCATATATAAAATTTTATACAAAAATTAACTCTTATCTCGATCATTTGTACGGTTTATAATTAATGCCTTAACTTCCTTTTAAAAGTTACGCGATTCGCTCCCCAATGCCTTGGTTTTCCACGTAGGTGCGTGTATGTGATGCATTGGGGGGAGGAAGAAAAGGAATAAATAAACAAATTCTCTTAATTAAGTAAATCTTTTGCAAACATGTGACGGTACTTTTATTGCATTCCAAAGACTAAAGAATAATTTTATGGATAGTAGTGCACAGAAATGATTGTAGTTTGGAAAGACGTATATATACGTCCGGGGCAATCAACGCTTTGGTTGAGCGAGCCGTTTATATACGCCGGTGGCGCTCAAAAGTTTAAAGCGGTATTGTATCTGTAGCGCGTCAAAGTACAATACTATAGAATTCAATAGATTGTTATTGTATGGAGGGGGGGTGCAATGAAAATTCTGATTGAATATTGGGTCGCAAGTATCGAAAGTTTGAGAAGCACTTGCTTAGAAACAATACGGAAGCTATTATCGGCGAAATGTACAATTGGTTCGAACTCATCCTAAGGGTGTGACGGCTCTATCCGCGGTCTTCTTACTGACAGTCCTTTTGGGGAATTTTCGGTCCTTAAAAATTATTTTATTAGAAAGCTTCCTCCGAAGAAAAAACCTAGAGCATGCAAATTAAGACTACAATACAAAATCTATACGTTCAGGTTAGAATGAGAGAGATAGGGTAGACTGCTAGCGGAGAAGAGATTCATCAAATTTAATGTGAGTCACGCATATTCAGCAATTGATAATTGTATTAAGTAGATAAATTGTGATTTGAGATTGAATCTAGATTAGTTAGCTAAGAAGGCAGGGCTATTGAAATGTGACGTAAGTGTCCAATTTAATAAAATTCTTCTCATATCTCGTGCACCTCGTTAATTGATTTCATATTTATTAATTGGGTGCATCTCTTAACTTTGGTTGATCGAACTGGTGTTGTGGTTTGTGCAGTAAATAAATTAAGTGATCTTGAACAAGGCTAGTATTCCTTCCCTTTCTCCCACACTTAAGGCGCGCAGTTGAGACCTTTACAAAGGTATTATAACTACGCTTGTCCCCTCCATCTAAGAAACCACCACTCCGTACCGAATCTTTTATGACCAAAAATTGCTTCTTCAAAGAAGGAAAATTTTAATAAAACTAATTTGAGGTTAACCTCGTAATTTTGAATCAAAGTTGTATTACTGAGGTGACTAGTTCCTACTCTCAAGCATTCGACTTCGAACTTCGACAGATTTAACGTGCATCAAACTAACTGCACAACAAGTATTTAGTGGCACCAGAACACGAATTTTTATTGCAGAAATGTTGATCATGAGCTCTCGATTTCGGTTACTCGGCTTTTTGGAAGTAGAATAAACTGGAAATCATAGAATCACACAAAATTAAATAATAGAAAGCAAACGTGAGCTACGTGTCCTATTGACATTTTCTAATTATAATGAGAGAAAAAGAACAAAACTATATGCTCAACCTTATACAGCAAAACCTGTTTTTGTGCGGTAGATAGGGACCGCATAAAAAGAAAATGCACAAGAAAATATTCTAACATTTTATAAACACTTACCTATAACAAACAACTTTGTCGATATACTACATATTCTTTTTATTCGGTGAAGAGAGAACGCATGAAAAAATCGCACTTAGAAAATACATCAATTGTTTACGAAATTTAGGAAAAGTGCTTCCAAACAAGATAAATAATTAAACTACGCATATTTAATTTCTTATTGTTTACATGGCGAAATGTTTAAAATACACATACATAATTCACTGCTACTCTCCGTAATCCAAAGCACATTTCTTCCTGTGAATTAGTTCAAAATCGCATTCGTCACTTGAAGATACAATTTCAATTGATTTATTTTTTGTCACTATAAAGTAAGTAATTAGCTTTTGTGACGGTGGTCAGTTGGTCAATTTCTTCTGAACGTCTCGATAACCAGATATGCATGATCGAAGCTCTTTTTGGAATTTTAAACTCCTTTCGGAATTGGTATCTATTTTAAGAAAATGCTTTTCCGATTTGTTGGAAAGCTAGATGTCTGCATATATTTTATTCGCTCTCCAAGAATCCGGTTCTTCTTGTCCATCTTCATAATAATATCACTGTCATTGACACTTTCATCTTTAATCAAACGCGTGCTGCTAGCGCGTTGAGAGCGCGTTCAGCATGCGTAGTCGAGAGACTGTTTATCACAAACGAACAAAGTGTCTTGAAATGTATAAGTGTACATTGATAAAAAATCTTGCAGTGGCGACAAATTCGTTGACTTTCATATACCGCATAAAAAAAAAAGATTGCACAAAAGAAATGAGAAAATTAAATTGTGTGAAGGGCTCACGCGTTTTTTCATTAACATGTAATTTTGTGTTCTTTAAATGGCAATTCTTTTCCAATAAATTCGAGAAGTAAAACGTGAATGAAAGATGCAAATTAGGAAGCTTTTAAATAACAGATTTTTAGAGTAAGCAGGGTGGCATTTGGGGAGTGTTATGATAGTCCGTGTTTCAAGTGTGAAGACTGTTTTTAGAAGTTAAGTGACAGTCAAGAGAGGTTACCCGTGACAGAGAGCCTTTAGTCAATGTGCATACCATTGCACGCCAGTGAACCACAACTTCAGCTAGTATCAGGTAGATTGCTGCTTCGTTGGACATTAAGATAGGAGTGACCATTTTAATATTCGGATCTGTGTTTACATTGAAATTGAGCTTAGGCGAATTAGTTATTGATAGTGTTCCTGGTTACGTTATTTCGGTATTATATATTGTGTGTTTCGCCACCGTAGATTCTCTCACGTATCATATTATTACCTAATCTGTTATTGGTTTAATATAAGATCTTAATAAAGTAATATTAAGATTATGGCAGCTTCTGGTTCTTCAATTATTCCTACACCTCTAGCTCGCGCTGATAATCTAGGAGAAGTGCACCCGAGGGGGGGGGGCACCCTTACAATTGCACAAAACAAATAGCACAAAAATAAAACCGTTGTTAGTGAATTGACAGAAAGTAATTGAATTTAATTGAATCGAGAGTCTGTAACGAATAAATAGAGTGTCTTGAAGTGTATATATATAGATGTGTATTGATAGAAAACATCAAAGTGGCGCCAAAGTCCTTGAAATTCATATACCATATGAAAAAGATCACACAAATAAAATCGCACAAAAATGAAATCGCATAAAAAAGAAGTCGCAAACAACAAGTTCTTCTGAACTACAAATTTTTTTTCTTTGTTAAAAGTGATTAACTTATATCATTGCATTCCCTTGATTTCAGGTCTTAGGAAAATTATGCTAATTATTCTCCACCACACACTGATCTAAAACTTTAATGCTGTAATTTTTACTACCCTTACACTTTACCCCTTATACATTGTCGGAAAATTCTGATATGAATATGAGAACGAAAAATATAAAACGTTTCTTTCCCCAACCAAGGGAATATTAATAATGTCCGTTATAATTTCTGGAAACAAAGGTGCTGAGTGGACAAGAATCTAAAAGTTTGGCAAACCCCACTACTACATCCAGGGTTCGAAAGAATAATTTTCCAGATTCCTTCTGCTCGACTATATATCACTTCACTCAAAAGAAGATGCATTAAATCTAATTCTCTATTCTTTTCTTCTTCTGCTGTGTCTGTAAAGAGATCAAGATGAAGTTTCTTGGAGTTGATTTCGCCCCTTCCCACCCCCGCACCAAATCTGGTCTGTAATCCTTTTGTATGTTCCGAAGGGAAGGGGAGATGCTTTACGTGGCGTGAAAAGTCCCGGATGAGAGATAACTCTAAAAGAGAAGAAAAGAGATGGGGGTAAGCGAGAGCGGTGGCTGGGGAAGTGTGACATTGCGTCCTATTTGGAGTTTAGGAGGGTTGTTATACAGTTGGCTTTGGTATTGGCTGTTCATTGGCCTGACTTTAAGCGAACAACGGCGATGAGGGCCATGAACTTGTACAATGTATTCTAAGACCGGGAAAACGTAGCTTCCTTCTTTACAAAATAGATAATGTAATATCAGATAACTAAGAAAGTTCTATCGCTTTGAGCTGAGAAAAATTTAAATATTCGTATTTTTTTTTACAAAAATTAATTTTATCTTTAAAATATTAACCCCCGTATTCAGAAACTCTTTCCAAGCAAGAAGCTTATCAATTAATAAATTCTAGCTTCATATAAATGCTTCTATTGCTAAAAACTATCGACTACTCTCTTTTTAATTCTTCATTACTAAACTTTCTATCATGTACATGGTTGCCCGGGCTTAAAGTATTCAAAAGTAACGGCTTATTATTTCAGAACTACCTATCAGAATGTAATAAATTGTTCATCCTTGGATTGGAAAAATCTCCGAGATTTTTTTTATTCTAATCCGATCGGCCGCACGTGTGTGCATTATTCGACAATTACAGACAATGAACTTGTTATACTAACTTCATTAGTAAAGATGTGGACGCCACAGCAAACAGTGTAGTGCGTACTTTGGTTAATGGACTTTAAATCTGTCACGCATGTACAGCGATGTGTTCGAACAGAAGAGAATGCTGATCCTTCGACATGAAAATCTATTCATCAATAGGAAAGAACTTCAAAGGAGACGGAAGCTTTGGTTCGAGTATATGAAACTGGCAAGTATCCTTAAGATTTCATGATAGAAAGCACTGTTGATCGTAAACGTGATTCATTTTTTAGGAGTCCTGATAAGTCTATTAGACAAGCCAGTAACGAAATTCCATTCAGTTTAAACACGTCTCTGTACACGTGTGACCGATTTAAATTCCGTTAACCAAAGTACGCCCTGTACCTTTTGCTTTGGCGACCACATCTCCACAAATAAGGTCAGTGTAACAAGTTTATCGCTTGCAATTACCGAATAATGCGTGCACGTGCAGCCGATCGGATTAGACTCAAAAAAATCTCGAAGAGTTATCCAATCCCCGGATGAACAGTTTATTATATTTTGATGGGTAGTTCCATAATAATAAGCTATTAATTTTGGATACTTTAAGTCCGGGCACCCTGTATATTAAAGGCTACAGATAAAAATCGATAATATTCAAATGGAGATATGTCTGCAGAATAAGGAGAATGTGAACGGATATCTCCCACTGATTCAGCCAAGACAGAATTTTTTATAAATTACGTCTGCACTCTTGTTTTCTTGAAGATTCCGTTACGATAATCCCAAGTTTAAATTTGTAAAGCAAAACTTGCGTAATACACCAGGATTTATATACATTTTTAAATTCTAAAATTATGTTTTTGAATTAATGTACACTGTCCAATATTCAGTCATTAACCAAAGAAAATATCATGACAATATAACAGATAAACAGTTCAAAGAATTGTGACTGAAACAAGAGTAACAAGAACACGTAAAAATAATCCTTGAAATCGTTATAAAAAACCTTTTTTGTTACTTAATACACAATCAGTTTCTAATAAAAATAAGCCAAAGTTTTAACTAAAATTTTAGATTACTTCTCGATGCGGCATCTGTAATTGTAAAATGAATTTTGCAATCCAACATGAAGATCCAATTTTACAATGTTTTTCAGAATTTTAAATTAATTTGACTGTTAAATTAAAGAAATTGATGTCTGACTTAAACTCCATATGACTAACTTTATAGAACATCTTTTGTAAGTTGGTAAAAAGCGAAACAAATTATTTTTTATATCTAGATATTGAAGTAAGCCGTATATTCTAAGGCTAATCTAAATACATAATTATATTTCTAGCTAGTATTTGAGGAAATGATGCACGAATCAAATATTTGTTTATTTCATCTAAAGGTTTCTCTTTTTTGGCCTTTTTATATTTATACATAAAAAAATTTCAATGTTGCGATATATAATATTTTTTTTTTCATAAAATACCATTGTGCAGTGCTTGAGTCAAAATGCGCACATATAAAGTTGTAAAAAGGAATGTATTTTTTTTCCTTAACGCCTCTTGGAATAGTTTCTAAAAAGAATGATTCCATAATAATTTTTGAAATAATTTATACTTTAAAAAAATATTGATTTGAATGCTTGCATTCACACATACATTTTTTTAAAAATGCTTCTTATATAAATTATTAATTAAATTCAAATAAAGTATTAGATAATTTCGTAAAAATTTGTAATATGAGTAAAACTTCTTTGAGAAGGAATTTTAAGAAAATATCTAGAGAAAAACATTTTCTTTAACAGTTTGAAATAACTTTTAGGTACTAACAACATTTCAAGATTCATTTTAATTGAAATGGTTTTAATAGCAGCAAAAAACTGAAAAATGTCCAAAATATGGTCTGCTAAAATTTTATGGTTTTCTAAAATAGGCAATTAATATTACACTTTTAATATAATAGGACTTCAGCTACATCTGTCTCTGCGCCATATTGTAATTAATACAATACCTCTCTGTAACGGACTGAAGGACTAGCCCACTATATGACTGAAGAACTAGCCTTTTTTGGTGAGAGGGTGCAACAGAAACGATGAAATCAGTTAGTGCCAAAAAGCAACAAACATTGAGAAGAGGAGAGAGAAAAAAAACGAAATGTTGTGTGTGAGGTTTGTGAAATAGAACTTCAGAACATATAGTTTCAAAAATTTTAATGTATTTTTCAGTGTTTGTAAATACATGTGACGTCCTGTATTGTGATCGATATTTTTGATGAATTAATAAACCAATTTTGTTTTTATACTATCTTTCTCATGAGAAAATAATCTACACGCTACCACTACTCGCACCATGTTACAACGCCATACTTTGAGTCATAATCAACAACTTGCATTAGCAAATTGGTTTTTAATGCTAATATGTGATACAAGTATTAAATGCAAACATTTTATATCTTTAATGCGACTTGTAATTTTATTTTCCTATTATATAATTAAAGCGATCATATTTAGTATTTACTTTTGCTACTAGTAGAACAATTTTGAAGAAAAAAGAATGTCTAATTACATTTTATACAACACAAATATAAATATTTAAATCATTTTGGTTCGATTACAAGAAAAATATTCTTACACTAATGTATCGATTTGGAATCGCCTTCACAAAAAATTATGAATCTGCCTATGGCTGTTGCTATTAATTTCACTTAAAATATCGCTTTTAAAAATGCAACATTTTAAGGATAAAGTCGCCAATATGGTAAACCAGCACTTAGACCGTTATCTGTCGCCTTCTTTGTTGGGGTCCCAATGTAACGGGCAGTGATGAACTACCAGTGTCATCAGCGCCTCGATCTTTACAGGGGTACCCGATTGAAAGCAACGGGTGGTTTGGAAAGAGGATTGATTCCAGAACTCATACAGACGAAAATTGTTTCAGACGTTTCATCACACAATATTACTTCGCACAGGACGGAATGAAATTTCGAATGCTTTGTTTATTTGGTTTTTTTTTTCAGTAACACGGATGAATTTTTTCATTGTTTTGATTAAAGGCTGACTGTATGGCAGAATTCGATAAAATATATGGTGGAAATATAAGTCAGCTGCTGTTCCTTATATTTTATTTAAGACTGGGTGAGATTAAATACTACTATCAGAAAAAGAGTATTTAAAGCAAACAGGCAAAACAATCAATATCTATGTTTTATTAATAAAACACTAGAAATATACAATAGACAATTGATGTCAAGCTTCAGAGTTTGGGGGGAAATTATGTTTGAACTGTAACTTTTTTTTATTTAGTGGTTTTATTTTTCTTTGGTGTGATTTTATATTCTGTTTCAACAATTCTCTATTTCTTCCATCGAATCCACATTCGTTAAGGCAAAGTTATTTATTCTAATATACTCAGAAATGAGAACAACTGTATCACCTAGCTTCAAAATATAATGCTTTTATCAGGCGCAATCTTGTCAAGAGAGAATAGGAAAATCTAATTTTTAAATTTATTTCGTGAGTAGGGTTGATACGATTTTTTAAACTGGATCTTACTTTGAAGCAAATTAAAGATTTTTGCCGACAGATTTTGATATTTAGAAACATGGTCGTCGAGTGACGAGGACGACACCTGAGTTGTCACTTACACCTCACCAAACTTCCACACTATCACAACGGGATGAATCTCAATAGATTTAACGGGCATCAGCCAATCAGCGCGATGTGTCATTAGTTACACCAGAACTCGAACCAACGACTCGACAGAAACAGCACCGACCACCCTGATATTCACAACTACCACAACTGAAGTTCACGACCCTGACCAACCAGGTACCGTGGCCCCCTTCGGTTTCCCAGAAAATTATTCGAGATTTTTTTGAGTTGCAATACAATTAATTTCGTCCCAAATGATAAGTACGCAGCCGAAGTAGGATTTGAACGCGAGATATGTCTTTAAAAAGAAAAGAATTGATTGAAAAGATTGCGATCATGGTCAATAGGCCCTCATGTGCTGGAGGTTATTTAGATATAGCTACAATCTACTGTATATAAGGATATCTTGTTATCTTAATAAAAATTTTATAATAAATTAGAATTTTTTTTATATCACTTGCTTATTTATCCGCACTCAGAACGCATGAAATATTTCACTTACCAATTACTTAAATTATGTTAGTTACATAGAACAAAACTCTGTACAATAAATCATTTCATGTAAATCTAAAACAAGGATACCAATATCTCATAGAAGTATTAAAGATTACGTTATGGTTAAATTAATGGGGTAAAACTCATTGCATGTGTACTTTATTTCTCAACATTTTACAAATTAAAATTTGTTTATGATTTTCCATAGGCAAAACTAACTAGCTTTATTTTGCCTAAGAAAAATATATTATGTTACTGTGTTTAGAATTTGAATACTCTTGGTTATTTTCCTAGAAAAAACTTTATTTAAGAACATGAAAGGTGTACATCGTAAATCAATGAAATTTCTCTTATTAAGTGCATACAATAGAAGAAATAATAAAGAAACAAAATTTTAGCATTTAAGGGAATTTTTTTTTTTAATTTTGAGATAAGCGTTTTAAAAGTATGAATCCTAAGCTTACTATTTGTATATTATTTTTGCTATAAATCAATATAAAATAATTTAAACACAAAAAATCCACTGAAAAAAAATTCATAGATATTCAACACAAAATTATACATAGCTAAATATAATTAAAAATAGATCTCTGGACACATTGCCTCCTCTCAAGTTTTCAAGCATTGCATTTACCCTGTGTGTGATAATTCTCACATTTCTAAATCTTTTTTATTACAATTTTCCTATCTTAAAATGATAAAACTCGAGAAAACTTTGTTATTTAAATTACATCGTCGGTACAGAAACGATAGGCACATCAATAAAGTAAAGAACACAACTCTTTTGGAGAAAAAAATATAACTTAAATCTTCGTTTAGTAAAATTAAAGTGTGACGGTGAATTTTCTTGATTTATAACAAGGAATGATAAATCAATATCTAGCCGCAGTGACCATCAGATGCGTTTCTGATTGCCCTAATTTTAAGTTTATTGGTGTAATATCTGCGGGTATCTGTCATATCATGTCATTTCGTACCGTCATATCCTACCAATCGTTTTCAATTAGACGGATGGACCCTCTGATCTCGTCCTAATAGGTCTAAGACTCCATCTGGAGCAAACGATTAGTTGAAACTGTTTTCTAACTCAGGGAATATGGTAATCGATAATTATGTATCTTACATGTATTAAGGTATCTGAATACGTTCGGAACCCTGATTTCGCAAAAACGTATAAATGGATAATGTTTATGATATTTAGTGTCATTTAGATTAGAAAATGTATATAAAATTGTTTTAAGAATAGTATTTCAATAAAAAAATTATTTAAGTACAATATTTTGACAAAAAATGAAACATTTTCAATGAACCATTGAATGACCCATTTTCAAAATATTCTCCTTTTGTGAAAAATGCTTCTATTATAATAATGTTTTGCCGGTCTATAGCTCATTCCTCTGTACAGAGGCTCAACTAGAATTTTTGAAATATATAACTTAGGAGTGGATTCATCCATATTTTACTGCAACAGTGGAAAGAAATTTTAAGAAAAAAACGTCCATAATTATTTCAAAGGGTAGTAACTTTGAAAATAATGTGAATTTTTCAAAAATTCTAGTTCAGACTCTCTGAAGAAGTTTTTATGTAAGCGGTACATTATTATTTTAGAAGGAGTTTTTATAAGAAGAGAACATTTTGAAAAAGGTTATTCTAAGTTAATTTTTTGCCAAAATAATGTATTTAAATAATTGTTTTTTGTCAAAATGGCCTTAAAACAGTTCTATACATATATTCTAATCTAAGAATATGTATATTATATTATATGTATATATAATATAATAGATTATTCTTCTATATATTCTAATCATGAAAAATATACATTTATATGCTTTTTTTAAAATCACGGTTCCGAACGTAGTCGGATACCTTAATAAATTTAGAAAGTTTGAATTAATCCGAAACTACAATCCTTAAAAATGCTTCAAACAATTAAATGTGATGTACTCATAACAAGTATATTTTTTAACCCGAAATTTTCTTTTGATTATACATTTTCTTATCGATTTTGGGTGAGGGCAACTAGTGTTTACGGTCTTGAACGAGTCGTGGATTCAAGTTCTGATGCCGCTAAAGACTCATCACGCAGAGGGGCTGATAAGTCTTCACTTTGTCGTGCGGTGCCGGCTCTGGTGACGTCATCGGCACTTGACCATGATTCGAAATTACAGTGTACCGTTACTAATAGCTCTAGTGTTACTTTGACTGCGGTTTTAATAAAACACTTACCCATTCCTATAGATTTTCAGATAACTTTATTAAAAAAATCTGTATTTATTTCGATTAAGTAAATTTACCGTGGAAGCAAAATATGAACTATATAATTACATAAATTTGCGAAATAAATCTGCTCATACACACTCATGCCCATAAATTAACTCCTTACTCCTATAATTTAGTCCTTACTCCTAACTTACTCCTAAAGAGCCCATTTATTAAACAAAAAAAACAAAAAAAAAGGAACAAAAATTCTTTCAAAACTTACGATTCTTGTACCCTGCGGCGATTATACGAAATACCCCTTTACAAAAATTTACAATTATATTGTTGGTATGAAGGTTAATACACAGTATGTCTCCTAGGAAATTAAATACATTCCCTACAACCCCTAGGTATGCTGAATATCAAGTTATCAATTTAATCTTGGGGAAGATTACTCCACTCAGGAAACATTGCGTTCCGAAGTTCAGTTACACATGTAGGAAGTAGTTAACGGGCTACAGTTCATCGGGTAAGCAAGATTCTCACATTCTCTATAGGGTTCAAGTCAGGTGAGAATGCTAACCATTCCATGGATGTGATATTTCCGGATTAAAGACATTCGTTTACGATTTTGGCTCGTTGAGGACGGTTGTTGTCACCCATAAACACAAATCCTGCTTTCATAGCACACCTAAACAAATGTACATGTTGTTTCAGAAAAATATTCTGATAAGTTTGACCTCTCTATCATGGTTCCGATTTGTGTGTGCATATCTGTTCTGGAGCCCAGTATAATTACCCCCAAAGAAGCAATCCTGCACCACCATAACGGTGCAGTCCAGTGATGTTTTGGTAGTAACGGGTACCTGACGTTCTTCATTTGAAAGTCCGATGGGAATCAGACTACAAACGAAACCTGGACTCGTTGGAAAACATCATTCTAGCCCACAGTGACGTTGTCCACATGTAGTATGCTTTCTACTCCAAGCTAACCGCTAGCGACAGTGAGTTACCGTGAGTGGAACACATCTGATAGGCTTGTGAGCATGTAGACCTATATGTCCCAAACATCTGTACAGGGTTTACCTAGAAACTATTGTACCCATGGCTGCAAATAGCTGACGAGACAGGTCAGATATTGTGCTCCGTCTGCTGCTTTTAAGAGTTACTGCCAAACAGCGGTATTCATTTGGCGTTGCAACTGGAGGGTGAACTTTACAGTAACGCCTGTTGACATTTCCGTCATATTGGAATCGTTGTCAAAGCCTAGAGATGACAATTTAGGCAATTCCAAGCTCCTCCTATACTTGCATCTGAGTTCGCCCACATTCCAGGCAACCGATGATTCTATAGTAAGAAATAATCCACAAGTGTCTTTTGTGTCATAACTATTCGGTTATGGCACTCAGTGGCTAACAGAACGTTTTTCTAAGAAAAATTTTAAAACTAAAAATACTAAAATGTATATGTAGCAATATTAAAGATCAACAACTACCCAAGAAAAAAATGAAGACAATCAGCAAAGAAAAGGAAAAAAAAAATTTTTTTTAATAAAAGCAAGAATTGCAAATTAAAGATAGTTTGCTTACCACTTATGTTGTATTTTTATTCCTGGACGAAAAATTAGAATGAAACACATATAAATGTTCAGAGCCCAATAAAAAATCCTCAAAGATGAAATATATATGTGTGTGAGAGTTATAACTCTTCTGTAACCATCTAAGATATAGCGTTATATTTATTCCTCTTCATTAATATGCTGTGACGTATGAGAAATTAAATGGTAGCGTGAGAGTCATAAAGTTAAATTTTTCGTTTGTTTATCTCACAGCTATTAATTATAGAATATACATTTGCATTAAAGTTATCCAAAATAATGGTTACACCATTAGAGTCCAAATAAGATGTTTGTGAGGGAGGAGACCGCAATCATTGTCTTCCATATTTTCCAAAGGGCTTCCTCTGCCCTCTCCAGGGTCTTGGGATCGGAGTGGTTGCCCCTTTTATCCTCGAATTACATCCGGCATGTTTGTGGAGTGGGGTTCTTATCACGATCAAAGGATACCGCGACGATGACAAAACACAAGCTCTTCCAATATTTAGGGGTGAACATGTGCATAGAAACGTGATTATTCTATCCAAAAAAGACGCCACAACATGTAATTAAAAATACAATTTCAATTGAAACTTTAACTTCTTAAAATGTGTAGCGTCGTCACATCCAATGTTTAGATGATGCAATACTGCATCAGCCCCCGAATCTGAATTATCAACAAGTTAAAACCCGAAAATCAAATCAAGAAAGGAATTCTCCAGAACTTCCGATAGCAGAAGTATATAAGCTGAGATCTTTGTAATGAAATGAAAGAACGTCTTTGTTCTCTGTAAGCTTACCATGAGTGTTTTTTGTTGCTGACTTTTTGAATCTTCTTAAAATAAATTGTGCAACTGAAAAAGTTGTTTCATTTATCACGATTGCACCATCATATCCATAACGAATTCTTCAAAAGTTAAACATGCTAAACCCTTTAAGATTAAGATACTTTTTCGTTCAAGGTAAAATCTTATGTATATATATATATATATAATATGAAAGGTGAAAAAAAGCTTATATATAATCAAAAACCATTGAGGAGGGAGGATATGAAATCCGTTATATTTATATATAAATATGATTATTTCTTGTTTTTTCGTTAATTGTTGTATCAACCTTATTTAAAACAAATTCATCGTCGGTCCTTTGTACAGCTTTTCAATTCTAAATCACTGTATGTGTAATTAAAGAATCAAAAATGGGATGAAACCTAAAATACGTATTCTAAGAAATTATCTTAAGCGACATGGAATTCGTCTTTTTGAAATGATTTTTTTTTTAATATCAAATGGGAAAAAAAAAGCATTATATATTTAGAAACTATCAAAAAAAGCTTACTAAAGAATTTTTCAAGGATCTGTATTATGAAAAGATTAAGGAAACGTATTTATGCTGATAAATAAAATTCAAGGTTGTCTGCAAGCTGTCGAAACTCATTAGGTTTCGTAATATTTTCTCAATGTTTTTCTGTGAAATAAATCATCATTCTGAAAAAGATCGATAAATAACGAAGAGTTATGCACCCTTTTCTGATAATACTGTTTAATTACAGATGTCTTGAACATTTGTTTATTAAATATTTTTATTTCAACAAATTAGTTGTAGACTATGCTAGGATTTTAATAATAGGACATTACCCTCGGTTTGTAATTAAATCAGTGCCTGCATATTAGAATAGAATAGGATAGGATAGGACAGGGCTGGCGAACTTTTTTGGATCAAAGTGCCATTTTTTCTTTAAGATATGTTTAATGAGGTATAGACGTGCCGTCAAATAATTTTGATATTAATGTAATTTTGAAAATAATAAAACTAAATACCCACATCACAAAATTCTTTATTTACTACGAAAATATACATATTTTACTATATAGTAGTAAATGTTTCAGTTATACGTATAATTAAATTTAAGTATAGTGTGACTTATGTCGTTGCAGATTAGATGACAAATAACTTATAATTAGGATTGTAAAATGTTACTTTTAGCAGAAGGCATGTTGAATTGAAGTCACCTGCCAAACGGTTTCTAAGCGAGTTTTTAATGTTATTCATCTCTGAAAATAATCACTCGCAAGCATAGGTAGATGAAAATATGGTTAAAATACCACAAGCTAGCTTCTTAAAACAGTTAAATGTGTCTGTGGAATCGAATTCCATGTTTCCAAAATTTCGTTAATGGCATTTTTACTTATATTTCTTGTTAATCTTCCTGTTTCAATCAATTCCAACTTTTTCCTTGCTCCAATAAATTTTTGAATCCATATTGAACTAGACTAGAATTTTTCAATTTCCAACAAATCGAAATGGAGCAAGTTCAGTTTATCAAATAATGTCACATCAGGGTACATAATAAACTTGAGTGTTTCTTACAATTCTTTAAACTGAGAAAATCTCACAGAAAACCCCTTGATTGAAGAATCAATTATGGAAATAAATTTTTCAATAACTATATCTTTGTCTGGTTTCTCATGTACATTTTTATCTTTGAAATTGTTTTTCAAGTTTGGGGTTACTTGCAATAATATAGTTTCTGAACTAAAATGTAAGCCGTTTTGATTGGTGGCGTGCCCAAAATATTGTACCTCGTGCCACCAATGGCACGCGTACCAATGATTCACCATCCCTGGGATAGGATATTAGAATGTTAGAACATACTATATGCATTATATAGACAGAGAAACAGAGAGATATATTGTGTATATATCTATACACATACAGTATTTTAAATAAGTTTTAGACTGGGCTTATACGAAATAAAAATAATAATAATAATAATATGTTTTAATTTTTTTTATACAAGCTAAGTTCATTCGTCCAAAATACTCTTGTTACTTTTAGAATCGCTTTTCCGCTTAGGCACTTGCCTAAAGCTCAAAAGTTTTAAGGGCGCAAAAAATTGGACTATGAAAAAAGTGAAAAAATCAAAATTACAGCGAATGTACCACCGCATAGAGCAGCGATATTCAACTTGCGGCCCACTGAACCGTTTTAAGAGGCCAGGTCATGACCCATTGCTCTGAGAAATTTACTTATTTAAGATCATTGTATTAAAAATTGGGTGGGAAATTCTTTGTCAAGAAATCAAATATATAAATTCGGCTTTTTGCTGTCGGTGTCGCAAAGGGTACGAATTACTATTATTTTTCTATTTGGAACGGTTACGGTTAGTGATAGCATACAACAGTGAGTAACGACCATTTTATGGGTGAAAATAATTTTGAACTATCTTTCATATCTTGCAAGCGAAAAATATTCGAAGAAAATATATCGTTTCAAGACGAGTGGGAGGTTGACTATTTTGTAGTGAAGAACAAACATGGATCAGTAATTGTTCGATTTGTCACAGAAGTGCTGTATTTAAAAAATACCAATGAACAGGAATCATTCAATGACACTTTTCCTCGAAGATTTTTTTCAAAGGTGAATCTTTGCAACAACAAAGTGTTTTGTCAGTGGTAATATCACAGCGGCAACAAAGACATCCTATGAAGTTTTTTTTATATTATTGGTAATCTTATAAAACCGTTTACTGTGGTGCAGAAATTGTGAAGGAGTGTTTCTTAAAGACTTCTAATTTAGTGTTAGTGACAAAAATTTAAAAAAATTAAAAATAATAATTAAAAAAGCAGAACGAGAATTGTAAAAATTTGATCAATTTTCTACATTTTAAATTCTCAATGTTATCTTGATCTTAAAGCACTTTCTCCCCCTCCCCCATTTTTCTCGTGTTGCAGCCTGCGTCAAATAACTAACATATGTATGCATGAAATAGCTGATATATATATGCGTTCCAGCAGAAAAAAAAGGTTGATTACCCCTGGCCAAGAGAATCACGAGAGGAACATTTCTGCCCATAAGAAAGTAAAGGCTGAAATAAGATTTACTATAGGAAATTAAGAACTTAAAAGTTTGATGCTGCTGTGCACTTAAAATGATATTAAAATGGATATTGACTTGAATAATGTCATTAATAGTTTTCCAATGAGGAAAGCTCGAAGAAGACCTTTGTTGTACTAGTACAATGGCAGAGACTCAACAAAGAATAAGAATGCCTAAAAGTAAAAGATAGTAAAGCGACAAAAAAGATCACAATTAACAAGTTGAAAAGAGTTCATACAATAATGTGTTCTCTATGTTGTAATTATAAGCGATTTCATCAATTTACTGTATTACTTTACAAAAGGGTGGGGTGAGGTCCGTGATACTGTTAGGTAAAAAAATTATTAAGAGTGGCTAAACCATGCCTCTATCTTTTCCTTACGGCTGTCGGTTGCCAGTCCAGGACACGGAGGATCCATTGATGGTGGATAGTGAAAAAACTCTCTAAAGAGCAAAAACAAAGAAAGGGAAAAGAGTAATAGAAAAAAGGGGAAAAATCCTTCCTGAACCAAAACAGCCAAGATAAGAACTGAAGGAGGGGGGATGCTTTGGAAATAATGGAGGGGCGTATCAATGTGAAGTACCTAAGGTGCCGGGGAGGCTAAAAACGGCCCTGGTTACAGCGACTCGAATGCTTGTATGAGAGTTCATCGTGGGATAGCCTACAAGTTGTTAGCCGAAAATATTTGTATAATCATATTGTTATCAAAGCTACACCCTGTTAACTTCAAGTTTTGAGAAAGAAGAAATGACACAGGGTGCTATATCACGTGAACACAGAGTTATTATTAGTATGTTAGGTAGTGTGGTATAATAAAATATCAATTTAAAGTAGTGGGAGAGCGGTTCGTAATTATGCAACTCCTTTATTTATACCACATGAACTAATTTTTAACTACTAATGAATTATTTAAACTATACATAAATCATTACCTCGATATAAGCTACTTCTTTTATATCTGAATCGATTTAACAGTTACACAAGGATCATAATACTTAATCACAAATTCCAAGAAAATAGTTAAAAATCCGAAGACGGTCTACTCGACAAAATCAAAACACTGTTTGCGCCACTTCCTAGCCAGCGCGATTTACAGTTACAAAATAAAATTTGAAACAGGTAATATGTATACGGTGTGTGATAATAGGTTTTTCCGGCTTCGTATCAGTCTTTTCTTCTCTTTTAAAGAAAGATTCAAAGATCAGATGTTGTATACAATATGAAGTCACTCGGATATTTTCTTTGAAAAGATTCCACTGCTGAGGCCGGTGTGCTTTTCTTTTTAACAAATCCAAAACACGAACGAGATTATTCATTTCAATCAAAGTAATTTTAAGTGAAAAAGATGGTTCAAAGTACGAAAAGTTATCCATTTTTATCGTTTATGAAGGAGAATTATGTGACATATCAAGATCATCTGAACAGATAGAAAATTCTGCAGAAAGCTCAATAATCGGGAGTCCCTCGCCATGTGAGACCAAAAGCGGAACAAATGATAAGTTAGATTATTCAATTGATCCCTTGTATTTCTTACTGAAATCCGCAGAAAAGGTGGTGTACCATACAGAAATAACGATTATCAATCTGTGTGTGTGTGTGATTAATTGGAACCTCCACAATTCATCCAATCCATTATATTACTGTGATATATTACTATATTGCATTATATTAACGGGATCTACATATGTATAGGATATATTATTTAAATATATTATGTATGACTAAATGTTACAATAATATAGTAAAATATATAAAATAATGCATATATTGCATTATATCAGAGCCCCTTTATAACACAAAAAATGTAAATATCTCTTTAATCAGAGCCAAGCAGCTTTTTCCAATGTGATATTCGGATTCAACACATCAAATTCATTCAGGGTTTTGTACTTGCAGCTAAGAAGCAACTTCATTGTTGTCCTGTGTCATTAATGTAGTTGAGTTTTTTTCTTCTTTTTCTGGATAATGTCCTTATTATTAAAGAATGTAAAATTTTAGATAGAAGAGATGGATTTTATAGATTTTCTTCGGATTGTCTAAAAAAAAAAGGTTTTGCTATAATAAAACATTAAATCTACTTAACGCGTCGTATACTTGTTTGATTAAATGATAGATTTCAGTGTGACTTTTTTTCGAGATTTTACATGAAATTTATAATAACAGTTCTTTGTTCAATCATGAAATGACAACACGAATTCTTTGAGCCCCGACAAAGTTTTTTGTTAGATTTTATGAAACCTTCTTTTTCAAAATAACTTCGGTTTGCGATATTTTGCATTTGCGTGATCTCAGATTTTTATTAAATACTTCTTTTCCAAATTATTCTTTTCTTTTGTCTCTAATTACAACTAAAAATAATTTATGTGAGAAATTATACTCCAACCTAAATGAATTCGACTAACACGGTTATCACTCCGCCCCACCTACCGCTAAGTTACAGGGAGGGGGGGGGGTATTACTGCACTTAAAAATTAAGAATATCGCCATATTTTGGAGGATTTAGGAAGAAAATAAATCGAAGGAACGCTTAATTAAGATAATTAGAATATAAAATCATTATATAAATGCATATAATGTCAGTATTTATGTGCATGCATATAATATTACTGAAACTTGACCCAAAATTATAACCTCTGTTATCAGTTGTAGTTGCAGGACAACATAAAATAATACTTTTTTCAAATTATGTTCTAACACAATATGAATTTTTAATGTCCTTAATCAGTATTCCTTGAAGCAGATGTTTCTTTTTTCTCTAGCTTAGTTATCCAACTTTGAAGTCAGGATTATTAATAGCTTATTAATTATATTTACACAGTTAGAGAAGGTCAGCTTTTTCGTTTTCTAAATATTGATTAAAAGGTTTTATATGCTGACTTGTACTATACTTTATGAAAGTCATCTTTTGCTTTCTTTTTAGTGGATCATATATAAAATATTGGAAGTGGGTGGATGGATGGCAATGACGAAAACTCCAAAGTATTTGGTAATTAAATTGATTGCTTATTACTTATGTGATCATATATAATTGCTTATAGTTAGCAAAATCACCTTATTTTTAATATATTTGGAATTAAAAAATAATACAAAGTAGTTAGAATATAAAAATTACTATTTTTCAATAAATAAATTTTCGAAAAAAGAATATTTAATGGAATCCAGGTTAAATAGTATAATGAATAAAAAATTGATTGCCAAGCTATCGCTGAGTCTAACTAAGCTTAACTAAGTACTGAGCTTAACCAAGCTTAATACAAAGCTTGTCTTTGAAATGCACTTCAAAAATTTAAAAAATTCTAAATTTATATTATTTTAAATAAGAATACTGTCTTGAAATTTTTTTAAAGCCATGATAGCGAAGTTTGTGTTTATTTCCTACAACGGAAAGTCATAAATTGATGAGTATTTGTTTCTATATTGATAATTATAGAAACTATGACATTAAACACATAGAACCTTAACAACATTCAACTAAACTTAATAAATTTAATATTATTTTTTAACATACACATACAATTTGATTTTTTTTTTAAAAAAAAGAATGAGAGTAGGATTTTAAATAACAACAAACATTACATTTCACGAAAAATAGACCATAGCATCTTGAATATAATAAAAGCAGTTTCATGCCAATCTTTCAATCACTATCGGAACATCCATAGCCAAGCTTAATAAAAAATACTTGTAATGAGTCTGAGTCTTTGAAATAACCTTCATAAGTTAAAAATTTAAATTTCTGTTATTTCAAATAAAAATATCCTGAAGGATGTTTTTCAGGGAAAAAAAAAACAGCCTAGATAAGGAATTGTGTGTTAACTTTCAGCAACGGGGATTGTTGGATAACAGGACTTTTGTACATTATTTTCAAACCTTCTTTAATACTGTAAGGCATTAGCCCGTAGGTGTTGCCTTACTTCTAAGTTATCCTCGTGATCTAGGGGTGTGGGAGTGAAAGAAAAACCAGGCGTTGCCATAATCTTAATATCTCTTTATTAAGATCTTAACTTAAACACTATACAAAGATAATATGTATATTTAAACTTAGCGGATCTGAGGGGAAGAAACACACAATACGGATTACTAAATAAGCGCGAACCTGACCAATATGTTTGACTTTACCGCTTACTCCTAACCTCTGTATATACACAGTTCTTAGTAGTTAATAGAACGACCCTACCTCTATATCTTTGGCAGCTGTAACTCTCTCGGATCTTAAATGACTTTTCTTTATCTCGCGTGGAATGGTATCCACCTTGACTTGAATGCACTGGCATGACTAACTGAAGTCTTGACATTCGGTTAACTTCTTTTACTTTAGCTTACGCATTTAAACACAGACTAGCATAATCACTTCCCAAAAGGCCACCCGGCTTAGGCTAAACTTCTGCTATTTAAAAGGTTCTTAATTTGCATAATCACGCTTCGCTTCTGGATTTGATTGGAAAGAATTTGCCTTTTTCGGCCCCAAGGAACCCAAGAGGACAATTAATGGAAAGCGCAATGAACCCGTCAAAATACTTGTAAATAGTACATTAAACCAAACTACACTCAATTTATTTATTTTTATCTTTTTAATAAACCCAAAGAATTTGAATTAAAAAAAAAATAGTCAACCTGAGAAACTTGAATGTTTAGCAACAAAAGCCTCATAGTTTGATGTCTGGAGAAAAAAATCAACCACATAAAATCTTGAATATAATAAAAACATTATCAGATCACAACTGATATTATAATATTTTATTCTCCAGCGGAATCGTGAGTATTACCTACACGAAATATAAATAACCTGTCGAATGACTAACCTGTATACCGGAGGAGGTCAAACTTCAATTTTTGAACCAATAATTCTCTAAACGGTCAAGTATAGGCAATTTCGAGCTCCGAAAATAGCAGAGATCAGCATCGTAAAAACAGGATAGTGAGGAGGCTAAATTTTTCTACATGAGGCGAATTTGGTACAATCTTCACTGATACCACTTTTTATGATGTACAGGGCCATAACATTTGATTTTTTACACCACGTGACTCGGGGGCTGTCAATAAATGAGAGTTTGTCTATTTTAGAGAAGGAGTTGCGTTCAGGAATGGCATTTGCTTGTTTGAACTATATAAAATGTAAGGCAACTATAGTGAAGATTTGATCTGATTTCTTGATTTAAATTTGTTTCTGTGTGCCCTTGTATTGGGTAAACTTTTAAATAAATTCTTATTTCCCGATTTTTCTAATAATTAGTATTTCTCTTCTAAAATTAGTGAATGAGAGTACTGTGTTTACTGAGTTTTTTGGAAAAATCCATTATACACACAGCTTTATCTTATAGAATATTATTTCCGAAGATTAATGTGTTTAAAAGTTAAATATAGAAATTGTTAATAACTAAATATTTCTTTTACAGGAGTTGAATAAACTCATTATCAGTACCAAAAATAACATAAACATTAAAATATATATTAATGCTAAAGCATAGAAATCAGTAATCTGCAGATTACCAAGCCTGTCCTTAAAGTGTGGATATCAACGATGTCACCATAGCTTTAGTAATCTGCAGATTAAATGGACCAACTTTTAAAAGTGTAATTCTTCGTACTTAGTTAATCTACACCTTACGTAGATAATTTTCACATTACGAAAATCAATTCCTTATTAAAGGGATAATAAGATATTTGCTCGAAGAACAACATCATTTTCAGATTCTAAAATTTATCTGATAAATGACACATTATTACTAAGAGCTACTACTTAGAATAACCACTATATTTTTATCCTGTAAAGTCATAAGTGATTTTAAATAATCAGCAGACTGTAGAAATAATATAATAATTGGAATCTTACGAATTTACCATATATCAACCTTTTTTATCGCCAAATATTAAGAGCATGACAAAAATTAATCGCCAAATGTTTTACGAGTTGGCAATATATTTATTCCCTCCTAAGAACAACTGTGCTAAAATTCGTTAAGTTCGCAAAAATATCACTAAATGCACTTGTTGATATAAAAATATCAAGAAAGATACTATATTTATTTATTTTTAGAAACTTATGGATTTAGTGGTTATTACTAGCAGTAGAGTAAATCAATTAAAAAGTTATTTGCCGAAAATATTATCAGGTCTTTCTTTTACGTACTAGAAATACTAGCTTGCCTCTTTATAAGCTTTTGAAGCGCGATAGAATCACATATATTCACCAAGTCATTACGTTCTTGTGAACGTACTGTGTGTGTGCTCGTGTGCATGAGTTTGAGTATGTGTGTGTAATTTTTCAGAAGTTAGTTTAAAATTTATCATAATTTATCATACAAAACAATGTTTGATTTATAAAGTTTTTATGAAAATTCATGAGATTACTACTCGAAAGAAGTGAAATATAAATAATTATTAATGGATATTTAAAAAAATAATATTCATAATATACAATCAATCAAGCTCCATTTGGATTATGAATATACGAAACGATTCAACTGATGATGATAATAATCTTCCATTTTCAAAAAAAAATTACACTAAACAACATTCAGTATAACCGTTAATTAACATAAAAGTTTCATAACAAAAGAAGTTCCTCAACAAATTAAATATACGAACATTTCGCTTAGAGATAATAGATGGGCTTGATTAATATTGAAGTGTACCTTTATAAATAAATTAATTGTAAAACCTAAATTATTTATTTATTTATTATTAAATATTAATGTCTCAAAATCAATGAATAAAAATAAAAATTTTAATTTTAAGTAATCGCGTTTGCTATATTAAGAAATATTCTCTTTCTAAATTAAATGAATCCAATTATAGTAATAAGCATCATGCAAATAATTTAAAGAAATTGTCCTGAGTTCACTATTTCCAACCGATATTTTTCAACCTAATGTATTACTCTCAGCTACTTAACAACTCTGAAGGATAAAAAATACTCTCTGAATCTATAAATTCTTAAAAAAATAAGAATAATAGTAGAAGGAGATAATTTTAAAATACTATCTGTGTGTTGTCGTTAGTGTCATTTCTCTTTTAAATCCTGAATAAAACCGCGAAAATTTCAAATTCATTCTAATTGTATATAATAACCAAGCAATCAAAAAACGAAAGATTACTTTTTGTATAGAAATCTATTATAAAGAGCATAGCTACGAGAAAATGTTAGCTCTAAAATTTTTCTTCCACATTTTCGTTTGGAGCATAAAACTCATACCTCAACGATATTCCTCTATATTTAGAAAACACCGCATGTTGCATTTTGTTTGTATGTTACTTCCTAACGTAAATTAGCTCTGTTTACCAGCACGCATTTTTACACGATCCCTCTACGCCCATATCATATGCTGGCGGGAGGATAGGGGAAATATCACACACCAAACCATCAGCAGTCCAGGTATGAAGGGGAAAAAAACCCGGCAGATAAATAAAAATAAAAACAATAATATAGTAATCCTGAAGAATTCACTTTCTGTTGAATCATTTTCGCGCGCGGCCTTCTAACATAATGTCAATTTTTCGTACAACTGAATTCCACAAAAAGAACATTCCACCCTCCACTCCTAAGTCATCATAAATATTTCAAAGATAGAACATCGAATCCGACGTGTGCTATTCGCTACCCAATACGTATAACTCCGTTACCTTTTTTTTTCATTCCTTGCCGTTTTTATTTGTTGTGCTATTTTTTAAAACATTTTTCTAATGCGAATTCTTCGTGATTTTTATTTATACACCAAACAGAATCAGGTACTATCCCCATCAATCTATTGGTTTTAACGTTGGATAAAATGAATAAACCTAATGTAAGTAGGGGGCACACGCGCCGTGTTGCCAAGATGGAAGATAAAAAAAAATGGCGTCATCGGAACATTAGATACGGTTGCAGTGATATTTACATGCGTCGTTATTTCGGTAATAAAAACGACGCTGAGCTTTGAAGGTTGTCAGAGAGGAATTTTGTATCTACTGATGGAAACATTTGGATGGATTGAGATAATAAAATAGAATCATTGCTCAATTTTGACGCTACTTTCTTTTCCTTGTCTTGGATTTTTTTTTTTTTTTTTTTTGACTGAAAAGAAGCTAATGATTTTTTTCATTGGAGTTCGTATCTTAAAATAGAATAATCTAAGTATATTTCATAACATTTGTCTCTCAATTGATTGTAAACAAAATTAAAATCTTAACTCAAAGAAATCAGTTATAGATCAATAAATTAATTTTTTAATACCTGAGATTATATATGTGAGTTTTTTGTATTCACTTCGACAAATTCAAAAAAAAAAAATTGCAAAGGATTTTAAAATTTCATTCAAAAGTAGAAGAGTGAGTGAGGGAATATTAATAATTAATTTTATTAATTAATGCTAATTATTTATTCAGTTATTAATCTTGTATTGTTTTTGTTCCCGAAAATCGACAAAATCAAAAGAATATGCTGGGTGGCGTATTGGAGCATGATACCAAAATGGTGGACTTTCGGCCCCGCCCCCCCCCCGGGTGGAAAATGGGGGGGTGCGCTACAGGGTGCTATCATTCGAAATTGTACTGTTATTATTTTTAGCAAGCAAATTATGAGACACTTTAATTTTTCTTTGTATTTTATAGTTATTGTTACTTCATATTTATTTTTAGGTACTGTAGAGTTCTTGCATCTTACTCCATGACTGGTGGCATCTTCCCCTATATATGGCGGAACATGCCACGGTTAAAAGAATTTCTTTAACATTAAATTTCTTATTTATTTTCATACTAAGAAGAGAATTAGCGTATAAATAACCAACTAAATATTGAAAAATTAATTTTTTTGTTTCATGGTTGTGTCATTTCAATTTTTAATGTACTAAACGAAAAATCCTTAAATGTGACAAAACTTCCCCTGTGATTTACCTTATACAAAATTTAATAATAACTTATACGGTTTGTAATTAAGATTTTATTGAAGCTTTGGTGTCAAAGCACATTAATTTTGCATTCAATATATTATTATTGCAAGAGTGAAGGAAAAGGGGTGGGATGGAAATTATGAACAAAAATTGGGTAATACTGAAAGTTTGAGAAATGTTGGGATATAGAATGGGCATTCATCGAACTTACTCTTGAAAACGCACGTTTTTGAAATAAAAATGTTCGATATATTAACTGCGTCTTAGTTTTCCTAAAATGTACGTAAAACAAATGTGGATAAAATTTCAAATGTAATTCAGAAGAAAATATAAAACGCATTGCAGATAGTCACTATACATTAAAAAAAAATTATAAGCATCAGAAAAGCAAATTTATATATCTCACAAAATGTCTGATTTTTCCAAGCACAAATACAAAAATTTTTTGTCAAAATATTTCATGCAAATGTGGTAGAAAATTTAATTTGTCTTTTTTTAAAATTTTTTGTTAATGTCAAAATTATATATATATAATACAACACGATGGCTATTGGAGAGACACATCTGGTAATTTTAATACTCGGTAACTGACGTGGATGACACAAGATTTGAGACCACACTCACCATACTTTGCCGCCCTGCGAGCTTGAGAGCTTTTAACCTCGACATATTTAACATACTTCAGCCTTCTACAAGGTGGTCTTGAAAGCAACAGAACTGAAATTCAAGACTTGATTGTAATAATGCAGGCCACCAGTTCCTTTTTTTAGAGCCAATTCGGGGCTGCGGTACCCCAGTGGTCAAGGTATCGGATCATGGCAGGCATCAGGCATGAGTTCGAGCCCAGTACCACTATAGACCCGCCGTGTAGGGCAGCGATGCGTGACGTTAAATCTGTCGAGAGCTGAAACGTCCTCCCGTTGGTGTGGTAGTTAGGAGAGGTGGTGCCATGTCAGGTGTACCACGTCACTTGACCATGGTTCAAAATTATGCCTCGTGTAGCTGAACAGTGCGACGTTAATATTCACTCACTTTAGTGCCAATTCTTAGAAATAATTAAACCATTTTTTAAATTCTGTTCAAACTCTAAATATGCAACACATTATAAATCCTCTTAAATTAAGAATGCATCAAGTAGTTAAAAATCACTTATGATTCACTCAGGAAATTTTTACACTCAGAACTTTAGAAAGGCATTAAATATGTAAAATAACATAAATCCATCATAAAACTGTTCTGCAGTCTTTAAGACATTTAACAAGCTTATCTATAATTACCACAAAATACACTGAAGTAAATTACCCATATTTTGTTCTGTTATTTATACATTAATAATGCTTCAAGGAATAACTTTTGTAAGTATGTGTAATTTTGTTCCAAATTACTATGCAATATCTCAGAGGTAATTAAACTAACAGTAACAAATCTGTTATATTTTGTGTTTAAAATCTTGAAATAAAGAATTGTGTTGAATTTCGGTGGTAATGTATATGTCGTATTTAAAGTATTTCAAAATATACCAATGTGTAACGTGCAATAAAATGATATAAGGCTGCAAAATGATCTTATAATCAAATTAATGCAAACAACTTGTTAAAAACTATGAAGAATTCTTCAATCGTATAATTAATTGTTAAGCTTAAAAGAAGCATACTAATGCTTATAAAGAAAAGTTTCTTAACTTTTTTCAATTGCGTGTAGGGTAGGGTGGCTGCTAGCCATTATAGTATCCGACTGCGTTCGGAACCGTGATTTTAAAAAAGCGCATAAATGGATAATTTTCATGATATTTAGTGTCACTTAGATTAGAACATATGTATAAAATTGTTTTAAGGAGACACTTTGATAAAAAAATTATTTAAATACAATATTTCAGCAAAAAATTAACTTAGAATAACCTTTCTTCAAAATGTTTTCCTTTTGTGAAAAATGTTTCTATTATAATAATATTTTGCCTGTATATGGATCAGACCTCTGTACAGAGGCTCAACTATGAGTTTTGAAAAATTGACATTATTTTCAGAGTTACAACTCTTTGAAATAATTTTATCGGCGTATTTTTCTTAAAATTTCTCCCCTCTGTTGTTGTAAAACATGGATAAACCCACTTCTAAGTTATACATTTCAAAAATTCTAGTTGAGCGTCCGTATAGAGGTCTGAGCTATATACAGGCAAAATATTATTATAAAAGAAGGATTTTTCACAAAAGGACTGTAATACTAAAACTGAATTATATGTAATGTTTATATAGATGCATTGACAATAATATTAATAAATATTGAATAAATTGTAATTAAAAATGAAGACGCTCACACGAATATTTTTCTCAAAATAATGCACAATTACTTCAGAAGCTCAAATTCAAAATAAATTATTGATCATTTTATTTAATTATTTTAGCATTATAAAAATTTTGCTAAAAGTGAGAAATATATCATCATATATCATATGTAGAAACAAATATGAATTTATTTTAATTAGTATTTTACGTTAAATTAGTAGAGAATAGGATCAAATTATTAACTAATATTTTTTCTTATTTTTATTTTGAAAAAAAAAATTAAATTGACTGCCTTCTAAATATAGCGAAGAGAGAGTATCTCAGGATAGAGTGACCACAGTTTCTGAAGTGGAAGACATTACTTCAAAAATAAAAAATAATAAAAAGCAGGAAAAGGAAAAATAGGATTCTTCTATGATTCCGTCGTCAGAAATGGAACATTGGTTTGATCACGATTGCAGGCCTTGGTACGTGACGCTTACCGTCCTTCCAAGTTGCGACGCCAGCATCACGTGATCCCCGCCGACCACGTGATTGTCTGCCATAAATTTTCCATCAACAGATTGGGGGAAGTGAGGTGAAATCACTGGACCTGTCAGGATGGAAATCCATCCACATTTTTCAGAAAATTGCACTTTCTCTCGAAAAAAGATATTGTCAAAGAATTGGTCTGATGATTAGATATTCTCACACAATAAGTAATGAAGTTCATGCTGTAAGCTTAACATGGCGAGATAATTGAAGATAAAAGTTCGATTGGGATTATGAATTGTCAAAAGGAAAAGAAAGTGACATAAGCAAAGATAAACGCTGTATATAAGCATTGAAAAAGAATTCATTCTCAGTAATTCCTCCAGTTCCTAAAATTGCATGGATTTCAACATAAAATACAATGAACACTATAGTAAATATGTAGAGACTTAAACATGTTTTAAGCTAAATTTAAATGAAATAAATGCATTTACGTATAAAAAGCACAATTTTTATTGCTGTGTTTCTCTTTCTGTGTGTGTATATATATATATATATATATATTTGTGACAATAATGGTAGCCTAGTGGCTATGATAACGAACTCATGCCTCTCCCGCCATGAAGAGGGGTTAATGCATGTTAACGTTCTGTTGTAATTCGGAGAAAGGGTTGCCAGCTTAGGTACTCAAACTCATATCAAACTTATTATGTGGCCGCGCGGTAGCTTAATAGCTATAGTCAGGAACTCGTGGCCGGGTGAGTGAGTGTAGGGTTTTATGGTGCAAGAAACTCGTGGCCGGAGTGTAGCGGGTTCGAATACTGGAACCACTGCAGGCCCGCCAAGTAGATGGAGGTGATGCACTTTAAATCTGTCGAGGTTCAATGTCCTCCAGTTGGTACGATGTGGTAGTTAGGAGAGAGGGTTCCCCTTCAGTTGTCTTCCGCAGCACTTGATAGAAGTACAAAAAATTACTGTAAAATCCGGCGTATAACAAGCACATATACTTTCAAGCTGCTGTTTTTAAATTTAAGGTATATTTGCCGTATAACGCAAGATAACGCAATCCCTTTTTTACGAAAACACCTGAAATGGAAGTGTGCAATGCTCTTATGTTTTGAAGTCATTTATTTGAGTTATTATCCCAAGATTTTGAAGTAATATTGGACTTTTAGAACTACACACAACCCTTATAAGTTTATTAATAATGTCATTTCTCTTTTAAATACACAGTATTTCGATACATGTAAACGATTAATTTTTTATATGCACATCTCTTTACTTAATTTTTAAAGCACTCATTATTGTACCCGGCATATAACGCGTACCCTTAAGTGTCGATCCTATTTTTTATATTAAAAGTGCGCGTTATACGCCGGATTTTACGGGACGTCCAACATCAAAATCTTTCGTGTTACTTTACAGTAAGAAGTTATTAAACCGTCACTCTCTTTCTCTCTCTGCAAATAAAGTATATTCATTTATTAAAAATACAAGAAAAAAATACGAAACACTGCTCCAGTTTGACACAGGTTGGGGCATTAATTGGAGTTTAAAAACGAAAACGACGTATATGGTGAAATATCAGGACGTCAACGAGTCATTATTGATCAGAAAATTAGAAAAATGGCTTCCCAGCAAAAAATGTAATTTCGTGGAATAGGCAGGGCATTGATACTGAATATTTTACTGAACACAGTTCAGAGCAGAATCAGAGAAACAAGGTGCATTGCTTATAAACGGATGGTAAGAGTACACCTGTGCATAAAATGTGTAAAGTAAAAATCGATTTATACGGCTTCTAATCACATTATCTATACATTGATAAATGACTTTCATTGTTGCTTACCACTGATGAAAAAAAAATATGAAGCTGTGATGTGGTCTAGGTGGATATGTATGTTCGTGGCAACTCCTGCGTAAATACAAAAGAAAACTTTACTACTGGATGATCAGGCCTTTTGATGGTTTGACTACTTATTTTGTTACCAGTTGGCATGTACAAGATTCCTAGTTCTTTGGAGAATATGTTCGTGAATAAGATTTGAGATAAAATTACTTCAATCAAGATCTTGTTGAGTGAGAGAATATTAACGTCACACTGTTTAGCTACTCGAAGGCTTTTGGCGACGGACCTCGTAACTTTGAACCATGGTCAAGTGACGAGGATGACACCTCTCCTAACTACCACACCACAGAAACGGGAGGGCGTTTGAGCTCTCAACAAGATTTAACATAAATTGCTCCCTTACACGGCGGGTCATCAGTGGTACTGGGCTCGAACTCGTGACACGCCAGCCCCGAGTCCGTTACCTTTACTGCTAGGCAACCGCGGCCCCAAACATCTTGTTGAGGCCAAATCCAGAATGAGATGAGGCCAATCCCGTGTCTTAAAAAAAAAGCCCCTGGATACAATATCATATTTATTCACTTATTTTATTCGTAGGTTTTTAAAAATAATTTTGTATGTTATATATGTTGATATGCATATACATATCGGATTCTATTCTCATTACTAAAATACATTAATCTTTAGAGATTTTAATTAAACTTCAAATTGAATTACCAAATCAAAAGATACTTAAAGTATCCAACTACGTTCGAAACCGTGATTTTAAAAAAAGCGCATAAATGGATAATTTTCATAATATCTAGTGTCACTCAGATCAGACTACATGTATAAAAATTTTTTAAAGACATCTTGACAAAATTTTTTTATTTAAATACAATACTTCGGCAAAAAATTAACTTAGAATAATCTTTTTTCAAAATGTTCTCCTTTTATGAAAAATGTTTCTATTATAATAATCTTTTGCCTATATATAGCTCAGACCTCTTTACAGAGGCTCAACTACGATTTTTGAAAAATTCACATTATTTTCAGAGTTACAACCCATTAAAATAATGATCAGCGTTTTTTTTTTAAAAAAAATTACTTCCCTCTGTTGTGGTAAAATATGGATAAAGCCACTTCTAAGTTATATAATTCAAAAATTCTAGTTGAGCCTCTGTAGAGAGGTCTGATTTATATACAGGTAAAATATTAATATAATACAAGCATTTTTCACAAAAGGAGAACATTTTGAAACAAAATTATTCTAAGTTAATTTTTTGCCAAATTATTGTATTTAAATAATTGTTTTTGTCAAAATGTCCTCAAAACAATTCTAACAATTAATAATTAATCTCAATAAATTGCATGTATTCTAATCTAAGTGACACTAAATATCATGGAAATTATCCATTTATGCGCTTTTGCAAAATCACGGTTCCGAGCGTAGTCGGATACCTTAAAGAGTATCATTGAAGAATGCTCATAATGGCGAGCCACAGTACTAATGAAAATTATTACTAATCTGTGCTAATGATGCGAAGAACTCGCCTCATCTCTCCCTATATACTATTTTTTGGGGTTTATTTCAAAAAGGAAAAAAAAACGGAATAGTTTCCAACTAAAAATAATTTCCTTTAGAAAAAAAATATATAATTATGCTTTAATCACGAATTGATAGCACGTTCGTGAAACTGGCGTAATGATCCGATATAGTAAAAAGTCCACCCCGTTCCCTACAGTATCGGACATTCAACAATAAAGGCCCAAAATGTAACAAATTGCCTTTCCCGAATTAAAGCACCCAACCATTAGAGGTTCACATTTCACCTGTTCGGGCGTAACAGTTAGACATCAATAAAAAATACCACGTCTAGGCCGACAGCAACAGATAGCGAGTACAACACGTATCTGCTTTTTTACTTTTTTTTCTCGTGGCCATCCACTATTTTTTTATCTTTTGCCGCATGCCTTACTGGAGCCCCACCCTTTAAAAGCGAAATAAAACTACCACATCCACGTCGAGAGAAAAAAAAAGGTCCGCAAAGAGAACATCTCTTCACTGATGCTGTCTGAAAGTGTGCCTCAAAAGTTCCACCCCTATGTAGTCTCCCATGCGGTTTGTAATCACTCTGCGTTCATTCAAAATTTACCACTTTTCTGATTAGCTGGCGGAATTTTTTTTTCCCTTTTCAACCCCAGGTGGGGAAATTCCCATGGACTTTGGCTGGCCTTCTTCTGTTTTCTGCATCAGGGTCACTTGCTGGTGTAGGCACTCGCATGATTTTCCTTTTTCCGCACCTAGTCATGGTCTTACTGTTCTGCAGAATTTTTAGAAGAGGGGCTGAAAGGCAATGTTTAAAATGACTGCCTTTTTTTATGCTTCTGTAGCTTTTACACTAATTGCTTTTGGTGTAGCTCAAAATAATAGCGCAATTAACTATTTGTTAGTATTGTATTAGTGTGAGAGAGAGAGACCCATTTGTTTCCTTTTTTTTAAAAAAAAAAAACATTTGAGTGAATATTAAATAATAGCTTTTAAGTTAGAATTAACATTTTTTTTCCTTTCAAAAGACGGCATTTCAAAAATAATTCATACAAATTAAAATAATTGCTTTCGCATTATGTTTAAAAATGGGATTCACAATCGAAAGATTTTTCATAAGGAAAAATGGTCCAATATTAATAATATATATTCTGTGTGTTTTCACTATCCTATATAAACCAATTAAATTTGAGTCACTACTTATTTTTCATCAGAATCGCACACAAAAAAATAACTTATTTTTTTTCTGAAATAAAATGTATTCCCACATTTCACCATCGATATTGTAATTCTGAATGCGTTTTAAAATGTGCATATTAAAAATTGTGCACTTAAAAAATACTCATAAATTTTATATTTAGAATATTATATACAGAAAAATGTATTGCAATATAAATTGTACAAATATTGGGTCACATTTTTATATTGAGTTTAAATCTGACCGTTTTATATATTTGGTGGAAAAACTCAAGATGAAATGTACTTCAAACAGATAATCGACATTTGTTTGCTTCTCTGCGGAATTCGTCTTGCGGCTGGAAAGATTGTTTGTGGATCAAATTAAATTATTGTTTGAATTATGGTAACTGAATAAGAGAATCACTTTAACGTCAAATTTGGTCCTCGAATTAGGCTAAAATAATAGATGTCTCTATGAGAGTTTAAAATATTCTAGGGCAATTATTTCGATATAGAGCTTTAGAAACTCCTAGAACAGGGGTCGACAATCTTATAGTTGTGGTGTACCAAGCAAATATACCTAAATGAGAGATTCAGTGTGCCACGTATTAGGAAATATTTGAAACATTTGATTCCGACCACGATGTATCCAGAGTTAGAAAATAGAGGTCAAAAATACTGATTTAGAGTTTTATTATATATTATTTATCCATCATTGCAAGATATGTATTAACATAAAGTAAGTAACATAAAACACCAGAGCTGGCATCCCCCTCTCCTAACTACCACACCACACCAACGGGAGGACTTTGAGCTCTCGGCAGATTTAACGTGCATCGCTCCCCTACACAGTGGGTCTTTAGTGGTGGCTCGAACTGATGTCAAAGCCAGCGACGATCCGATACCTTGACCACTCTGCTAAGAAAAAATATATCCAAGTCATTTTGAAAATTCAAGTAAGATAGTGTACGGGATATATAACATTAAAGGGTACTTACGTACTATCGCAACAACGCCAACGTTCAAGATAATCCGCCAAGTTGGCACCTCAAATTTCGCATGTATCATACGCGCTGAATTCGCAACCTAGCGCTTTATTTCTTGTAATGTCGCCAATACGGTTGCAATAATACATAAGTATCCATTAATGATTTTCAGAAAAAACAAGAGACGTGTTTAAATTTATATAAAACTCGCTTATCTCTAGTTTTCTTAGAAAAACTTTCCATGAATTTCTTTCCCTACTTTGCATCTAAAGATAGATTCAAGATCATTGTCAATATCTCAAGAAAAAAAAGCCAAGTCACTAAATTAATCAAAAAAGTCACCAGGATTCATTTGTATGCCCTTTATATGAATATTCAAGTTTGCTAATAGAAATTATCTTTTTTCGTGACTGATGAGTGAAATTACGTCGAAGTAAATGATAGAAAAATGATACATAAAAATACTTTTGCAGATAATTAGGATAATGATACTTCAGAGAAGTTTTTACCTTTCAAGCAGATTAATGATTGATTCATATTATAAAAATAGTGTATTCCATTAGTCTCAGATGTATTCCTTCATTAATTCTTTTATACATGAATTACTTTCAAATGAATGGAAATTTGAATTTTTCTAAATATAAATATTTTTTATGTATTATTATTACTTAAGATATGAATTATTAATTACGAAATTTCATTTAGAATTTCATAAGAAAGGCTTATTATGTACACATTTTTACCATGTTTATTATTTTTCAATTATAACTAACTAGTATCATTTATTTTGTTTCGTTATCAATTTTTATATTGTATATATTCTTAATTTTTGAGGGATACTAAGTGAAAAATGTTAGCTCTTACTCTAAAGCGGCATAAAAATTTTTAAATGAATTAATGCATTTTTCCATAATAATTTCTTAATGGAATCTAGTTTTCAGCGTATAACCAGTACTTTTTTGGGGAAAAAAATAGAAATGTGGCAAATAGAATGTGGAAATAGTGGAAAATTGCATAATTTGAGTGTAGGAAATTTTTTCATTCTTTAGAATGAATTTCAAGAAATAATTTTTATATTTCTTTGGATTTAAATCTTGATTCTGATAGCAATTGTGAAAACTTCAACATTGATGTCTTTATTCTTCTAGATGGCCTAGGCCTAGTACTTAATCGATCACGCCAAAAGGATCGTCTTCGCGTGATGTTGGTACTAGTTCATATAGATATACCACTACATACTCCCCTGCCAGTGTTTCGGTGAATAGGTGAACAAACGATACCATATTCTTGGCGAGCATGTAAGCAGTTGCGTCAATTGGTGGGTTGCGTCATTCGTGCGTGACGGCTTGAGAATTGCGTCATTTGTGTGAGACGACTTTGAGAATTAATGGCTTATTTGCGTCAATGTTTGACGGCTTGGTTGCTTTTTCGGGGGATAGATGGTGCCACGACTGCAGCGCGTGAAGGATGCGGTTTCTTTGTACGACCAGGGTCACCAATGAAGGAAGGAAGGTTCGTTCTGGGTACCTTCCGTTCCGAACGAGAGTACTTAACCAATCACGCCAAAACGATCGTCTTCACGTGATGTGTTGGTACTAGGTCATATAGATACCAAACCGCCACACTTTCAATTATATGTAGTAAAAATTATCAAATATTCCTACAAAGAGTAATCTGTAATAAATGTGGGTGATTAACAATTTCACAAGCTTACGCTCAAACCAATTGCCATATTTTAACAAATGAGTAAAGATGGTGTATTATGGTAAGTTGAGGCTTAGACAAGGACTGCGGATAACACATAATGAAGAAGTATTGGCATTGTTCAGTCTCAGTTTTTGGAGAAGATGTCAAGAACATTCGATGATGAAACTTATTCTAATTATGATCTTCTTGAGGCCTATTAGAAAACATGACGAGCTCCATCCCCGAAGCCCTACCCCAGGGCCCAACTGATAGATGATTTAAAACGTCCCTGAGCCACTGATATTCACCATTATTAATAATAGCAAAAAAATAAAAAAAAAAAAAGAAAGAAAGAAAAGGAAACAGAAAGTAGTACGCTTAGAAAGAAGTTCAACTGTAAAGCATTGAAATATTTTTAGATTTAGAATATTTCAACACAGTTTCCCGTATCTTTATAAAGTTAAAATACTTTTACTTTAATATAAATTGAATACAATTGTTATGCTGTTTTTTGCAAAGTTCTTTTTACTGAAAGAAATTCGATAAGATAATAATAACAATAGTTCAATAGTTAAAAAAAAAACAATAATGTTTGTGACTTCCATATTTGACATAACTAAAAACATAAATTAATTGAAAATATTGGAAAAAAGAAGCAGTAATAAATTATCGATTTCCATGCTACATTTTTCCTCTTGTTTCTAAAATTTCATTATCTCTTCATCAACATCTTTCAAGTTTTCTTCTTACAAGAAAAAAAAAGTTAAGCATTTTGTACCAAATCCTGATCGATTAACACTTCAGAGATATACGATAAGGAAAACATGTTTACATCTAATATCACACCAAAATAGATAATACTTAAAAGACTCCCGATAAACAAATCAGATTTTTTTTTTAATGGAATGCATTTTTTTCCTCCAATCAATATTAACGTCAAATAGATTTTTAAAAACTCATCCTTATATAACATCTTTTAAGTATTTAATTAAGATAAGAAATTAAAAGATTTATTCACGCGCGGCGCGGTCCTTCAACCATCTGTAGAACTAATTTTTGCTCGACACATTTAGGCTTAAGTCACTCATGTTCCATCGCTAAAAGCTCTAAAACGACGAGTTGACGCGACGAAGAAAATCTACAATATTTATCCCACCGAGATAAAATCACAGATTTTGGCATAGAGTGCGGACGCATCTAATTACTTTCTCGTTAATCTTACCAAAAATTCGGGAAGCATTTATCAAATACGTTTTCGCGTGTGTGTGCTATGGCATTGGCGTTTGGTAAAAAAGAAAAAAAAATGCTCCTTTCAGTGTCTCTACATCTAAATTTCTGCATTTCCGTCCGGCAGATTAATTAAGTCCTCCAAACACATAATGGAGATAAGAGAGCATGAAAAATGAGTCTGTCAAACGACTCATGGTGATAAGAGGGCTGTGTGACTTTTTGATTTTTCAATAATAAAAAAAAAATTATATATCCACGGGCTCCTTCCTTAGTTATTTCTCTCTGATTATTTATTAAACTTTATTAACCTTCAGTAAGTAATTGCCACGACGGAGCCCTGTGGAGCGGGAGATAAATTGATGTCGCCTTAAGACGTTGTTTTTGCAGCAGGAACCGAGTTTATTGGATTTGAGCAATGTTTTGCAATTTGCACATGCTTGATGCTGCTTTTTTCTGAAGAGTAGAGAATAAGCTTACATTGGTGTCTAAAAGAAAGATTTGTTCTTTTAATACTTCGTGTAATATTGTGCCTTATTTTGTCAATAGTTCAACATATTTTTTAAATGGATTATTGATTTTTTTTTATTAGTTTCTCTTCTCTCATTCTACAGTAAAAACACATATATTTTCAAAGTGTGATACAATTTTTTCTTCTCTTCTTTAGAAAATATTTTATTAAAAATATTTTGAGTGAGTCGTATTATTGAGTATAGAGCAATGCTTCTCAAACTTTTAATATTTGCGAACCAATTTTCAATCATGATTTTCATCGCACATTCCCCTTTCTGTGCAATAATACAATGCATTAAATTTTAATTATAAACAGTACAAATTATCAAGGTATAAGCAATACATTTTTTTATATAATTTTATATACGACAAAGCCATGGAGTTACTGGTAATTATTTAACTTGTTCTTAACTTATTATTGTTAAATTAAGTATCAAAGGCATTGTGCCGTACTGATACATTTATAAGTATATTATATCAGTGTAAATGTGTATTTTATGTTTTATTATTTTAGACTGTATTTTGTTTTGCTGCCTTTCAGTAAATTCCTAATTTTTTTAAAAAACAAATAATCATTTGGTTTCGATATTCTCGCTCCCCCTTCAAGGATAATCACGCCCTAAAAAAATTGGCGCGACCCACAGTTTAAGAAACGCTGGTATAGAGGGGGAGAATGTGAGATGAAATCAATGATATCCATATCCAATTTTATTCATTGCAGATACATCTTTCTGTTCTTAAAATTTCATTAAATCGATTGAATATTAATTTTTCCTTGTTTTTCTGAATTACTTAACTTTGAACACTTGGAATATGTTTGGAATACCTACGAAGCATGGAAACGGAATTAGTAAAACACTCACGAGAGACATACTTGGAAAAAAGATCTTACAAAAAATGTATTAAAATATCTTAAAGTGATACAAATAAGGTTCTACTTGAGAGAAAAATAATTATCTGTATAGGAATGAGGGAGTAAATGCATGAAGCAGATAGATTATTTGATTATTACTTGTTATGTCAAATTCTAAGGCCCAGTGGGGTCGAGTGGAAGCGTATCGCGCTTCCACACCACATATCCGGGTTCTATTCCCGGGCTGGGCAAGGTCAACTCAACCTTTCACCCCTACGGCAGTGGGTCGATAAATGAGTACCACGCTTGCTTGGAGACTTAAACACTGGAGGTCTCGCTTCAGACTGACCACATGATCGGGATACCTGTCCATACACCTCAGAGCCCAATGGTCACGTATACTGGGATGGTACAGTAGGTCCTGGTCCTCATGGGATGTTGCGCTAATGAGTTTGAGTTTTTATAAAAATCCAGAAATTAAATGTGTCCAAGTTAAATGTAGTGTTAAATTATTATTGAAAAAGGAATCAAAACACATTTTTTATCTTTTTTTCCGCTATACACCTTCTGATATGAACGGCATACATAAACTTAAAAATGATTTTCACTTCATTTTTTAAGCTACCCATATAAATAAATTTCAGAAAATGAACAAATGCTGAAAGTAAAATTGATAAGAATGGAAACAAATGATAAATGAAGTAATTATTATAAGGGCAAACCCCTGTTACATTAATCTCTTTTTCTCTCTATCCATATATATGTATTCGACTGACTCACCACGAAACTCAGGAACTATTAGACCTACAGTCTTGAAATATGCCAGGAATATTTCTGTCTTAAGTAGATACCCACTAAGTATTGGAGGGTTTTCTTTGGGGGGGGGAGTTTTCCTAAGGAGAGCTATAGACAAAATACCCGGTTTTTGATCCAATAAACCTTCAGATTTGAAATTTGGTAAGCATGTTTCTTTTTTTAGTAAAGATCCAGAAAGTACTTGTTTCATGGAAATTAACTCACAAGATGCGTTAAAGATAAAAAAAAATTCGTTTTTTTTAACTATAATAGGCTTACAAACTTTTGAAATTTATTAAGCGTGATCCTTTGTTGAGAATGTACTTACTGAGGACGGGTTGTGCGGAAATCGTACCCCAAGGGGTTTGAGGGAATATTAAAAAATATTCCGTTTCTACATGATTAAATTTGGCAAACATATTTCCTTCAAAGAGTAGAAATACACTAAAAAAGGTTGTTTTAGGAAATCGATTTTGAGGGGAAGTTACAGGAACTAAATGACCAATTCACTTCTGTTTTAGAAATTCAAGTCTTGCCGTTTTTAAATGAAAAAGCGAGTGTTATAAGAATATTTTTAAAAACAATTGAAGGATTAACCCTAAGATTTAGATAACACACACACAATAGCCTAAAACAAATTCATTGCATTATATTATTAAATATACGCAGAGTAGTGGGTGAGTAGCACCTACTTAATGTTATACAAAGCTGAAAAATTATATTCAAGTAATAATTAAATGGATTCAAAATATTTTGGGCTCTATAAAATTCATAATAAAAAAATTTTGATTGCAAAGTATAGCAATTACATAAAAAACATGTGTGTGTTTTATTTAATAATAATCACAAAGAAGTCATAATATTAATGCAAAATTCATACGTCAAATAACATGCTGTGCTGTCGCAATACCTCCATTAAAAAGTTATTAATACATAGCTCAAAATATACATTAAAATATTTTTATCTAATATTAAATTATTTTAATATATATTTCATTTTATATAGAATTTTCGCAATTAAAAATATATACATCGTCAAAACTTTACATGCGTCAATATACCTCATTTATTACCCTTCACATCACTAATAAAATCTTACAATTTACTCAGCTAATGGTGTGATTTATTTGCCTCTGTTAGATCCTCAGCTTGATATGCATAATTAGTTATAGCTCTCAGATTATTGGCTGAATTATTAACACGAGGACTTTAACACAATCATTAAGAACAGCACTACATTAGCCTAAAAGACACATTCTTCCCCCTGTTTATCACATTTATTTTTACAATGCCAAAGACCTGAATAATTGATGCCAAATCCATTTAACTGACATCCATCAAAATCATTTTAAAACCGTTTATCACACAGAAACGAAGCCAAGACTTAAGCCAAAGGCACATCGGTAGACACGTCAAAGGAAAGGTCTTATCTGGCTAGTCTGTGAATAATAGGGACTATCGTGGTGTACCTACTCAAACATATGCCTCGCAACCGCTGAATGCCAGTCATTACCTTATATCTCTGCCATAGAATCGGTTTATAATAGATAGTATTGTAACCAATGCAGGGACCTACGCCGGGGCTGTTCCTATCCGGCGCCCCATCGGAGACTGCAAGGGGAGATAAAGGGATTACACGTCCGCTGTTTGAATGCAACAAGCTTGTGAGTTATGTGCGAGAGAGCATTATTTTGAGTATCGTCTCCAGGGTTGTCACACCGACTGCGGTAATATGAGCAAAGCACGCGATGGTGCGCCCCAAAAAGGAACAAGGAACGTTCCATGTGAATCTACTCCATGTTTCAGAAATGAGAGTTTTATTGCACTTGCTCTTTAGAGTAGCATAATGTTTTTTAATTTAACTCTGTTGCAGGAAAAGCGTTGGAGTAATTATATAGTTAAGGGAACGATTGAACTTGAAGTTTCGAATATAGTTGAATAATATACCCATGTGATATTTGTGACCATTTAACATTTTGAGGACAAATCTTTGCTTACAACAATTAAGGTATCCGAACACGTTGAAAATGACCAAATTCGGTCAAGACAGATATATATATATATATTTTATTTTATTGAATAGAGCTATCATTTGGTTTTACAAAACATACTTTGTTTTGTTTCTTACGGTGCCTAGATGTCAAGCCACAATCAGTTTTGTAAACTTAGATAAACTGGAAATGGGTGTCTTTGATCTACCAGATTGATTGATTGAATATTAACGTCACACTATTCAGCTACACGAGGGCTTTTGGCGACGGACCACGTAATTTTAAACCATGGTCAAGTGACGTGGACGACACCTGAGCTGGCACCCCCTCTCCTAACTACCACACCATACCAACGGGAGGACGTTTCAGCTCTCGACAGATTTAACTTGCATCTCTGCCCTCTTTGATCTACCAGAAGAGGGCATTTAAATTTTTCGAAATCTATCATGGCGAGTCTGATAACTCAAAATATTACAAATGTATTTCTATAAAACTTTTTGAAACTGATATTGAAGCTATTTTCTAGAGAATGCACTAAAAGTTTTCTTATTGTATCAATACTTTTTGAATTAGTGTGCTTGTTATTTAAATAATAGTCTCATAAAGAATATGACTTTTCTTATAATGTTTATTGAATCAGCTCTAAAATTTTCAAATTTTAATAAGGCATTAAAATTTTAGTACATGCTTTAGATAAATGGATCCAATTTGTTATGGTAATATTTTTACAAAAATAAGTATATTACTTTTTTTCTCTGATTGCTTTGAAGTTTTACAAAAATATTGCTAAAATTTCACTTATGATTGTAACTTTTGTGAAATTTAGCCAATTTATTTTAAATATTGTTGGTTAAATATTAGTATTTATTGCTACTGAGTCTTAAAAAACATTTATAATGTTTAAATATGTTATTTTGTCAAAAAGTACTCCGAACGTGTTTGGACACCTTTTAATCAAAAACAATTTAGAATACTTTTCAAATTGTATTATTCAAATATTTAACAGATGTAATCAAAAAGAATGATCTGAAATAAACATCCACTAAAAGTGAACAAGTTATCAGTGTCCTTATTAAAAAAAAGTGTGCGTGTTTTTTTTTTTCTTAACTTTGAAAGCTATTAGAGTGTTATGTTATTTAATTCCAAGTTATTAATGTTTGATCCATTTACAACATTTTTAAACATAACAAATTCAAATCATGACACTTTTTGAAATACGAGAGCACAAAAAGGTTGGAAAAAATCAAATCAAGCATAATAATTTTTTTTAATATCAAAATACAGTCGAGCCCCGAAATTCCAGAACTCGATAATCCGGCATTCTATGTAACTCGACCACACCATTGCAGGTATAAAAAACCCACATGCAAACTAGCTAATGAAAAAATACCGGAAAATGACGAAGACGTTAACGTTGAGCATACCGTACAAGCTTCAAAAATGTCACATAGTCAAAGACTAATGGCTGGCGAAACCAACTTTCAGGATTTTGGTCAACAAGATGCGTCGGTAACAGACTTACTCTTCCTTCTTCGTCTTCGTAATGAAGCAACAAAACGTACGGTACAGAAGGCAACAGGACATTACGCATTGCTTTAAAAAAGTAGCCAGTTTTTGCAAATTTGGTTACTTAATTTTTCATAAAAAATAGCTTAGGACCTCCATAAAGAAATAATTCTTCTGAAGTGTGTCTGATGAAGTAATTAATGTACACTATATATTCATTAAATTTCTTTTTCATGTAGTATAAATGCTCTATGCCTTCATAAAATACGTACTTTTTCTTTGTTTTAAGGTATCCGACTACGTTCGGAACCGTGATAAAAAAGCGCATAAATGGATAATTTTCATGATATTTAGTGTCACTTAGATTAAAATACATGCAAAAAACTATTTTAAGGACATTTTGACAAAAACAATTTATTTAAATACAATATTCTATCAAAAAATTAACTTAGAATAATCTTTTTTCCAAATGTTCTCCTCTTGTGAAAAATGCTTCTATTATAATAATATTTTGCCTGTATATAACTCAGACCTCTCTACAGAGGCACAGCTAGAATTTTTGAAAAATTCACATTATTTTCTGAGTTACCACCAATTTAAATCATTATTGGCGTTTTTTTCCTTAAAATTGCTCCCCTCTGTTGTCGCAAAATATGAATAAACCCTCTTCTGAGTTGTATATTTCAAAAATTCTAGCTGAGCCTCTATACAAAGGTCTGAGCTATACACAAGCAAAATATTATTATAATAGAAGCATTTTTCACAAAAGGAGAACATTTGGAAAAAAAATTATTCTAAGTTAATTTTTTGTTGAAATATTGTATTTAAATAATTTTTTGTCAAAATGTTCTTAAAACAATTTTATACATGTATTCTAATCTAAGTGACACTAAATATCATGAAAATTATCCATTCATGCGCTTTTTTAAAATCACGGTTCCGAATGTAGTCGGATACCTTAAGGGTATTCTGGCAGTTTATTTTCCGTCGTATTCTCATGTAAACAATGCATACAAGTGTCGTACAATATTTTCTGAGGAAACACTCGTACTTATACTTTTTCATCCATTCTCGATAACCCGGCATTTTCACAAACTAAACCACTCTTCGGTTTACATTAGGCTGAGTTTTCTCGACTCTAATGTGTTACGTTTTTTCATTAGTTAAAAGCATCAAAGATATAAAGTACGTATGTTACAAATATATCATCAGAATTCATGAAAGCAAAAAATACATATGTAAAAAATACAAAACTATTCTATAATATTAAAAGTAGAATTATAGTGTTTTACCAACTAAACTTTAATTTAAACATTTTGTATAACATTAAATTTTTTATCGGTCCTTTGAATCAACATATTAAAATGATTAATAAATTACTCTGTATATAATTTAAGCTTGATTCTCTCTGGCAGTAAGGTGCGTATACCAATACATCCTGGTTACAAACAATGATGTATTGGTATAATTACTTACATATTTTGTACGTATTACGTATATATGTCGAAGCAATGTGTAACTAAAGCAAAATTTTAATCCTAATTTTCGTTAACATGTATTCAACTTTAAAAATTTGATACATGTATAATTTTGAAATTTGTATGTATTATCATGCTAAGTATAAGGTTTAAACAGTTTCCGGATTAATTTTTTTAGAGCACCTAGTCTTTATGCGGTTATCTATCAATTTCGTTCTCCGATAAATTATTTTTCATCATACCTCTGCAATTACGAAGTTGTAACAATGAAAAAAAAAGTTTAAGTTATTTATGAAAAACAAACATTTAAAAAATTCATCAGCGTCCATTTTTTTTTATCTTGTCTTGTATTTAATATTCTAACAACATAGAACCTTTATTTCAGAAACATATAAAAAAATTTTGATGATTGCAACTAAAACGCACATTAGTTGTAGACGCAATCACAACGTATATTTAAAATTTGAATTTTGAACTAATACTTAAAATCGAAGGAGATGTTATCACACACACACACATACATACAAACATATATATTATATATATAAATATATCCAGTTTAGTCCAAAGACTTTTTTTTTGTATCTACATTTGTTGTGTCTGGTGAATTCCAATTTCTTCCTGCTTTAGTACTGTAGGCTCTAGTACTTCTTCACTTTTATTTTAGATTACTATATGTATATATGACATGTTTCGAGTCAGAAAATCAGACTTAATTTTAAAAAGGAACTTTATTCAATGAATTCTCGACATCATCTGACGCTAAGAGGCAGAGAGAAAAAAGAACGTCAAAGTGAAATCTAAGTGTTTTACCACTTAAACCCAGATGCGAGAAGTACCTCTGATTTTATGATGTACTTGAAAGTTAATGCTGACATATAGGGCTATTACAAATAATGATCTGGGATCAGAAATTTTTAGTGGTTAGGCCATATGTTTCGGAGAAATATTTGGGTAATTAATTTAATACTCGAAGATGTAATGAAAAATAAAAGTTAAGTGCTATATATAGAGAATTTAATTTTAAATTCTATTTAATTATATATATATATATATATATATATATATATATATTAGGTGTTACCCACCAGCTTTACTGTGTATTTCATGGTGTTGTAATAACATAAATTGCTTTTAAGTTATTGATATGTAAATTCCAACATTAAATTTCCGATTGCTATTTTATACACCTCCTCTATTGATTTAAAAAACAAGATTCCCACTTCTGAAAACGTAATTTTTTTATCTATTACACCTTATAAGTGTTAGTTTTCGTAAAACCTACTTTTAGCGAATCCTTACTTAATAAAGAATACGTACCAACCACAAATTTCAAGTCTGTAGGTCTAATAATTCACACAAAAAGGGGCTTTTTCTTATATGTAATGCAACCGCAAATTCACTTTGGGAGTCGGTTTGTACAGAACCCATTCTCTCAGCAGATATCTGTTAAAAAAACAATGTCAGTCCAATTTCAAGTGTATATGTACTCCCTGAAACTTCAGGGCTCGTGCGTAAATAATTAACTAGTTTTCCCACCTAGAGGAATTTAATCCTGACCGTATCTCTTAAAAATTAAAATCTCAGCGTATTTAAAGTAAGCTTATATAAGATTTCATCGTGCGATATCTTTCCTCCCATCACAATGTCTGCCCACGAAAGTCATGCAAATTTTTCAGCTTTCGGTTGCCGGTTCATATAAAAGACATCGTTTTAAGGGAAAAATTGCCTGTGTTCTTTTAGTCTTCTTCATATAATAGACGCGGGTGCCTTATTTGTGCTTTGTGTCATTCATATTCTTTTTGCGTATGTGTTTAAATGTACAATAAATTGGATTACCATCTAAAAAGGATGTCTCATCACACACACACACACACAATGTAACTCTACTCACATCAAAAACTTAGATATGATAATCGGTAAAGAAACCTTTACCCCACACTAGCCACGAAATTATATATATATATATATATATATATATATATATATATAT